>CM046331.1:10274824-10753451 GCA_025403435.1 Artocarpus heterophyllus
TGTGTATTTTTGAAATCTAGGTTTGCTTGAACTTAGAAAACCTTGGATTTGAGTTAAATGAACTTAGAACAACTAGAATCTAAGCTTAGATTGAAGAAAAACGGATTGGATTCAAGACTTTTCATTTTTCTCCTCATTTTCTCATTTTTGGATTTTTGAGTTTAAATCTTGTTTAAATGAGCTCAAATGTGTTCTAGTATGTTTTTCTATTAACTATGATTGTTTTCCATGCCTGGGATTTGAGAAAAATAGGTTAAAATCAAGATTTGGATTTTGGGGGAATCGAAAACCCATGGCTGGATTTCTGGGTTTTCCTAGTTTGGCAGGCCGAACTGCGTGTTCGGCAGGCCGGATCAAGGGATCGACAGGCTGGTGTTCATCTCTCTGGTAGGTCAAACCTGGGAATGTTCGGCCGACCGAACTTGGCTTCTGGCAGGCCAAATTGCATAGTTCGGCCAGCCGAAGCAAGGAGTCCAACAGGCCGGCCGAGCATGGAGAATTTTGTGATTTTTCACCCGTTTTCACTATTTTGAACTCCGATTTAAATTCCAACCTTATAGAATGATTTTAGGGATACAAATGGCACACTAGGACATCATGAAATGGTTTAGTAACATAGAATGTCTCGAACTAGATAATGATCGACTTAGTTTGTATCTAGGATCGTTCGTGGTTCCGCGGAGCTAACGTATAGCGGACCGGGATTACGGTGTGGGGCACCGGCACGAGTATTGAGGTAGGACTTTTACCCTATTTCTTGGTAGCCTAGTTTCAAAATGATTTGGCTTTGAAAAGGATTTCTATTAAAATGCTTCCAACGGTTGTTTGAAATGAATTTATCGGTATATTTTAATATACCGTGAACTGAAATGAACTTCATAATGAATGTAAATGACAACACTCGGTAATTGGGTTTTGAATGATTATGATAATAAACATATAGGCATGATGCCATATCAGAGATTGGGTCGTGTAGCGATCGATCTTGGGGGGCCGGTCCCGAAACCCAGCTAGGCCACTACAGTGGTGATATTCTTATTGTTTGCCTAGGAAAGAAAAGTAATATTACTGGTTGTACGAGTAAACTGTTCTGGGTAAGAACGGTTTTACTCAAATCTATTTATTTATTTGTTCATTTAAGGTTTCTTTTAAATAATTCCTGAATAATGAAATATTTTTTTTAATTAAATTTATTTTATAAAACATAGTCCTACTGAGCCTTTCGCTCACGTTCTACTTGTTTTAAATTTCCCCCCCTCTTGGTGGTTTTCCATTTAGGTTTAGAGAAGATTCAACGGAGAGGACCCAGGAGCAATAGAGGGAATAGTAGATTAATTTGTATTAATTAAATCAAGGCATGTAAGATTTTAACTTTATTTGTACTTAGACTGTGATTGTATTTATGATATTGTCAGTACTATGTATGTGCACAAGTTGTGGGTCTGTGGGACCCATACTCGCTATGTTATTCTTTAATATTAATTATTCATGCAATGGCTTTCTTTAAATTTTCATATTTTATATTTTACTCATACCCTTAAACTCTTGATTTTAATTAAATACTCCTTAAATTAATTTAAATAATCTGCCACGTCACCTCCCGTACTCCGGGGCGTGACAGAAAATTAGTTGAGCCTCAAAGTTTCGCACGAGGATTGTCTGATATATACGATAACATATACGAGAGTGAGGATATTTATACTAGAAAAGATGGTGAAGGTGTATGGATGGTGAAAAGGGGCTTAAATTATTGAATAATTATTGTTGAGCCAAGATAATTTTAATCTCTGATATTAATATGTTTGAAAACGAATATGTAGCAAAATTTTAAAAATATTTAATAAAACCTTTTTTCACAAAATAAGTTAGACATCCTATATAACATAAATTAATTAAAGATCTTTGTATCTCTAGTAGATTGGAAGCCACATTTCTAGCTAAAAAAATTCTATAGAATTGCTATGAGAGAAATGGGGCCAGAAGAGTCTCAACCAATTGGTCTTTTTTGTTATTCTCTTTTTTATGATCGGAATAGAGTGGGCACACATCATTTAGCCTTCCTCTTGGTAATGTCTTTGTCCAACCACAAGAGGAAATTAAGTATTATTGTTCTTGATATTAAACAATAGTCCTATAGGAGTTTCAGAGTTTCTGAGTTTCTTTCCCTTTAAATCTCTCTCAAGTGATCTAAATGACAATAAGAATACGTTTCCTATTTATAGCAGTTGGTAGGGTGCTTATTCTAATTAGATTGGGCTTTAAATCACTTTTTAGATCAAAATCCATAGCAAAATATGTCACACACGGATTGCTGACATCGCGAAGTGGTGGACCAGACCTTGTATAGTCCGGCCAACCCACCTGATGAGCAATTTCAAGCGTATGACCGCTGGAAAGATGCCAATGATCAGGCCCGCTTCTATGTTATGGCCAGCATGAATAATGTGCTGTAGGCTCAACATCAAGATTCTGAGACTGCGAAGCAAATCTTGGATAATCTTGAGGACTTGTTCGGAGGCCAGGCCATAACAAAGCGGCAAAGGGCGCTTTGGAAACTCTTAAACTGTAGACAGAGACCAGGGACATCTATAAAGGAGCACATGATGTTGGTCATGGGTTACCTTGCTGAGGCTCAAACCAATAGAGCCGACATCGATGCTGAAACTCAGATGACTATGGTCTTTGAGATTCTGTCTCAGGAATTTATTCCATTTAGAGCTACATTTAATTTAAGCAATAAACGGGATATGGCCTTAATAGAACTGATGAAACAGTTACAGGAGTTTGAACTGCTGATCAAGGAGTCTCCTGCCAGTGGTGAGGCCAACATGGTAGCTACTTCTGGTTCAAACCCTAACTCTAGGAATGGAAAGAAGCAACGGGCCAAGAATAGGAAGCCTTCTGTTCCTCCTAATACCAAGAGCAAGAAGAAGAAGAAGAAGAACCCAAAGAAGCTTAAGTGCTTCTTCTGTGGAAAGGTCAGGCATATTAAGAAGCATTGCAAGAACTTCCTTTCCAAAGGAGGTAGGTGTAATCTTCTGTATTTAGAAACTTGTTTGGTTGAGGAATCTAGTGACATTTGGGTCATAGATTCCAGTGCAACTAATCATGTTTGTGTTTCCTTGCAGGGGTTCAAAGAAACGAGAAGTCTACTACATGAAGACTTCACGCTTCAGATGGGTGATGGATCCTTGGTCTCAGCGGAAGCAATAGGAGATGTCCGTCTTTACTTTGACAAATATAAGAATTTATTTTTGCAAGATTGTTTTTATGTTCCTAAATTTAAAAGGAATTTAATTTCTGTATCTTGTTTATTTAAAGACTCCTACATGGTATCTTTTAATGAAAAAGTGGTGATTCATAAAAACAAATCTTTTATCTATTCTGGATGGATGCAAAATAATCTATATTTTATCAAACCTAAGATGGACTTATTGCTTAATGTTGAGATGAATGATAATAACTCTAAAAGACTTAAAAGTTCTCACTCTAATAAGACTTATCTTTGGCATTTGCGCCTTGGTCATATTAACCTGAATAGGATTCAAAGGTTGGTAAGGGATGGACCTTTAAGTCACTTAAAGGTAGAATCTATACCTCAATGTGAATCTTGTTTGGAGGATAAAATGACTAAAAGACCATACGGGTCTAAAGGCAATAGGGCCGAAGGGGTTCTAAAACTTGTGCATAGTGATGTTTGCGGACCGATGATCAACTGGGCACAAGGAGGGTATGAGTACTTCGTCGCTTTTTTTGACGATTACTCAAGATATGGGCATGTGTGCCTGATGCACCACAAAAGCGAAACTTTTGACAAGTTTAGGGAGTTTCAGGCTGAAGTGGAAAAGCAATTAGGTAGACCCATAAAGGCACTTCGATCAGATCGAGGTAGAGAATACCTTTCTGATGAGTTCTCGGGACACTTGTTAGAGAATGGGATTTTATCCCATTTGACTACGTCGGGCACTCCGCAACAGAATGGAGTAGCAGAGAGAAGAAATAGGACTTTGTTGGACATGGTCAAGTCATGATGAGTTATTCATCATTACCTTTATCCTTTTGGGGATATGCACTACAAACTGCATGTTATCTTTTAAACAATGTGCCTTCAAAATCGGTTGTGCCTTCAAAATCGGTCCCTAAAACTCCTCACGAGTTTATGGACAAGAAGGAAGACATCCTTAAACCATATTCGCATATGGGGATGTCCGGCTCATGTCCTGTTTAAGGATCCGAATAAGTTGGAAGCACATTCGGAAGTTTGCGTGTTTGTAGGATATCCAAAAGGGACTAAAGGGTGTTATTTTTATAACCCGAAGGAAAATAAAGTCGTGGTTTCTGCTAATGTAACTTTCCTTGAGGAGAGTTACATGGACGACTTTAAACCTTGAAGTAAAGTGGTGCTTGAGGAGTTAAGGAGTGATCAAATCACTCTGGAGGTTCTGAATGAAACCGTTCTAATCAATGTAGAAAAATCAAACAAACTTGAACAACAATATCAGGGGCTTCGGCGTAGTGGGAGGATCGGGCGTCAACCTGAGAGGTATATCTTCAATGGGGAGGTCTTCTTGGCTGAACCAGATGAACATGATAGGGATCCTTATACTTACGCAGAAGCTATGGAGGAGGTTGATTCAAAACTCTGGACAGAGGCCATGAACATAGAGATGAAGTCTATGGAGACTAATCATGTCTGGGAGCTTATGGATCTTCCCGAAGGGGTAAAACCCATAGGGTGTAAGTGGATCTACAAGAGGAAAAGAGGACTGGATGGAAAGGTCGAAATCTTTAAGGCTAGACTGGTAGCTAAGGGTTATACGCAAAAGGAAGGAATCGATTATGAGGAAACCTTTTCACCTGTAGCCATGCTTAAGTCCATCTAGATTCTCTTATCCATAGCTGTCGTTCTCGACTACGAGATTTGGCAGATGGATGTCAAGATGGCTTTTCTAAATGGCTATCTTGATGAGTCCATTTATATGGAACAACCAGACGGGTTCAAGGTCACGGGTCAAGAGGGTAAGGTTTGTAAGCTGCTAAAGTCAATTTATGGACTTAAGCAGGCTTCTCGTTCTTGGAACATAAAATTTGATCAGGTGATCAAGACTTATGGGTTCTCACAAAATATGGATGAACCATGTGTTTACAAACACATTAAGGATGGGAAGGTGGTTTTTCTTCTGCTCTATGTAGATGGCATTCCGCTAATTGGCAATAACGTTGGGGCATTATCATCGGTCAAATTATGGTTGACCAAGCAGTTTGACATGAAGGACTTGGGTGAGGCTAATTTTGTTCTTGGTATCCAGATCTTCCAGGATAGGAAGAACAAAATGATAGCTTTGTCATAGGCTGGCTACATAGATAAAATTCTCAGGAGGTTTGCAATGCAAGATTCCAAGAAAGGTGGGCAACCATCAAGGTCTGGAATTACTTTTTCTAAGAAAGACTCCCCAAAGTCTATGAAGAAAGAGAATACATGAAGAAGGTGCCTTATGCTTCGGCAGTGGGTAGTCTCATGTATGTTATGCTTTGCACATGACCGGATATAAGTTATGCGGTTGAAATTGTAAGTCAATTTCAGGCAGATCAAGGATCGAACCACTAGGTTGCGGTAAAGCATATTTTCAAGTACCTGAGAAGGACTCGAGGGTATATGCTTGTGTATTCGGGTGAGGACTTGACTCCTCTAGGATACACTGACTCAGATTTTCAATCCAGTCTAGATTTTAGGAAATCACTTCGGGGTTTGTGTTTACTCTTGGCGGTGGTACCATCAGTTGGAGAAGTGCGAAGCAAGATTGCACTTTGGATTCAACAATGGAGGCCGAGTATGTAGCAGCTAGTGATGCTTCGAAAGAAGTAGTATGGCTTCGCAAGTTCCTTGGGGATCTTGAGGTTGTTCCTGGTATAGATAAGGCGGTATCACTGTACTGTGATAACAGTGCGGTGGTAGCTAATGCTAAGGAACCAAGATTTCACAAGAAGAGTAAACATATTGATCGGAAGTATCATGTGATAAAGGACTTCGCTGAGGGCGGGCATGTCATGGTGTGAAAGATCGCATCAGAGGACAATTTAGCTAATCCATTTACGAAGACACTTACTGGGAGAGTCTTCGAGAAACATGTGGAAGCTATGGGGATGCGAGATTTGCTGTATTTACTCACTTAGTGCAAGTAGGAGATTGTTAGATATGTGTGCCCCAAGGAGTAAAAATGTAATATGTTTTTGGAGACATTTTTATCAATAAAGAATTTATTCATTTATATATACCAAATCTTGCCCTCTTTATGTTCATATTTGTTGAATGTATGTTAAGCAAATAGTAGTCTGAGACTATCGGTCTAAACCTTTAAGAATTGGGCATATGATGGACTGATTATGCGGAAGACATGATTCTTAAGGTAACGGTCTAAAACATATCATCCACAATCGAGGGAATAAAGTTGGGCGCTTTATTCATGCAAAGATTGTTATGTTGTCTATATCCCTATTGGGAGATGGTTTGTTTTGACCATCGTAGTTGGACTCCACGAATAGAAACATTGGCATGTTGTCATAGGTGACAATGTGTTGGATCGGGTCACAAAGTGAATTGATTTGGATTAATAATTCTGTCTTGGCAAATCGATTCACTTTAGACAATCATTTGTATTGTATCTTAATCTTGAGAAGAATAGTGGCCTGTTGTCTTGACTTGTGTCTTTTGATGTACCAAAGGGTGACTCCTACATCACAATAGTGGTATGCATGCCGGTACGTTAGAGGCATGACTCTTGATAGCTTAGACTTGTTATTCATAGATTTGGAATCCATAGCTCCTCTTTAGGAGTAATGATATCCTCTTATATGCGTTATCCTGTAATTGAAAAACTGGAGCGCTCAACCATTTGGATACATAAGTGTAACCGAATGGTATACTATCTTTGGATGGTAAGTTTTCTAATGGTGAGATAATGGAACGTAAGATAAAAAAATCGGTAAGGTAAGACAAAACTTGTCCTTAAGCCGATTATGGATTATCATATGGGGATACTATACGCTATGATATGTCATGGAGACTTAGCTATACGAGCTTCGTAATTCTATAAAGTTTGAGAGTGCAGCTCCAAGCTTTTAGTGGAGTAGCGTTGGAGTTGATAATTATGAAATGTATATCTAAGATATTCGGTTTCATAATTATCATGAGCTTGAACTTTATAAGTCCATTTTTGTCCCCTTTGCTAGCTCACAAAATCCTGTAACGATATAGCGTGCTTTTTCAATAATTGGTGACTTATGTCAGATTTATCGGATTGGTTTAAAATTTGAAAGAATCAAATAATTCATGTTTGTTTATTGGTTGAATTAATTTTGTAATAAAATTAATTTAAGATAAACTTGTTGAATTATTAGGATCGGATAGTTCTTGTCTGTTTATCGGTTGATTTAATTGGATAAATGAAATCAAGATAAACTTGTAGAATTAGTGTGAATTGATTTATTTTCTTAGAGATTATCTTCATAAAGTTTGTTTTGATCAGATAACTTCTCTATTGGGTTATTTGAATCAAAACTGAGACTTTATCCTATAGAATCTCGAGTGGAAAATAAAAGATTCGTGGAGGTATTTACACGATAGTTTGGCCTGCCGATCTACGTGTTCGGCCTGTCGATAGGGCCTATTCGGCCTGCCGATCAACGAGAGATAAGATTACATGTTTTTACACATATCTTATCAGATATTGATCTGAACTTGATTTGTTTTGAGTTTTTGAGACCTCATCTGATAAGGACTGACCCCAGGACCAATCGCTATATAAAGGGAGTAAGTCTCATGAGTTACTCAGATCAATTGAGAGACTAAGAGTGATACTCTTCTAGTGAGCATCTGAAAACTCCGTGAGAGCTTTTGTTCACAAATCACAAACACTAGCTTTGGGTTCTCTCGATTGGTTGGAAGGAGAGTCACCAGTGGAAGAGCTGTATATGTGAGCCCACTCTCACTCCGATTGTGGGCAGAGAATAGCAAAGAAGACCAGTTGGTTGAGGCTCTTCTGGAACGTTACTTCTCTTCACAGGTTACGGAGGTTCTTCGGTATACAAAGGTTAGTAAGATATATTTAATTTATACATATAGCATGTCAAACTTGTGTTTTGAAAAAATACTCTGATGTTAAAATTTTAAAAATTCCCGTTGCGCACCTCACACTTTTTTTTCCAACACAAAGCTCCCTAGGTTGTTGTTCTATCGATTTTTCCACAACAATTGGATCGTTTTCCACTAGAGGAGTGATCACGTAGCTTGCCATCTCCTCGAGTACCACTATACTACAAGACTTAAAGCCACAAATATAACTTTCCCCAAGAAATGTCACACTTTTTGAAACCATGACTTTATTTTTATTTTTATTTTTTTGAGTTATAGAAATAACCACCTTTTGTCCCTTTAGAATATCTTATAACACCTCTAAATGTGCTTCTAACTTATTTACTTCCTTTTATAGGACATGAGCAAGATATCCCCATATGCAATTATGGTTTAAAGTTGTCTTCATACCCATCTACAAGTCGTGAGGAGTTTTAGGAACCGATTTTGAAGGTATATTGTTCAGAACATAGCATATAATTTATAGGGCATATCTCCAAAATGATAATGATAATGTAGAGTAACTCATCATGGACTTTACCATGTTCGACAAGGTCCTATTTATTTTCTCAACCATGTCATTCTATGCAGAGTGCAAGGCATAGTCAAATGAAATAAAATCACATTTTCTTCTAATAGGCTGTTTAGCTGAGTGGTGGGAATCGTGGTTCCCACCATAAACTCAGTTATGAACAGTGTAAAGCTCTCACATGCTACAGTAACAATTAAAAAAAATTGCTACAGTGTAAAGTTCTCACATGCTACAGAAAAAGTGGTTCTAACTAACGGTTCCTACCACCATTACAAACACCACATAAGTGTCCTAGGAACTCATCAGTGAGGTATTCACCACCTCGATTAGATTGAAGTTCCTTTATGGGTTTACCTAATTACTTCCCTGCTTCAAATTGATACTCATTGAACTTGTCAAAAGTTTCACCCTTGTGATGCATAAGGTAAATATACCTATATCTCAAGTAGTCATCAATAAAAGCAATGAATACTCATACACTCCTCGTGCCTTAATGTTCATAGCACCACAAACATTAGTATGCATTACTTCTACAACTCCTTCGGTTCGATTACCATTAGACCAGTATGGTCTTTTGGTTATTTTTCCCTCCAAACAATATTCGCATTACGGCATAAATTCCACCTCTAAATCATTTAAAGGTCCATCCCTTACCATTCTTTGAATCTTATTCAGGCTAATAAGGCCTAGTAGCAAGTGTCAAAGATATGTCTTATTAGATGAGAAGTTTTAAACTTTTTAAAATTCTCATTAGATTTAGTGTTTAACAATGAGTTCAACTTAGGTTTCATAAAATACAAATTGTTTTGCATCCATCTGCTATAGATAAAAGACTTTTTTTTTACAAATCAATACTTTGTTATTTAAAATAAATAAATTGGAATCCTCAAATAAACAAGCAATAGAAATTAAATTCCTTCAAAGTTTAAGAACATAAAAACAATCTTGTAAAACTAAATGCCTATAATTATCAAGATAAAGATAGACGTCTCCCACTACTTCAACCAGCACTAAGGTCCTATTGTCCATATGTAACATGAAGTGCTCAATCAGTGGACTTTTTGTTACCTTGATCCCTTGTAGATAAACAAAAACATGATTAGTGGCTCTCGAATTTATGATCCAAGTATCAATTGATTCTTCAACTAAACACATTTCAATAACAAGAAGTTCACACTTACCTCCTTTAATTAGTAAGTCCATGCAATTCTTCTTTATATACCCGACCTTCCCCCAAAGAAAGAACTTAAGCTTATTTCGGTTTCTCTTCTCCTTCTTCTTGTTCTTGCCCTTGGTTGGTAGAACATAAGGCTTCCTGTTCTTGACTTTTTTACTTTTTTCCATTCTCTGCGTTGCAATTAGAAATAGATACAACCTTTGTGTCAGCCTCTCTACTAACTGGGATGTCCTTAATTTGGTTTTGATACTCCTATAATTGTTTCATCAGCTTAGTCAAGGTAATATCTTGTCTAGCATTCAGGTTGAATAAAGCTTTAAATGGGATAAACTCCTTGGAAAGAGTCTCAAAAACAATAGTTATCTATGACTAAGCATAAATGTCAGCTTTATAGGTTTGAGCCTCAGTGAGATAACCCATGACCAACATCATGTGCTCCTTCATAGACATCTCCGGTTTCTATCTGCAGTTAAAGAGCTTTTGAAGAGCTCATTATGGCTTCGTTAAGGCTTGGCCTCCAAACATGTCCTCAAGATTATCCATGATCTACCAAGTAGTCTCATGATCTTCATGTTTAGCCTGAGGCATGATGTTCAGCTAGCCATACTTTAGCAGTGAGCTAGATTGTCAGCATCTTTGTAGCGATCATACGTTTGGATTTGCTCAATAGTAGACTTGTCGGTTGGCACGAGGGTGGGGAACAGTTGGTAAGCATAAATTTTAGTTTCTCAAAAGATAGAACAATGTTTAGGTTCCTTTTCCAATTGTTATAAGTTCTAAAATGTAAAGATCACTACTAGAAATTTGAAATTATACGACCCTTGTTTAGTGACCTTTTTCAAAACCATCGTGATAAGGGAAAAAAATGGGAAGTTACGCCTGAGAAGACGAAAACCATCGTGGTATGGGAAGGCATCTACCACAATAGTTTTCTAAAAAAAAAGGCCATGGTATGTGTATCCTTCCACGATGGTTTTTTTAAGAACCGCCATGGAAGGCATAGGCTTTCCATGATAGTTTTCAGAGAAGACCGTCATAGAAGATGACTTGAAAGCCCTTTCGCAGCTTGATAATCAGATACGAATCACAAACCCAGCTCTCAAATACATATCCAGAACCCTCCAAAACTACTACAGCCATCCCTTTCTGCCTCCATCTTCTTTAATCTCCTTTCTAATTGTAAGTTTTTATTAGAAATTGATAAATTGGTGTTGATTTTGTTGTTTATTGATCCGTTTTTATTGTATTGTGGATGTGTATGAATAATTTATTTTATGCATATAATTTATGAGTAGAATATGATGGGTATGTGTAATTTGTGAAATTATTTTTAATTGAATTGCTATTTATTATTTTCATTTAGGGCTTACGAAATGGATAGAAAATAGAAGTGGAATTTTTGATTGTCTAAAGAATATGTCAATGATGTGGAAGAGTTCTTGGATTTTGCCAAAACTCATACCCATGGTGATAAATTTTAGTTTTCTTGTGTTCAATGTGGAAACCATAGATCTCATTTAATTCCAATTGTAAAGGACATTTATTTTGAAATAGAATTATAAGTAGTTATCAAATGTTGCATTTTCATGGCGAGTCTAAGTTTAATCCAACTTTAGTAAGTAAAGAAAAGAAAGCTATTGTGGAAGATAATATGGATGATCACGACAATATGGTTGACATGGTCAATGATTTGGAAGAACACTTCTTACGCTGTCTGAATTTATTTGAGACAATGATAAATGATGCCGAGACACTTGTGTGTGAAGGGCACACCAATTTCACCAAATTGTCCACTTTAGTTAGATTATGGAATTTGAAAGCGTCGAGTGGGCGGTCAAATTCTAGTTTCATAAACCTTTTGGAATTTCTAGGAAGGCTTCTACCAAAGGGTAATAAACTACTAATTAGTATGTATGAGGTTAATAAGACTTTGAGCACTTTGGGAATGGAGTATGAGAAAATTCATGCTTGTGAAAATGATTGTGTTCTTCTAGGAATGAGTATGAGGACGAGAATTATTATCTACTTTGTCAACAATTAAGGTGGAAGAAATGAAAGGAGCCAAAAGACAATAAGACTGGAGTGCCAACAAGGTATTATGGTACATTCCATCAATACCAAATTTAAGGCGTTATTCAGAAATGCTAAACACGCCAAGAATTTGACATGGCATCATGACAAATGGGTCGAGATGGTATGCTTAGATATCCGATGGACTGACCACAATGGAATACTTTTGAAGCCGATCATCTCGACTTTAGTGCATCATCTCGACTTTAGTGCGGATCTAAGAAATATACATTTCATTTTGTCGACAGATGGAATGAACCCACATGATAACATAATCAGTAGGCATAGCACTTTGTTAGACATGTATGCCCTAAGGAGTAAAAATGTAATACGTTTTTGGAGACATTTTTATCAATAAAGAATTTGTTTATTTATATATACCAAATCTTGTCCTCTTTATGTTCATATTTGTTGAATGTATGATAAGCAAATAGTACTATGAGACTGTCAGTCTAAACCTTAAGAATTGGGCATTTGAGGGGATGATTATGCGGAAGACACGATTCTTAAGGTGATGGTCTAAAACATATGATCCGCAATCGAGGGAAAAAGTTGGGTGCTTTATTCATGTAAAGATTGTTATGTTGTCTATATCCCTTTTGGGAGATGGTTTGTCTTGACCATCGGAGTTGGACTCTGTGAATAGAAACATTGGCACGTTGTCATAGGTGACGATGTGTTGGATCGGGACATAAAGTGAATTGATTTGGATTAATAATTCTGTCTTGGCAAATTGATTCACTTTAGATAGTCATTTGTATTGTATCTTAATCCTGAGATGAATAGTGGGCCCGTTGTCTCGACTTGTGTCTTTTGATGTACCAATGGGTGACTCCCACATCTCTATAGTGGTATGCATGCCGGTACGTTTGAGGCATGACTCTTGATAGCGTAGACTTGTTATTCATAGATATGGAATCCATAGCTCCTCTTTAGGAATAATGATATCCTCTTATATGCGTTGTCCTGTAATTGGAAAACTGAAGCGCTCAACCATTTGGATACATAGGTGTAACCGAATGGTATACTATCTTTGGATGGTAAGTTTTCTAATGGTGAGACAATGGAACGTAAGATAAAAATAATCGGGAAGGTAAAACAGAACTTGTCCTTAAGACGATTATGGATGATCATATGAGGATACGATACACTATGATATGTCATGGAGACTTAGCTACACGAGCTTTGTAATTCTATAAAGTTCGAGAGTGCAGCTCCAAGCTTTTAGTGGAGTAGCGTTGGAGTTGATAATTGTGAAATGTATATCTGGGATATTGGGTTTCATAATTATCATGAGCATGAACTTTATAGGTCCATTTTGGTCCCCTTTGCTAGCTCACAAAGTCCTGTAACGACATGGCGTGCTTTTCCAATAATTGGTGACTTATGTCAGATTTATCAGATTGGTTTAAAATTTGTAAGAATCAAATATTCATGTCTGTTTATCGATTGAATTACTTTTGTAAGAAATTAGTTCAAGATAAACTTGTTGAATTATTGTGATCAAATAATTCTTGTCTGTTTATCGGTTGTTTTAATTTTGGACAAATTAGAACAAGATAAACTTGTAGAATTATTGTGAATTGATTTATTTTCTTAGAGATTATCTTGATAAAGTTTGTTTTGATTAGATAACTTCTCTATTGGGTTATTTGAAACAAAACTAAGACTTTATCCTTTAGAATCTCGGGTGGAAAATAAAAGATTTGCAGAGATTTTTTCTCGGGAGTTCGGCCTGCCGAATGACATGTCTGGCCTACCGAACTGGCCTGTTCGGCCTACCGATCAGAATGTTCGGCCTGTCGATCAGCGGGAGATAAGATACACATTTTCACGCGGATCTTATCAAATATTGATCTGAACTTGACTCTGTTTCGAGTTTTTGAGACCTAATCTGATATGGACTGACCCCAGGACCAATACCTATATAAAGGGAGTGAGTCTCATGATTTACTCAGATCAATTTGAGAGATTAAGAGTGATACTCTTCTAGTGAGCATCTGAAAACTCCCTAAGAGCTTTTGTTCACAAATCACGAACACTAGCTTTGGGTTCTCTCTGTTGGTTGGAAGGAGAGTCACCGGTGGAAGAGCTGTACGTGTGAGCTCACACTCACTCCGGTTGTGGATAGAGAATAGCAAAGAAGACCAGTTGGTTGAGGCTCTTCTAGAACGTTACTTCTCTTCATAGGTTGCGGAGGTTCTTCAGCACATTGAGGTTAGTAAGATCTGTCTAATTTATACATATAACATGTCAAACTTGTGTTTTAGAAATTACTCTGATGAAAAATTTTAAAAATTCCACTGCGCACTTTGTTTCCAACAATTGGTATCAGAGCCGATGTGTTTACATAAATTTGCAAGTTCGTGATCATGTTATATGCATAAATTTTGTGATCTTAATCTCTCCTATGCTTGAATTGAATTTTATAGAGAGATGGCACTCTAGGTTTCTATATAATATATATGTTGTCATGGATAATGTGGTGTGTTTATTAATTAATTATGGTTGATTAAATCGTTGTTTAATTATTTATTAATTAATTAATACCGGTTATGGTTCCTTAGAGGTTAGAATGTGTATCTAGGTTTTTCATGTAATTAGATGGCGGACTATCATCTCCGTCTAGGAATTGTTATTTGATTTTTAATTTGTAAGAATTTTGTAATTAAATAATTATTCAGAGAAGACGGATCGAGAAGTCGGATCTAGAAGATTGATGATGGCGCCTCCAGGTATTTCCTGAGTCTCTAATCTTATGTTTTTGAATTGTTGAAAATAAAATTGATGAATTGTATTAAAATTGTATTTTCTGGAATGAGGGTTTTCTGCTCGGTCGGCATGACGGACCTCACAGTTCGGCAGGCCGATGTATCAGAATGGCAGGACGATGAAGTAAGACCGGCAGGCCGATCACCCAGATCGACCTGCCGACCGAGAGCTGCCAAGTGTCCAGAAAAGGTGCAATTTTTCCGATGCAGTTTTAATTTTATTTTTGGGACGATTCTGAGAAACATTAAATTTGGATATGACCGAAAATATGAAGCATTCGATTCATATGGGATTGAAGACTTCAAGATGGATATTACATGAAGAAGGATACAGCTTGAGGATTCAAGGATGAAGAATCGATAAATGTCCCCATTATTCTCTTGTAATCTTAGTTTTCTATTCTCTAGGGTGGAACCATAATATTACGGTTATTATTATTTTGCTTGTAGCTTTGCTTGATTGCTTTGCTTGTCTGCATTATAATATGATTTACCATATATATTGATAACATGTCATATAGAATAGGAAGTGCCGCTCATATTAAAATTGTTCATGCATAATTTTAAAATAAAACCTTGACTTCAAAAGATTGAGTGGGAGAAGGTTTTCGAAGAGAGGACCTAAGGCCTCCATCGTTGGTCTATAGGAAGAACATGGTGGTCCCAACCCCTAGGAAGGAATTTCTATCATATACCAGATTGGATCTCTAAAAGGATAAGGTATTTTAGTATGATTTATGGTTGCACACCCCTAGGTGATGATTATAAATCATGGATAAAATATTGAAACGGTGGTTATACACTCACGTTAATTTTATTATTAACCTCCCCTAGGAGCTCTGTTAATAAAATTAATGGCCAAAGAAACGATTATTAGTATATGCTGGATCATACGGGTCCTAGATGGCATATATTAATTAGGAGGGGATCCGTGTTCTTGATTGAATTTGGCATGACTCCCCTAGGAGCTTGTTGAATTCTGAGTTGGGATTTATCATTGTAAGGTTGTGATATTTTCAAGGTTTTGACACATAAACACATTTATATGATTTTACATGATTGTGTTATCTTACTAAATTATTATATATGTTTGCTTATGTTTGGTATATGATTCTTTATTATAGATTGAAAATGTCTAAAAACGCTTTATCTTCGATACTTGACAAAAACCAATTAATCGGTGAGAATTATAACGATTGAAAACGAACTTGGACATCGTCCTATCCTTTGAGAAACTAAAATATGTACTGAAAACTCCTTGTCCTCCCGAGCCTACGGGAGATTCAAGTAATGAGCAATTCCAAGCGTACGACCGTTGGAAAGATGCTAATGATCAGGCCCGGTGCTATGTTATGGCTAGCATGAACAACGTGCTGCAGGCTCAACATCAGGATTATGAGACTGCGAAGCAGATCTTGGATAATCTTGAGGACATGTTTGGAGGCCAGGCCATAACAAAGCGGCAAGGGGCGCCTCGAAAACTCTTAAACTGTAGACAGAGACCGGGGATATCTGTAAAGGAGCACATGATGTTGGTCATGGGTTACCTCGTTGAGGCTCAAACCAATGGAGCCGACATCGATGCTGAAACTCAGATGACTATGGTCTTTGAGACTCTGTCTAAGGAATTTACTCCGTTTAGAGCTACTTTTAATTTAAGTAATAGACGGGATATGACCTTGAAAAACTGATGAAACAGTTACAGGAGTTTGAACTGCTGATCAGGGAGTCTCCTGCTGGTGGTGAGGCCAACATGGTAGCTGCTTCTGGTTCCAATCCTAACTCTAGGAATGGAAAGAAGCAACGGGCCAAGAACGGGAATTCTTCTATTCCTGCTGCTACCAAGAGCAAGAAGAACCCAAAGAAGCTTAAGTGCTTCTTCTGTGGTAAGGTCGGGCATATAAAGAAACATTGCAAGGACTTCCTTTCGAAAGGAGGTAGGTGTGATTTTCTATATTTAGAAACTTGTTTGGTTGAGGAATCTAGTGACATCTGGGTCATAGATTTCGGTGCAACTAATCATGTTTGTGTTTCTCTACAGGGATTCAAAGAAACGAGAAGTCTACTACTAGAAGACTTAACGCTTCGGATGGGCGATGGATCCTTGGTCTTAGCGGAAGCAGTGGGAGATGTCCATCTTTATTTTGATAATTATAGGAATTTATTTTTGCGAGATTGTTTTTTTGTTCCTAAATTTAAAAGGAATTTAATTTCTGTATCTTCTTTATTTAAAGACTCCTACGTGGTATCTTTTAATGAAAAAGTGGTGATTCGTAAAAACAAATCTTTTATCTGTTCTAGATGGATGCAAAATAGTCTATATTTTATCAAACTTAAGATGGAATTATTGCTTAATGCTGAGATAAATGATAATGACTCAAAAAGACTTAAAACTTCTCACTCTAATAAGACTTATCTTTGGCATTTGTGCCTTGGCCATATTAACCTGAATAGGATTCAAAGGTTGGTAAGGGATGGACCTTTAAGTCATTTAAAGGTGGAATCTATACCTCAATATGAATCTTGTTTGGAGGGTAAAATGACCAAAAGACCATACGAGTCTAAGGGCAATAGGGCCGAAGGGGTTCTAGAACTTGTGCATAGTGATGTTTGCGGACTGATGAACATCCGGGCTTGAGGAGGGTATGAGTACTTCATCACTTTTATTGACGAGTACTCAAGATATGGGTATGTATACCTAATGCACCACAAAAGCAAAACTTATGATAAGTTCAGGGAGTTTCAAGCTGAAGTGGAAAAGCAATTGGGTAGACCCATAAAGGCACTTCGATCTGATCGAGGTGGGGAATACCTTTCTGATGAGTTCTTGGGACACTTGTTAGAGAATGGGATTTTATCCCATTTGACTGCACCGGGCACTTCGCAGCAGAATGGCGTACCTTAGAGAAGAAATAGGACTTTGTTGGACATGATTAGGTCCATGATGAGTTATTCATCATTACCTTATTCCTTTTGGGGATATGCACTACAAACTGCATGTTATCTTTTGAACAATGTGCCTTCAAAATCGGTCCCTAAAACTTCTCACTAGTTGTGGACAAGATGGAAGACATCCTTAAACCATATTCGCATATGGGGATGTCCTGTTTAAGGATCCGAATAAATTAGAAGCACATTCTAAAGTTTGCGTGTTTTTAGGATATCCAAAAGGGACTAAAGGGGGTTATTTTTATAACCCAAAGGAAAATAAAGTCATGGTATCAACTAATGCAACTTTCCTTGAGGAGAGTTATATGGACGACTTTAAACCTCGAAGCAAAGTGGTGCTTGAGGAGTTAAGGAGTGATCTGTTCACTCCGGAGGTTCCAAACGAAACCATTCCGATCGGTGTAGGAAAACCAAATAAACCTGAACAACAACCTCAGGGGCTTCGGCGTAGTGGGAGGATCGGGCGTCAACTTGAGAGGTATATGTTCAATGGGGAGGTCTTCTTGGCTGAACCGGATGAACATGACAGGGATCCTTATACTTATGTAGAAGCTATGGAGGATGTTGATTCAAGACTCTAGACAGAGGCCATGAACATAGAGATGAAGTCTATGGAGACTAATCGGGTCTAGGAGCTTGTGGATCTTCCCGAAGGGGTAAAACCCATAGGGTGTAAGTGGATCTACAAGAGGAAAAGAGGAGTGGATACAAAGGTCGAAACCTTTAAGGCTAGACTGGTAGCTAAGGGTTATACGTAAAAAGAAGGAATCGATTATGAGGAAACCTTTTCGCCTGTTGCCATGCTTAAGTCCATTCGGATACTCTTGTCCATAGCTGCCGCTCTTGACTACGAGATTTGGCAGATGGATGTCAAGATGGCTTTTCTGAATGGCTATCTTGATGAGTCCATTTATATGGAACAACCAGACGGGTTCAAGGTCGCGGGTCAAGAGGGTAAGGTTTGTAAGCTGCTAAAGTCAATTTATGGACTTAAGCAGACATCCCGTTCTTGGAACATAAGATTTGATCAAGTGATCAAGACTTATGGGTACTCACAAAATGTGGATGAACCATGTGTTTACAAACACATTAAGGATAGGAAGGTGGTTTTTCTACTACTTTATGTAGATGACATTCTGCTAATTGACAATGATGTTGGGGCGTTGTCATCAGTCAAATTATGGTTGACCAAGCAGTTTGACATGAAGGACTTGGGTGAGGCTAATTTTGTTCTCGGTATCCAGATCTTCAGGATAGGAAGAAGAAAATGATAGCTTTGTCTCAGGCCGGATACATAGATAAAATTCTCAGGAGGTTTGCAATGCAGGATTCCAAGAAAGGTGGGCAACCATCTAGGTCTGGAATTACTCTTTCTAAGAAAGACTCTCCAAAGTCTTATGAAGAAAGAGAATGCATGAAGATGGTGCCTTATGCTTCGATAGTGGGTAGTCTCATGTATGCCATGCTTTGCACTCGACCAAATATAAGCTATACGGTCGGAATTGTAAGTCGATTTTAGGCGGATCTAGGACCGAACCATTGGGTTGCGGTAAAGCATATTTTCAAGTACCTGAGAAGGACTCGAGGGTATATGCTTGTGTATTCGGGTGAGGATTTAACTCCTCTAGGATACACTGATTCAGATTTTCAATCCTGTCTGGATTCTAGGAAATTGACTTCGGGGTTTGTGTTTACTCTGGGTGGCGGTGCCATCAGTTGGAGAAGTGCGAAGCAAGATTGCACTTCAGATTCAACGATGGAGGCCGAGTATGTGGCGGCTAGTGATGCTTCGAAAGAAGCAGTGTGGCTCCGCAAGTTCCTTGGGGATCTTGAGGTAGTTCCTGGTATGGATAAAGTTGTATCACTATACTGTGATAACAGTGCGGCGGTAGCTAATGCTAAGGAATCAAGATTTCACAAGAAGAGTAAGCATATTGATCGGAAGTATCATGTGATAAAGGACTTCGTTGAGGGCGGGCATGTCACGGTGTGCAAGATCGCGTCAGAGGACAATTTAACTGATCCATTTACAAAGACACTTACTGAGAGAGTCTTCGAGAGGCATGTGGAAGCTATGGGGATGCGAAATTTGTTGTATTTACTCACTTAGTGCAAGTGGGAGATTGTTAGACATGTATGCCCTAAGGAGTAAAAATGTAATACGTTTTTGGAGACATTTTTATCAATAAAGAATTTGTTTATTTATATATACCAAATCTTGTCCTCTTTATGTTCATATTTGTTGAATGTATGATAAGCAAATAGTACTATGAGACTGTCAGTCTAAACCTTAAGAATTGGGCATATGATGGGATGATTATGCGTAAAAGACACGATTCTTAAGGTGACAGTCTAAAACATATGATCCGCAATCGAGGGAATAAAGTTGGGCGCTTTATTCATGTAAAGATTGTTATATTGTCTATATCCCTTTTGGGAGATGGTTTGTCTTGGCCATCGGAGTTGGACTCCGTGAATAGAAACATTGGCACGTTGTCATAGGTGACGATGTGTTGGATCGGGGCATAAAGTGAATTGATTTGGATTAATAATTTTGTCTTGGCAAATCGATTCACTTTAGACAGTCATTTGTATTGTTTCTTAATCCTAAGATGAATAGTGGGCCCGTTGTCTCGACTTGTGTCTTTTGATGTACCAATGGGTGACTCCCACATCTCTATAGTGGTATGCATACTGGTACATTGGAGGCATGACTCTTGATAGCGTAGACTTGTTATTCATAGATATGGAATCCATAGCTCCTCTTTAGGAGTAATGATATCCTCTTATATGCGTTGTCCTGTAATTGGAAAACTGGAGCGCTCAACCATTTGGATACATAGGTGTAACCGAATGGTATACTATCTTTGGATGGTAAGTTTTCTAATGGTGAGACAATGGAATGTAAGATAAAAATAATCGAGAAGGTAAGATAGAACTTGTCCTTAAGCTGATTATGGATGATCATATGGGGATACGATACACTATGATATGTCATGGAGACTTACCTACACGAGCTTCGTAATTCTATAAAGTTTGAGAGTGCAGCTCCAAGCTTTTAGTGGTGTAGCGTTGGAGTTGATAATTGTGAAATGTATATCTGGGATATTGGGTTTCATAATTATCATGAGCTTGAACTTTATAGGTCCATTTTGGTCCCCTTTGCTAGCTCACAAAGTCCTGTAACGACACGGCGTGCTTTTCCAATAATTGGTGACTTATGTCGGATTTATCAGATTGGTTTAAAATTTGTAAGAATCAAATAATTCATGTCTGTTTATCAGTTGAATTAATTTTGTAAGAAATTAGTTCAAGATAAACTTATTGAATTTTTACGATCAGATAATTCTTGTCTGTTTATCGGTTGTTTTAATTTTGGATAAATTAGTTCAAGATAAAACTTGTAGAATTATTGTGAATTGATTTATTTTCTTAGAGATTATCTTGATAAAGTTTGTTTTGATCAGATAACTTCTCTATTGGGTTATTTGAATCAAAACTGAGACTTTATCCTTTAGAATCTCAGGTGGAAAATAAAAGATTCGCGGAGATTTTTTCTCGGGAGTTCGGCTCTCCGAATGACGTGTCCGCCCTGCTGCACTGGCATGTTCGGCCTGCCGATCAACAGGAGATAAGATTATGCATTTTCATGCGGATCTTATCAGATATTGATCCGAACTTGATTCTATTTCGAGTTTTTGAGACCTAATCTGATATGGACTGACCACAGGACCAATAGCTATATAAAGGGAGTGAGTCTCATGATTTACTCAGATCAATTTGAGAGATTAAGAGTGATACTCTTCTAGTGAGCATCTGAAAACTCCTTGAGAGCTTTTGTTCACAAGTCACGAACACTAGCTTTGGGTTCTCTCTGTTGGTTGGAAGGACAGTCACCGGTGGAAGAGCTGTACGTGTGAGCCCGCACTCACTCCGGTTGTGGATAGAGAATAGCAAAGAAGACCAGTTGGTTGAGGCTCTTCTGGAACGTTACTTCTCTTCACAGGTTGCGGAGGTTCTTCGGCACACTGAGGTTAGTAAGATCTATCTAATTTATACATATAACATGTCAAACTTGAGTTTTGGAAATTACTCTGATGAAAAATTTTAAAAATTCCGCTGCGTACTTTGTTTCCAACACACTTGGCCTATAATACTTGCTAACTACAATCTCTCTCCAAAGATGTGCATGAAGTGAAAGTTTTTAATGTTGTCTTTATTGATTTCGGGTCCTCACTAATCGAGTAATTACATTGATGTCTACTTGGCACCGTTAATTGATGACCTAAAAAACTTATGGAAAAATGGAATCAAAGTTAGAGATGCTTACCGAGAAAATATGTTCATACTCTGTGCAATGTTGATATGGACAATTAACAACTTCCCTACCTATGGTAATTTATCTCGGTATTTGGTGAAGAGTTCTATTGGTTGTCCTATTTGTATGAAGGAAACATCTCACAAATAGTTGAAGAATGGTGAGAAAACCGTTTTTCTTGGTCATAGGAGATGGTTGCAAGAGATCATTGTTACCGCAAACAAAACAAAGCCTTTGATGGCAACATTGAAGAAAGAGACCCTCTACATCCTTTAATGGGTGAACAAATCTTTGAAATGGTAAAAGATATGAAAATGGTATTTGGGAAGAGAAAGCGAGGTAAGGAGGAGCCACCGATAGATGGACCATGGAAAAAGAGATCAATCTTTTTCAATCTTCCATATTGGAAGACACTTTTTGTTCAACATTGCTTGGATGTTATGCATATTGAGAAAAACATTTGTGAATCAATAGTCGGCACATTGCTTGACATTTTGGGTAGGACTAAGGAAGGTGAATAGCACAGTTAGATCTTATGGAAATAGAGATTAGGCCTAATTTGTTTATTGAGAAAAGAGGGAACTGCACTTACTTACCTCTGGCAAAGCACACGTTCTCAAGAACAGAAAAGAAAAAGGTTTGTGAAAGACTTGCTTTGTTGAAAGTGCTAGACAACTATTCTTCAAACTTTAAAGAGTCGGTGTCAGTTAAGGATTTGGAACTTATTGGCATGAAAACACATGATTGTCATGTGTTAATGCAACAATTACAACCACTTACATTGCGGGGAATTCTAACAAAGAATGTGAGATTTGCAATTACCAAGTTGTGCTCATTCTTTAATTCAATATGCTCCAAGGTAATTGATCCACTAATGCTAGATTCACTACAAACAGAGTTGGTGCAAACCTTATGCATGCTTGAGAAGTATTTTCCACTAACATTTTTTGACATCATGATTCATCTAACGTGCACTTAGTACGTGAAGATGTGAAGTTAAGGGCCCGTTTGTTTCGATACTCGAATCATGGTTCGAATCATTTTGCTACAGTATTTTCTCTCACAAAAATTTAAATCTTCATTCAAATACTCGAACCAAATGGGCCCTAAGTAATGAGGAGCGGTATATTTGGGATAGAAGTACCCATTTGAAAGATATATGAAGGTTTTGAAGGGCTATGTGAAGAACCAAAATAGGCCATAGAGTTGTATCATAGAAAGTTACATAGTTGAGGAATCGGTTGAATTTTGCTCTGAGTACTTGTCTAATGTGAAAGCAATTGGGGTGACAAAGACAATAAATGTTAAGGCTAGGGGACTATCTATTGGCAATCATTGCTCGGTAAATCGAGAAGAGTGAAAGCAAGCTTGTCTATATGTCTTGCACAATGCTAATGAAGTGGAGCCTTTCATGAAGGTGTACATGAACGAATTAAAAAAGGCAAACCTAAAAAGAGCAAGAAATGAGAAGTGGCTGCAAGATGAATACAACCAGGCCATTCGGCTATGGATTAGAACACACATCTATGGTAAGTGCTCCACATCACAAGATATAAGCATGTCACAAGACTTAACGAACCTAGCTAGAGGACCATCGTTGGTAGTTACAAGGTATATGTCATATTCCATAGATGGTTACACTTCTATACTTGTGAAAGAGATGAGAAGCATCATGTACAAAATAGCGATGTGACTCTCCAGGCTAAGGCTATGCATATTTCCTCCGCCAAGGACAAGAATCCAGTATATGGGACCATCAACTACTTTGGTTTCATTGAAGATATTTAGGAACTTGATTATAGGGGATTACCGATAACACTTTTTAAGTGCAAGTGGGCCGACAATAACTATGTTAAGACCAATAATGATGGCATCATAGTGATTGACTTTAGAAAATTAGGATCCAAGAATGATCCCTTCATTATGGCATCACAATTAATCTAAGTTTTTTCTATAACGGATCCCCAAGATTTGGAATTGTCTCTAATTGTCCCGATGAAGCCAAGAGTAGTTATTGATGTCAAAGAAGTTGCCAAGGATTGCACGAACATCACCTCATTCACAAAGGGATTGCCAACAGTTGAAGAGATAGATGATGTTTTGCACTTGCTTTGTAAAGATGTGGAATGGATATGTATTAAGGAACCAATAAAAAAAAAGAGGAAAAAATGAGCACCTGTAAACAAATTTATTTTAATTTATTTCAATATATTTTTGTATTTTGTTTTTCATGTTTTTTTAAGCTAAAGGATACATATTTATAGTTATATTTGTGATAAAAATAGTAAAAAGAAAAAATTCTAGGCCATTGGATGCTTAACACATAGGTTGGCCACCTTGGGTAGAGGAGAAAAACTTATGCACTTGGTGATTTTAGAATAATTTTTTACCACAACTTTTCAAAATAAAACCGTCATGCAAGCTTAATATTTCACAACGGTTTTTATAAAAACTATCGTGTAATATGTGTCCTAGTGTTTAATAACTTTTGAAACTCACGCCCCCGCCTCCCCCCCCCCTACATTCAAACTCTTGCTCTTTCTTTCAAACTCTCTTTTGCTCTCAAATCCCTCGACATAAACTAGTCGTGGTCGTCACCTTTTTTCGTTGTTGCCTCGCCCATTGCCATCACCATCGTGTAAGTTCCCTTCCCCTCTCTTCTCCGCCATCGTCCCCGCCCATCTCTCTCTCCTCCACTGTTGTCCCTGCTTTCACCTCACGTGGCCCCTTCCCCCTTACCTCCCCTCTTGCCTCACCCCATACCTCCCCCCTTGCCCCTCTACCCTCATGCACCCCCTCCCCCCCTCATGTGCCCCCTCCTCCACCTCGACCCTCCCCTCCTTGCACACCCCCTCCCCCCTTCACCCTTCCCGCCACACCCCTGCCCCTTCCCCCCTCCCGCCTCGCCCCTCCCCCACCTCGCCCCACCGCCCCTCGCCTCACCCCTCCCCACCTTGGCTTGGTTTTGAAGTTTCTTTCAAAAGATGATATCTAGATAATGTGAAATGTGATTTTGTTTACTTTTATTATGAGAGTTTGTGATTTTGTGCAATATGTGATTATGTGATGTTTTGAAGAGATTGGTTATGTAATTTCTGAAATGTGATTTTGTTAACTTTGATTATGAGATTTTGTGAGAAATGAATATGTGATTTTGTGCAATATGTGATTATGTGATGTTTTGAAGAGATTGGTTTTGTAATTTGTGAAATGTGATTTTGTTAACTTTGCTTACGAGAGTGTGTGATTTTGTGAGAAACAAATATGTGATTTTGTGCAATATTTGATTATGTGGAGTTGTGATTTTGGTTATGTAATTTGGATATGTGATTTTGTGCAATATGTGATTATGTGATGTTGTGATTTTGGTGGTCATTAGATAAGGTAAAATGTCTCAAGAGTACTATGAGGAGGAGTATGAAGAGTGCACTCCATCTTCCTCTCAATATAGCAAGGCAAAACAAGTTAGTAACCCCCAAAAGCGTACCAAATTCGATCCCAATGTAGATTTTAATTGGAGAGCTACTTTGATGAAAAAAGTTCATCTGATGAAGAATAGAGGTTTAAGAATAGAAGTGACATTTGATTCAAAATGCCAATCGGAAGGCGCACCCAGAAGTGAATGAAGTAGTTGTATTGGAGTCCTTAGTCAAGAATACATTCCTATATGGATTAAAGATTGGAGGACTAAGGATTTAAACCAAATAAAAGATATGATTTAAAGAGAGGTTTACGAAGCTTTCACAGTTGAGGGGTGGTATCGGAAAAAGCCTTTGAAGGTTTATGGTGAATTAGCAAAGGGGTTTAGATCCAACCTCTGTGTTACTTTTGTAAAGCCCAACCTTTTCATTCCAAAGGATGATGCAAATGTATTTAAGTGGCCTCCTATGATAGTACACTGCTACTGCTCTATAAACGATGACGATTGGGAAGCTTTTGTGAAGTATCAGTATTACAACGAATTCCAACTGATATCAACTAATGCAAGAAAAATAAGAGCAAAAAATGAATACGGTTTTATGGTTGGCCGAGACGGATATAGAAAGCTCAAGTAATCATTGGTATATTATTATCTTACTCATATTACATATATCAATTATTCTATCATTAATATGTTACTAATATAGCATAATACAGTTAGCTAAGATAGGTGTGCTACCAACACGGGAGGAGTTGTGGGTAAAATCACATCAAGGTCCCAATGGACAATTTAAAAATCCAAGAGTAATACAAATTGGGAACTTGATTGTAAGTTTATTGAACTCAAATTATTAATTCGTAATTTAATACCTATTGAAGGATATTAAGAAAAATTTGGTTTGTTGTTGTTTTACAGGATAAGTATACGATGCAACAAAGTCAAGGGACCTTTCAGTTTGTTAGTAATGATGACATATTAACAAGTGCACTAGGAAAACCAAAACATTTAGGGCGTGTTCACGATCAATCAAAGTATGTGAAGTAGTCTCAATACTTCGACCTCCAACCAAGTCAAAAATTCAATTCCCAAATGTCGAAGATGCATATGGAAATTACAGAACTACAAGGGCTTGTAACCGAGTTCATTTGCCAAGGATGTGCCAAACTGACGGATGAGAGCATCTCACAATGCAACAGCTTCAAGGCTAGCTATAACCCTCTCGACAATGTAGCAAAAGCTCCACAAGCTCTAGAAGTCCAATTGTCACCTCATTGTTAAGAGCCTAAACAATATTAAGAATGTAGGCCCTTTGTTGATGACAGAATTAATGGTAGGTGTGCACTTGTTATGCTTAGGAAGGCGTGGATGGAGAGTCTTCCAACTGATATAGTCCATGGAAGATCCTTAGGGGACAAAAACGTGCGCATTAGCATCATTACCATTAGAGTTAGAACAACTAAATTGCCTGTTCTGATGTTTGAAGCAACAACTGTGGGTGAAGCCGTTGAAAGCTTTGTCGCATGACCAAAAAGGTTAATTGAAGGCGTTGCAGCGATGAAGATGAGTCGAGCACCTAACCACATTCCACAAGATCTAGGGGGAAGGAATGCTAAAAAAAGAAAATTTTTACGAAAGCAAGACAATCATAACCTGAGGTAAAATAAGAATAAGAACAACCCATTGCAAATGAGCCATTGCCTACATTTAACTTCTCTTCACTACCTCCAAAATTTATGCAGCAGGATTTGTACACACATTCTTTCATGCCTGATGAGTTAATGATTCAGTACCCGATATCGAAAAATATCACTAGCAATGAATTGCCTATCTACATGAGGTATGAAGGCATTTGCTACTTCATCACCTATGATCAAATCAGGGCAAACTATATAACGGTATACCTCTGGTAATAACTCTATCCTCAATTCTTACTTTTCTAAATCTAAGTAGAGTTGTAAGGTGCTTTGAAATAATTGAGTGCATTAATTTTTATTGTAGTTTTATGGTGGAATATTATAAACTTCAAAGCAAGGTGCACAATTTTGTCTTCATATCTTCGGCAATTATTTCAAGTGTTACAAGAGACCCACAGAATGATTGTAGAGAGCACGCTATATCACTTCTCCACCTATTGGCTCAAGCACCAAGGGGGAATTATTCTTCGTGCCATACGATATTGGAGAACATTGGATGTTGGCACTTATTTCACCATGAGAGGACTAAATATATTGGTTTGATCCCCTCGGACACCTACCACATGATGATTTCGTATCACTCACGAGATTGTAAGTATCAATTTTTCTTATAAAAGTAACTATGTTAAGTTTTACATAATTGTATTGTCTATTAATTCATTTAATCATGACACATTGTTAGGGTGCTTAACGATTGAAAAATTCAAGTGAGAAGCAGTATAATATTCCAACCGAATGAAATGCTATATTCCAAACGTAAATGTCCAAGATAATAAGGAAACATAGAATATGGTTTTTTTATTTTATGTTTCATGCAGGATATAATTAATAGTAGTATACAAGCCCTAGCAAGAAAGGAATTTTATATACATATGGATATTAATAAAGTTAAAATAGAGTGGGTACAATTTGTAGATAGGTATGTTATGTTTAGATAGAAATAGTGGATAAATGATTATGCAAAATAGTTCAAATGTAAATGATCTTGTAAATAACTTGTAATTTCAATATACATCATTTTTTGTATGCAATCAGGGCTTGTAGTAATAGATAACACATGGGACTGGTCATCCCGTGGAAAATCAGAAATTGAGGCAATTTTATTTTGCAAGACCAATTTTTCACGATGGCTTTAATAAAAAACTGTTGTGGAAAAAAGACCTTACATAACGGTTTTTGTAAAAACCATCATGTAAGGTCCTACTATACCAACTTTCCATGACGGTTTTTGTAAAAATTATCGTGAAAAATTCACTCTATCATGACAGCTTTTACAAAAACCGTCGTGATAAAGGTCCCATAGAACACCTAAAATTAGCACCCATTCGGATGTTCCATGACTGGAAAAAACCATCGTAAAAACTCAATTTTGTACCACAACAGAGGTTTTCACGACGGTTTTTAAACCATCATGAAAGTTTTCCACAACGGTCCCAGTCTGCAGTAGTACATTCATTTATGACATTTTAATATAGAATAAAGATTTATATATCAAACATAAGCAAACATGTGATAATAGTTTAGTAAGATAACAAAAATATATAAGCAAACATATAATATGCATTTATGAGTCAAAACCTTGAGAACATCACAACCTTACAACAATAATTTCTAACTTTAAATTTAACAAGCCGCCCAACGGAGACTTGCCAAATTCAATTTAGAAACACAAATCTCATCCAATTAGTATATACCCTCTAAGACTCGTCTTGGTCTAGCATACACTAATAATCTTTTTTGGCTAAATCTTATTCTATTATTCTATCTATACGTAGAACAATATATAATTAATCCATATTAATTACATTATATTGAATTATACATTTATTCGAAATAATTTCATTCTAAATTTCATTATTCAAAATAAAAAAAAAAAAAGGAATTATTAGTTATAGCCATTAGATTCGTTATGGTTATTAATATTATATTAAATATAATATATATTACCTTTTAGTTATTAATTATGTTTAACTCAAAAACAAAAGAATCTACTGTTCAAGTATTCAAAATTGTATACTCAAAACAATATAATAAAAATAATTTTGAGTGTATAACTATTGTTTCAACTACTTGATCTATAGTTTATAATCACCATTCTAGGGGTGAACAACCATTAAACATGCTCAAATAAATTATCCTCTAAGAAATCCAACCCGATACATGATGTATTCTTTCCTAGGGGTCAGGACCATCATGTACTACCCATGGATCAACGATGGAGGCTTTAGGTCCTCTCTTTAAAAACTTTCTCCCATTCAATACTTTAGATAGCAAGGTTTTATGTTAAAAATACATAAACAACTTTTAATGAGCGACACTCCCTATTCTACATGATATGTTATCAAGATACATGGCAAAACACATTATAAAGCAAACAAGCAATGCAATGTGCAAAGCTACAAGCAATATAACAAATAACCATAATATTATAGTTCTATCATAGAGAAAAGAAAAATAAAGATTACAAAAATAAATTGAAACATATATCAATTATTCATTTCATATCTTCACGTTGTATCCTTCTTCATGTGGCTTCTATCTTCAATTTCAATATCATATAGATCAAAAATTTTATAATCTAGTTATCATAAAATCTCCAAGTATTGTTTTTTTAGAATTGACTCATAAAAAAAAAATCTTAAAATAATCAAAAATCTATCTCTACCGTCAGGCGGTCGATCTCTTATCAAAGGGTCGGTCAACTAGTTCTGTTTGGCATTATGGCCTTAGTGCCATGTCTGGCCGACCGAAACACAACCGGTCTGTCGCAGAACCAAACTCAAGACTCACTATTCAATTATTTCATTAGTTTTTATTTTAATAACAATTCAAAAAACTCAAAGAAAAAATTTTGTAAACACAAAAACATATAGAACCATAGACGTCTACATCTTCAAGATCTATCTTCAATTCAAAAAATATTTTTCTTGCAATTTCAAGCAAAACTATAACGCCCCCTTTACAGACGTCACAGATGTCGTTACATTCATATAATACATACTTATTTTTAAGATAACTTTAAGTACAAGACTTATATGAAACTTTATTTGTAAATGTACTTAAGGAAATCGTAACCAGAATCCATACATGCATTTTTTTTTTACAACCTTCAATAATTTAATCCATACTATTAATAATTCAATTACACATTAAATTGATCATAAACTTCCTTTAATAAAGTAAATATACCAAATAGAAAAATCATAACTTATAAAACATCAGATCATTTAAAACTATTTGCTCCCACAGTTCGGCAAGCCGATTTGGAGGCTTCGGTAGGCCAGAAATTGTCAACCGGTAGGCCGGCAGAGACTCTGCAAAAACCAGGTTTAAAAATTAATATGATCTGCAGGCCGAAAAATGGGATCAGCAGGCCAAACATCACATCGGCATGCCGACAAGTAATGGTCGGTAGGCTGTCCATGACAAAACAGAAACTTTTAGAAAACTTAAATTTAAGACAATTTCATTTTTCTTTCATAAATACGGAAGATCAAATTCTTAAAATGATAAAACAAAATATTAAAACATAGTTCTTGTATTCTTTAAAACTTATTATAAAAATATGTTCAAATAATAAACCATAGCTTAAATCATAAAACTTGCATCATTGGCATTCTTCTGGTTACAATTCATCTTCCTTATGCTCACACGCCTTCTCATGTCCTCCGCCTAATCCATGACTTTCTTACCCTTATCTGCAACATGATATAAACTTGAATAAGCTAAAGCTTAGTAAGTACATATAATTCTCACAATTTGAAAACATTTCATAAACATCATCATCATCATCATCATGTCATAGTAGTGCATTAAGCACATTTTCATAGAAACATATCTTTCATTACATTGGCCATATTAAAAACTTATTCCATTTTATCTTAAGGGCCCAAGTGTTGCACCATAATTATCATTGTAGGCGCGCTGTCATGAGAGGAGAAGGGTAGCTAATCCTAAACCAAACATGACAACATGACATCATAACATATCATATCATAACATTGGTGTGCAACACTTATTAGGTGATACATATAGATAATTTTTTCATGCTTTGAAAATTCGACATCATCATACATGCATAACTTTATGAACATCAAAATATTTCATAAGAAAACTTTAAATGAAACCATCATAAAATCCATCATAGATATCATCAAGAACATATTTTCAAACCTTTATAACATATTATATTGCAGGTGAGAATGTACTTACCTTAGAAACTAGCTTACTTAACCTTATATGTATTGGTGATGATGCCGCGGTCTCGACGTGCTCGTTCCTTAAAGGGTTCATGCCACTTATTCATTTAAAATTACAAAATAAAATTAATACTTATTTTCATAGAGTAAAACATCCATTCATATAACATCACATATACATTCATCTCTTTCAAACATAATTCAAAACATGCATCCATAACCATAATCATCAAAAATATACTTCTGACCTCCATGAATTAAAAATTTAATAACTCAACATTCTCATATAATTTTAGCACCATACTTGGCAGGGGTAAAGTTAATACATAAATATATTACCATGATTTTTCTTTAGTCATAAAAATTACTTTAAGTATCTAAAAACAAACCATACATTTCAAACATGAAATCTGCCAGCAATAGTTAGGCAGTGAACAACCTTAAACTCAGGTCTATTTAACACATTTTAACACCATAGAAAAATCTACAAAAATTAATATATGCAGTAGACATATAGGACCCTAACATATCCAAAAATTGGCTTCAACAAAAATCAGAGTAGGTCAAAACACATATTTGAAAATCAGTAATAAAACTAACTTAGGTTTGAAAGGCAGTGAGTAATCTTTTGAAAATATTTTCTAACAATTAAAACACATATTTTAATTTTAAAATTCATACTAACATCTTACTAACATATATTTCAATACCATAAAATCATTTCATCATCAATAAAATCATTTAGACATATAAAACATCGCATAAAACAAAAGTCCAATATTAACATTGTTAAAACAGTTTCTTGACCTAGTCTCAATAAAAATTTCATAACACATAATTCAGTCATCAAAACATTACCAAACTTTGTAGTTCAAAATATAACATATACATGAACATTCTTGCCAAATTTCATAGCAAACAAAGCACGTTTATCTCTTGAACAAAAATCACATTTTTGTGTATCATAGCCAAACAGTAATATTTTACTGTGAGTGGTAGAGGATAGAAAATTCATAACTTATCATAAAAAAATCCAATTAACGTGAAATTTAGAGAAACATCACATAACTCATACATGAATAACATATTAAAAAAAATTCAGAGCAAACGGAATTTTGTAGAGGAAGATATACCAGTCGGATATCAAGAAGGATTTCATTGATACAAGAATGAACTCTTACCTCAAAATGATTCTTCTCAAATTCTTTCAAATTCAACCAATAAAAACTCAATATTTCTTTCAATTATTTGTAGAGAATTTTGAGGGAGAGGAGGAATAAAAAATGTGGAGAAGAGAAGAAGAAGAGAAGAATAAAAGAAACTGTCTCAGAATGAGAGAAAAGACGTGAGAGGATAATGTAAAAAAATTCAATACCCTCACTTATGTCAAAAAAATTTCTAACTAATCTGGACTAAATTTTCATGGAGGAAGGGGAGGAATTTGGGGAAAGTCAATAAATCATTCATCTCTTACCATATTTTGCCCTCTAAAAATAGGAAACCATTTAAAACAATACCAATCAATGCAAAGTTAATGGTTTTCTTTCCTTAAATGATAAAATTATTCCATAATTATTTCAATTAATCATATTAAACCACCCAATCAACGTAATTATCTCAACCATAAATTTGGAGAGATTTTTACTGACTGCTCGTCAGCTATCATTGGCCTGACGATTCCTTAAGGTTCGGCCTGTCGATTAATATCATCGGCCTGCCGATACATTAAAGGCTATTCGGCCTGCCAAACTTGAAAGTCTGGCCTGTCGAACTGTCCTTAAAACATAATACCTCATAGCTTTCAAGACATCATTGCATCATAATTAAACATACATTGTAACTAACATGAACACTTGAGCACATCGATTCCATGCGATCATCACCTGTCATAACACTTAAAATAAATATTTAGTAACATAAAATCATAAATCATAAAATTACTTAACATCGTTATTAACTTAACGTAATCCGTTACATAAAAATAGGTGGGTGTTACAATTCTCCCCACTTTATAAGAGTTTCATCCTTGAAACTCTAAACAATTGCAGATACTTAGATCTTATGACATCTTCACGTTCCCATGTAGCTTCTTCTATTTGATGATTTCGCTATAACACCTTGACCAATGGAATTTCTTTACTCCTCAAGGTCTTGGTTTTCCAATCGAGTATCTTTACTGGCTTTTCTTCATAACTTAAGTCTTCTCGTATCTCGATCACTTGTGGCTCAATCACATGCGTAGGGTCTGGAACATACTTCTTGAGAATAGAGACATAAAACACATCGTGCATTGCTGACATTTTTGAAGGCAACTTCAGCTGATAAGCCACCTTGCCTATCCTCTTCACGATTTCATAAGGACCAATGAAGCTTGGGCTTAACTTGCCTTTCTTACCAAATCTCATCACTCCTTTCATTGGTACAACTTTCAAAAACACATATCCGCCTACGGTGAACTCTAAGGGTCTTCTTCTCTTGTCAGCATAACTCTTCTTACAGCTTTGAGCGGTCTCTATTCTTCTTCTTATCAAATTTATCATCTCAGAAGTTTCATTAACAAAATCAGTTCTTTCAGCATCGATGCTTTCCATTAACTTCTTCTCACCAGCTTCGTGCCAACATATAGGCGACCTGCATTTTTGCCCATATAGAGCTTCATACGGTGCCATTCCAATCATCGCCTGATAGCTGTTGTTGTAAGCAAACTATGCTAATGGCAACATTTTACACCAGCTGGTTTTAAAATTGAGAGAACAAGCCCATAGCATATCCTCTAAGATCAAGTTCGTCCTCTCCGTTTGGCCGTCTATCTGAGGATGAAAAGCTACACTAAACTATAGCCTGGTTCCCATAGCAGTCTGTACGCTCTTCCAGAACTTAGATGTGAACCTGCTATCATGGTCTGAGATGATAGACTTAGGGATTCTGTGAAACTGTATAATTTCCTTGACATAGAGTTCCGCTAACCATTCCATTGAGTAAGTGATCTTAATGGGCATGAAATGTGCTGTCTTCGTCAATCGATCTACAATAACCAAGATAGCGTCATAACCATTCATAGTTCTGGGTAAACCAGTAATGAAATCCATTGCTATATCCTCCCATTTCCATTCCGGTATCTGGATAGACTATAAATCACCACCAGGACTCTGGTGTTCAGCTTTAACTTGTTGACATATCAAACATTTCTTCGTATACAAAACAACATCATGTTTCATTCCAAACCACCAGAAGTTACCCCTTAGATCATTATACATCTTTGTTGCACCTGAATGAATAGAGTAAGGAGTGTCATAAATTTCGGTCAAGATCTTTTCCCTTAAGCCATCAACATTGGGAACACATAAACAGTCCTTGAGGTACAAAGTTCTGTCATCTGTAATACGAAACTCTTGACACTTTCCTTCTTTCATTTCCTGCTTAATCCTTGCGAGACTTACATCTTTACTTGTTTTCTCTAAATTTCATCATACATCGTCGGAGCAAGAGTGAGTACTGAGAGCTGACCTGCTATAAGTTTCAAACCGAAGTCAAGAATTTCCCTTCTCAAAGGTGGAGACATTGCTTAAATTGACATCAATGTGGCAACTGACTTCCTACTTAGAGCATCAGCCACTCAGTTAGCATTTCCAGGATGATAAAGGATTTCACAATCGTAATCCTTTACCAACTCTAGCCATCTTCGTTGTCTCGTATTCAAGTCTCTTTGCGTGAAGAAGTACTTTAGACTTTGATGATCAGTGAAGATCTTGCATTGGACCCCATATAAATAGGGTCTCCATATGTTCAACGCAAAAACGACTGCTACTAACTCAAGGTCATAAGTAGGATAGTTCTTTTTGTAATCCATCAGTTGTCTTGACGCATAGGCAATCACCCTATCATTCTGCATTAGAACAGCTCTAAGGCCCATCTTGGATACATCACTATAAATCACAAATCCATCATTTCCTTTTAGAATCACCAATACTAGAGCTATCGTTAGCCTCTTCTTCAGTTCTTGGAAACTCTTCTCGCATGCTTCTGTGCATTCATACTTCTTTCCCTTGTGAGTTAGATTCGTGAGTGGGGCTGCTATCTTGGAGAAGCCTTCTATGAATATCTGATAATATTCTGCTAGACCCAAGAAGATCTTTATTTCACTTGCATTCATCGGTTGCTTCCAGTTGAGAATAGCCTCTACTTTAGCAAGGTCAACCATAATCCCTTCCTTCGATATAACATGTCCCAAGAAAGACACTTTATCAAGCCAGAACTCGCAATTAGAGAACTTTGCATATAGCTGGTGTCTTCTTAAAGTCTCGAGCACAATCCTTAAATGCTCCTCATGTTCTTCTTGATTCTTTGAATAGACAAGAATATCATCGATAAACACAACAACAAATTTATCGAGGAAATCCTTGAATACCCGATTCATCAAATCCATAAAAGCTGCCGGTGCATTTGTCAGACCGAAAGGCATAACCACAAATTCATAGTGACCATACCTCGACCTGAAGGCAGTTTTAGGAATATCTCCTTCTGTAATCTTCAGCTGGTGATAACCTGACCGTAGATCAATCTTTAAAAACACCAATGCACCCTTGAGCTGATCAAACAAATCATCGACGGGTACTTGTTCTTGATTGTCACCTTGTTCAGCTCTCTGTAGTCAATGCAGAGTCTCATAGAGCTATCTTTCTTCTTAACAAATAGAACTGGAGCTCCCCATGGTGAGTAGCTCGGCTTGATGAAGCCTTTGTCAAGTAGCTCCTTTAATTGCATGTGAAGCTCTTTTAACTCTGCCAGAGCCATTCTGTATGGTGCCTTAGAGATCGGGTCAGTGCTTGGAGCGAGCTCAATCTCAAATTCGACTTCTCTTTCTGGCAGTGACTTGTCAGATCATCAGGAAACAATTTAGTATATTCTCAAATTACAGGCACATCTTTAATTCTTATCTTTTCTTCTTGGCTTTTGTCTACAATGTTTGTCAGATAGCCCATGCAGCCACTTGCTAACAACTTTCTTGCTTTCATTGCAAATAAAAACATGATGGGCTTCTTTCTGGACTTGCCAACATAAACAAACTTCTGATCATCCTCTGGATGAAAGATCACCTTTCGTTTCTGGCATTCAATAGAAGCATTGTACTTGCTCAGGAAATTCATCCCAAGAATCATATCGTAGTCATGAATGTTGATCACAATGAGGTTGACGAAAAGTTTCCTATCAAAAATCCATAGGGGTACTGTATGCAAACAGAGCATAGATAATATCACTTCCCTGGAGGGTAGTGTCGTAGTGAATCCCTATCTCATAAGCTCTAATCGAACCCCTAACTTCTTAGCAAATGACATGGATATAAAAGAATGAGTAGCACCCGTATCAAAGAGAACATAAACATCATTAGATAAACTTGTTATCTGACCTGTGATCGTATTGGAGACTTCAGCAGCCACTTGTTCTTTTGTCATGGCATAGATTCGAGTATTTGTAGGTGGGGCTTCGAGTCTTCCTCGACTGATGAGTGGCCCTTCAAGGGAAGCTTGCATTTGATGGAGTTGGGCTTGAGAAGGAGCTCTTTGAGGGACCTTAGCATTCATCAGTTTGGGGCAGTTCTTGACAAAATGATCTTCATGCCCACAAATAAAACATTGGTTTGTCCCCAAGCGGCATTCCCCTGGATGTTTCTTTCCACATTTGGCGCATGGTTGAAACTGCCTGCTGTTGTTGTTAGGCTGACCACCATTGTGCCTCTTGTTGCCTTGTCCCTGCTAGTTCTAAGGATTACCCTTTCTCTTGTTGTTTCTCCAGTTTTGATTGTTGTTGTTACTGCTATTGTTGTTGTTGTTCCTATGCGGAGGGCAGTTCTGGTTGTTAGCATTATTGGTTTGCTGGCCAGACTGAGGCTGGTTCCTTCTTAACTTAGACAAGTGGAAGTCAACTCGTTGGGCCCTCATTACAACCTGTTCTTAAGTCCTGGGTGGACTTGCCCCATCAACAATCGTAGCAATTTCTGGCTTAAGGGTTCTGATCAGTCTTCTAACCCTTTCACTTTCATCCATAACCATCCCTGGGCATAGGCGAGCTAGCTGGTCAAACTTTGTCACAACATCTATGACTGACATATCCCCCAAGCGCAGGTTCTCGAACTCCTGATAATGCTTCCTTGTAACATTCATGTGGAAAAACTTCATGTTAAACTCATGAACGAAGTCATCTCATGTCATTTCTTCAGCATTCTGACTCTGTTCAATGCCATCCCACCAAATTTTAGCCTCCATGGTGAGGCAGTATGAGGCACAGAGGACCTTCTCATTGTCTGTAAAGCCCATGAGTCTTAGGGTGGCCTCAATCATCTTCAACCATCCATGTGTGACTAACAGGTCCTTTGAACCCTCGAAGTCTGCTGGCTTAACCCTCTTCCATCTGACTAGAAGAGGTTCCTGATAAGCCATTCTTGGTCAGCAACAGGAGCTGGGACTTCATTGACTTGTGGTTGAGGAGGAGGAGGCACGTCATTGCCTCGACGGTCGTCATTTTGGCCATTGGCCCTTAATTCTATGATTTCTCTTCTTTGATCCTCAAGTTGCCTCTACAGCTTAGCGATCATTGTCATAAGCCTTTCATTGGTTTGGGTGCGTGTTTGCATTCTTCTGTGGCCGTCCATCGTTAATATGGAAGAGGTTTTCACTACTAGAGCATTAATCGTTAAACAACTAAACCTCATTCTTATCCTCATACTTGCATCAAAACATCTAACTTTAAAACATACTTACTTGGAGGACATGGACTGACGTGTGGATATATGAATTGTAAATTGAAATTTTCTCTGATACCAAAGCCTATAATGCCCCCTTTATGGACGTCATAGATGTCGTTACATTTATACAATACATACTTATTTTTAAGATAACTTTAAGTACAAGACTTATGTGAAACTTTATTTGTAAATATAGTTAAGGAAATCGTAACCAAGATCCATACATACTTTTTTTTTTTACAACCTTCAATAATTTAATCCATACTATTAATAATTCAATTATACATTAAATTGATCATAAACTTCCTTTAATAAAGTAAATATACCAAATAGTAAAATCATAACTTATAAAACATAAGATCATTTAAAACTATTTGCTCCCACAGTTCAGCAGGCCGAACATGGTCGGCAGGCCGAAAATCATCAATCGACAGAGGCTCTGCAAAAACCTCATTTAAAAATTAATATGATCGGTAGGCAAAAAAATGGGATCGGCAGGCCAAACATCACATCAGCATACCGACCAGTAATGGTCGACAGGCCATCCGTGACAAAACAGAAACTTTTAAAAAACTTAATTTTAATACAATTTCATTTTTCTGTCAGAAATGCAGAAGATCAAATTCTTAAAATGATAAAACAAAATATTAAAACATAGTTCTTGTATTCTTTAAAACTTATCATAAAAATATGTTCAAATAATAAACCATAGCTTAAATTATAAAACTTGCATCATTGGTGTTCTTCCGGTTACAATTTATCTTCTTTATGCTCACACGCCTTCCCATGTCCTCCGCCTAATCCATGACTTTCTTACCCTTATCTGCAACATGATATAAACTTGAATAAGCTAAAGCTTAGTAAGTACATATAATTCTCACAATTTGAAAACATTTCATAAACATCATCATCATCATCATCATGTCATAGTAGCGCATTAAGCACATTTTCATAGAAACATATCTTTCATTACATTGGCCATATTAAAAACTTATTCCATTTTATCTTAAGGGCCCAAGTGTTGCACCATAATCATCATTGTAGCCACGCCGTCATGATAGGAGAAGGGTAGCTAATCCTAAACCAAACATGACAACATGACATCATAACATATCATATCATAACATTGGTGTGCAATACTTATTAGGTGATATATATATACATAATTTTTTCATGCTTTGAAAATTCGACATCATCATACATGCATAACTTTATGAACATCAAAATATTTCATAAGAAAACTTTAAATGAAACCATCATAAAATCCATCATAGATATCATCAAGAAGATATTTTCAAACCTTTATAACATATCATGTTACAGGTGATAATGTACTTACCTTAGAAGCTAGCTTACTTAACCTTATATGTATTGGTGACAACGCCGCGGTCTCGGTGTGCTCTTTCCTTAACGTGTTCATGCCATTTATTCATTTAAAATTATAAAATAAAATTAAATTAATGCTTATTTTCATAGAGTAAAATATTCATTCATATAACATCACATATACATTCATCTCTTACACACATAATTCAAAACATGCATCCATAACCATAATCATCAAAAATATACTTCTGACCTCCATGAGTTAGAAATTTAATAACTCAACATTCTCATATAATTTTAGCACCATACTTGATAGGGGTAAAGTTAATGCAGAAATATATTACCATGATTTTTCTTTAGTCATAAAAATTACTTTAAGTATCTAAAAACAAACCATACATTTCAAACATGAAATCTACCAGCAATAGTTAGGCAGTGAACAACCTTAAACTCAGGTCTGTTTAACACATTTTAACACCATAGAAAGATCTACAAAAATTAACATATACAGTAGACATATAGAACCCTAACATATCCAAAAATTGGCTTCAACAAAAATCGGAGTAGGTCAAAACACACATTTGAAAATCAGTAATAAAACTAACTTAGATTTGAAAGGCAGTGAGTAATCTTTTGAAAATATTTTCCAACAATTAAAACACGTATATTTTAATTTTAAAATTATACTAACATCTTATAACATATATTTCAATATCATAAAATCATTTCATCATCAATAAAATTATTTCAACATATAAAACATCACATAAAACAAAAGTCCAATATTAACATTGTTAAAACAGTTTCTTGACCTAGTCTCAATAAAAATTTCATAACACATAATTCAATCATCAAAACATTACCAAACTTTGTAGTTCATAACATAACATATACATGAACATTCTTGCCAAATTTCATAGCAAACAAAGCACGTTTACCGCTTGAACAAAAATCACATTTTTGTGTATCATAGCTAAACAATAATATTTTATTGTGAGTGATAGAGGATAGAAAATTCATAACTTATCATAGAAAAATCCAATTAACGTGAAATTTGGAGAAATATCACATAACTCATACATGAATAACAGATAAAAAAAATTCAGAGCAAATGGATTTGTAGAGGAAGATATAGCAGTCGGATGTCAAGAAGGATTTCATTGATACGAGAATGAACTCTTACCTCAAAATGATTCTTCTCAAATTCTTTCGAATTCAACTAACAAAAACTCAATATTTCTTTCAATTATTTGCAGAGAATTTTGAGGGAGAGAAGGAATAGAAAACGTGGAGAAGAGAAGAAGAAGAGAAGAATAAAAGAAACGTCTTAGAATGGGAGAAAAGACGTGAGAGGATAACGTAAAAAAATTCAATACCCTCACTTATGTTAGAAATTTTTCTGACTAATTTGGACTAAATTTTTGTGGAGGAAGGGGAGGAAATTGGGGAAAGTCAATAAATCATTCATCTCTTACCATATTTTGCCCTCTAAAAATAGGAAACCATTTAAAACAATACCAATCAATGCAAAGTTAATGGTTTTCTTTCCTTAAATGATAAAATTTTTCCATAATTATTCCAATTAATCACATTAAACCACCCAATCAACGTAATTATCTCAACCATAAATTTGGAGAGATTTCTGCTGACTGCTCATCATCTATCATCAGCCTGCTGATTCTTTACTTCGGCCTGTCGATACATGAAAGGCTATTCAGCCTGCCGAACTTGAAAGTATGGCCTACTGAACTGTCCTTAAAACATAATACCTCATAGCTTTCAAAACATCATTGCATCATAATTAAACATACATTGTAACTAATATGAACACTTAAGCACATCGATTCCAAGCGATCGTCACCTATCATAACACTTAAAATAAATATTTAGTAACATAAAATCATAAATCATAACATATATCAATAAGAAAATTACTTAACGTCGTTACTAACTTAACATAATCCATTACATAAAAATAGATGGGTGTTACAAAAACCTATATTGTTTCTAGTTTACCAAATTTCTATAAAATAAAATCAAACTTAACAAATCCTAGACGTGATGAAACACTGTCATCTAACTACATGAAAAACTTAAATACACATTCCAACCTTTAAAAGAACCATAACCAGCATACTAAATTAATTAAAAATAATAAGCAAATCAAAATTTTATTAACAATTAATAATTTTCTATTCACCATATAATGCCATGACAACATAATAATACAAAGAAACCCTAGAGTGTTAATTCTCTAAAAAAAAATCAATTTAAGCATAGGAGGGATAATATAACATACTTTATGCACATAGCATGATCACAAACTCTGAAAACCACGACTCTGATGCCAAGTGTTGGAAAATGAGAACACAATGGAATTTTAAAAATTTTTAATAAAACCTTTTCTCCATAGAACAAGATAGGTATGCTATATACCACATATTAATTAAAGATCTTTGTACCTCTCGTAGACCAAAAACTACACTTCTAGCTAAACCAATTCTACAGAAATGCTATGAGAGAATTGCGATTGGAAGAGGCTCAACCAACTGGTTTTTTTTTGCTATTTTCTTTTCTACGATCAATGTCAGTGGGCATACGTCATTTAGCCCTTCTCTTGCTAACGTCTCCTTCCAACCACAAGAGAAACCAAGAATTATTGTTCTTAATGTTAAAAAACAACCCTATGGGAGATCTAGAGTTTCTCGCTTTAAAAATCTCTCTTAATTTCTCAAGTAATTTAAATGACGATAGGAACACGTTTCTAATTTATAATGGCTAGAAACGTTTAGAAACATGTTAATTTCTTAATGTTAAAACAATAACCAAGAATTATTGTTCTTAATGTTAAAAAATAACCCTATGGGAGATCCAGAGGTTCTTGCTTTAAAAATTTCTCTTAATTTCTCAAGTAATTTAAACGACAATAGGAACACGTTTCTAATTTATAATGGCTAGTAAGGCATTTATTCTGATCAGAATGGGCTTCAAATCACGTCTCTAGATCAAAACCCACTGCGAAAATGCACCACACATGGATTGTTGACGTAACAGGGTAGTCAACCAGATTCTGTATGGTCTGGTCGAGTGGTGTATCATGGCTGACCTAGAGCATTTCCAAATTCTAGACAACCCACCTGATCCACCATCCAACCTTTTTTGACCCAATTGGATAATTACCCATATTATTTGACCGAGAATCTTTCATAAAGCCTTAGTTTTAATTCAAATGACCCAATGTAGAAGTTGTCTAAATAAAACAGTCATATGCCAATAATCCCATAACAAATAAAATATGTGTAAATAATTCAATATGTTTATCTTGAATTAATTCATTGTTTGGTTTGAAATTAGCAAGCATAAGGAATCGTAAAAGTAATATAATATACTAAGAGTATGGATATCATTCTCACAAAGATTGTGTTTAATTTTCGTTAATTACTAAAATTGCCTTAACTCTAAGATTATTTGAATAATTGATTAAAAAGGAAATAAAAAGAACTAATAAAATTGAAATAAAATAAATGAAACTAAAATAATCAAAACAAAGCTCTAGAGATCTAATTTCACAGATTAACTTTATTTAAATTAAATTTCCCTCTAATCAATTAGTTTTGATTAATGGAGTTTTTAGCGGAATGCACTAAATTACCTACTCGTCTCTTCCAATAAATTAGTAGGCACATTCATGTTAATTAGGACCATTATATTTCTATGGGGGACTAATTAACACCAATTTATTAAATTCAAGCATTCACAATGACTACACACACAATAAAGATATATTTCTATTCCAAATTGCACATGCTACCTTATTATTGATCAAGACATAAACTCCATTTTTCAATTTCATCCAAGTCCAACAATATCACTTAATGATTGGCTAAATCACTAAGAGCATTAAGTGCATAATAAAATGGTCAATTTCCAATCAATCAACAAACAACACAATGGAGTAAAAATAAATCAAAGTTCATTTATAGGATCCATTGGAACCCTAGAACACAACACCAATGCATAAATAGAAATAAAAAATATAAATATAAATATAAACAACACTAATATTCAAGTATTTTAGAATATACAAAAAATTTAGAAAAGAAAAATAGGAAAGAAATCACTTAAATGGAGTTTTCAAAAGCTTTAAAATTCTCTTTTTCCTAATCTTCTTCTTTATCCTTTTTACAGCTCCAAAATACCCTTCAATGGTGTCTTGAAAGAAAAATAAAATCTAAAACTAAAATTAAAATTAAATCCTAATTAAAATAGAAGCTAATTTAAATATTTACTTTTTTTTTTCTTTCTTGCCATTTTTTCTCTTTGGGAACAGCTCTTCAGCTCCCCTAATGTTGGAGCTCGCCATTGTGCTCACAAAATGGCCTTCTCCGTAATTGTAATTGCCGCTTTTTCTCCTTAATTCCATGCCAGGCAAGAGAAATGGTGGGGCATGGCTATTTCAACTTGTGGGACACATGGGCACATCATGATGGCAGAGCTCTAAAGTGGGCGCATGTCGCTGCTAGGCCAGAAGGTGAACGAGGGAGCACGAAAGAAAATGTGAGATGCATCGTACAGGAACTCGGCTTGGGCTGAATAGGGTACTGACACAGCTGGACGCATGGCAGGCGACAGTTGGCGAGAAGTTGGCGTGGACTGCGCAAATCGCACACCTATTGGGTGTGAGTTCCGCTCGTGCACTAGGCTGACCTGGAGAACATCCAACAGTTAGAGAAGCGAAGTGCCTTTCCTCTTCTTTCCCTGCGAGAGGGCATCGCTGTGGACGTGCTCCAATTTGAATTTTCTGGTTCTTTTCTTTGTATTTTGGACCCCACTTGAGCTCAAACGTTTCAATTAAGCCCCTGCCACCTAATTTAGTTACACAAATGAGAAGGTAAAATAAATAGAAAGGAATATTAAAATAATAATAATAATAATAATAATAATCATTTAAATTAAATTAGAAAAAATAAATCAAGGTTACAAAAATAAAATAAAAATACAAAAAAAAATCAAAACTAAATAAAATTAAATGAAAATATTAAGAACATAGCAAAAATATATGCATTAAAGTGCATGAATAAGGAGGTATCATTCATGAAACTAATTCAAACAATAAACTAATATGAAACAATCCAATCAACCGAATTTGAAGCAAAAATAGAATTAACATAAGTTACTAATTTGTAAAAAAAAAAAAACGCCGTATCGTTACAAAAAAATATGTGAGCTAGAAAATGGGACCTGATGGACATATATAGATCAAGCTCCCATGATTATAAAATGGCATGTCCCCAACATGCTCATTTTACAATTATCAGCTCCAAAGCTATTGCACTAAAAGCTTAGAGTTGCACCCTCGAAATATATATAAATTACGAAACTCGAATAAGTTATTTGTCCATGATATAACATAAGGGGCAATACCATCATAAGATATCCATAATCAGCTTAAGGATAAATTTTATTTTTTTTCTAATTATATTTAATTTAGGTTCCATTATCTCACTATTGGAATACTTATTATTTATAACTAATACATATAGTATACCATTTGGTTACACAAACATATCTAATGATTAAGCACTTCAGTTTTCCAATTCCAAGATAATATCTATAAGAGGATAACATTAACTCCACAAATTAGGAGTTATGGATTTCATATCAATGAGTAACGAGTCTACTTCAATCAAGAGTTATATCTTCAATATATCAATATGCATACGTTCATTTAATTTAGGATGTCACTCTTTGGTATATTAAAAGACACAAGTCAAGAATACGGACTCATTAATTCATTTCAAGATTAAGATGTAATATATATGATTATCTAAAGTGAATTGATTTATCCAAAAATAATTATCAACTAAATCAATTCATTGTCACTAATGACAATATACCAATGTCTTTACTCACGGAATCCTACTCTGATGACCAAGACAAGTCATCTCTTATCAGGGATGTAGACAACGTAATAATCTTAACATGAATAAAGCATCCAACTTTATTTTCTCGATTGCAAACCTTTCATATTTAGACCATCACCTTAAGATTCATATCTTTTACATAATCTATCCATCGTATACACAATCTTAAAGGTTTTGAATGATAGTCTTAGATTTTAGTCTGTTTATCATACATTCGACATAAATGAACATAAATAGGACAAATTTGATATATGACCTAAATAATAAATTTTTTATTGATCAAATGTTTCAAAAATAGTAACATGCTTTAATTCTTCAAATAGTAAGTCTAACATAGGACTCTTACATTCTCATATATTATTTTAAAAAAAACCTTCAACATTTTTTTTTGTTTTTTTTTTCTTTTTGTACTTGTATTTTGCATCCTAATGATTTGATCCTAAATTGAAATTTAGGAAAAAAATATCGTGCACTGTTTTCCTATCTCAAAGAAAAAATGAGTATGATTGCTTGGTTAGAATTCTAGAATTTTACAGTATAATTGTTGTTCTTCTCCTCTCTGTTCTCTCGCCTTTTACCTTAGGCTTCTCCTATTCTAGGGATTTGATGAGGTCTCATAAATTTTAGTTTCTTGTTCACTAATAATAAACATTATGTCCAATCTATTTCCCTTTTTTTTTCCCTCAAGGTTTGAGTTGAGTTGTTGGCGAGAAGCATTATGTTTGAGATGGATCATTCATCATAGCTTATTTTCTCATAGACAGAAGTAAATAAGAAATGCATGAAAGAGCAAAAGAAAGCTTCCGTTTACATCCAAGTGAAGATCTAAGATATATGGCGCCGTCATCCATAACTTTTGTTAGGTCTCTAAGTTGAAAAATAGTTGAATCAGCGTACTTTCTTACTTCAAATAAAAAAAAAAAGAAGGCATTTTTGTTAAACTTGATCAATTATATATTTTGAAGGAAGATATAATTCTTTTTTTGTCAGTTCAAACAAACAGGAGTGAATGACATAATCTTTTACTTCAGATTTGAATCAATGTAAGTGAATAATTTTAGGTGACGTGTTTCATGATATATTTTATGATAACCTAACTTATATTTCATTTATAGAATATTATATGATACGCCCCTAAAATTTGAAACATCGGAATTCTTTGCTTTCATATCTCCTTCACTAGTTGTTGACCAAGCAGGGAGAAAAAAACTTATCGTGTAAAAAGCCTCGTCGGTAAAACACAATCGGTAAAAGGAGATTAAGGGGGTGTTTGGCAGTGGTAGGAACCACTCAGTTCCCACTACAATCTCAGTTATGAACAGTAAAAAGCCCTCACATGCTACAGTAACAATAAAAAATGTGCTACAATATAAAACTCTCACATGCTATAGTAAAAGTGGTTCCCACCACCCTTCCAAACACCCTATAAGTAACACTTACACCTTAGAATGTAAGGTGAGTGAAAACAATATTGTTAAAAAAAAAATTATAATTATTGATGTTTATTTTTATTCCTAGTTAAATCTTGGTTGTGGGTTTTATTGGGTGCTGTTAATTCCAAAGCCAAGAAAAAAAGAAGCATACTTTCTGGATCCAGTTGATGGTCAACCTGACAATGACATTTTAGAAATGGTGCACTTACAAGTATTTAACAAAATTGTTTAACTTGATAATAATTTTTTCTAATTTTTTAAAACTTGATATATATTCATGCTTTACTGTGAAGGCATTTTGATACCAGTTACGGAGGAGTGACTCGGAGTCTTTGTCTCGAGAAGTTTGTCTACTCTTTGTCTCGCCCTCTCAGCATTTTTTAGAGATTTACGACCTGGCTTATCGGATTTGGGACACTAAGTTGCTTCTCTGAAATAAGCCAAGATACACCCATTTCTGATTCTGAATCTCAATGGAAGATTTAGAAAGTCATGTTTTCAGAAGAGAATGTATATTGCATATGAAGGGGGTTTTTACAAGAAGATTACTCGAAAGCTTCTGCCTCTCTAGTTGAGAGGGGTTACAAATTTATAATCAAAAGAGCCTAGTGCTCTGGACAGAAAGGAGGAGACCACGTGGTGGTCCTGGTTACAAAGATAAGGATACAGCTCACTCGGATAAGGATACAGCACACTAAAGTGAAAGAAGGACACGTAGTGGTCCTTGATAACTACAACACACTAATATTTTACAAAGTAGTGGTAAAGGGATGATTCCCTAGTCAGTATCACAGCTGTCATCCAGCCAAGAGTTGTCTCGAGCCTCGCATAGTGCTTCATCGACCTCATCTTCATCCATGGGTGGACACGCGTCATAGCAGGACCACAAAAGCTTTTGTGAAGAGGAGTGAGTGGAAGGCAGAGTGTCAAACAGATAAGGATCACTCATGTAGGGATCCTGCGAATCTTGGAAAGCTGGGTTGTTGTAGTAAAGCACTCCTTCGGTGTCAGTGGGAGTGTACAACCTTTTGCTGTGGTTGAGCTGTGTGGGGTCTTCCTTGTCTGTTGTGGTACCAGCGAATATCTTTAATGCTTTTTCAATTTTCTCGCTGTATACTGGAGGAAACTTTTCCCATGGTGCGTCTTCATCTAGTGTGGGCCAAAGGGAGTCAGGGATTGTCTGGTTTTTTTCAAATAATATTTTTTGTATTTCCCTTTGAGTCTTGTCTGGTCCTGAGAGAGGTTCTTCTTTGGCACTGAAGACTTCAATGGATGGGTTGGTGGTAATGGTTCCATCAGGGTTGAACTTAGCAGAGAGAGTGATGAATAGGATGACGTAGCAATGAAGGGGAATGATAGCCTGGGGATCCTTTGGTTTGTATGGATACAAAAATGTTTGTCTGGGTCCCTTAAGCTTTTCCCACTCTGAGGTGAGGAGTTGATCCCAATACTCGAGAGGAGCAAACCATTGTAATACCTGGACTTGGGTCTGATATGCCTGTTTGAAGTCATCTTTGTCCTGGTAAGCACGAATCGTGGTTCGGAGTCCAATAGCTTGAACTTCAATGGCAATGGTGTAGACACTTGTGAGATACCAAAAGAGGTGTGCCAGGGGTCGTGGCATGTACAAGGCATCTTTGAAAGGGATAACTTTTGAGAAGGGGAAATCAGGATGTAGGCCAAGGTCATGGTAGATGGTCGGGCCATATTTTTTGGTCAGTTGGTTCTGCATAAAAATGGCTCGTTTGGTGGCCTTTTCTTTGGTATTTTTTCCTTGTAGAATGACATGGGCATCTCTGGGAAAAAACTGTTGAGGATGGGAAGAGGAAGCCATCATATAGATGTATGGGATGTGGATGAATTCTGTTGAATGCTGGTGATGGCCTTTTATAGATGGTCGAGATAGGTAGTCAGGGATGATATTGTCTTTTCCTTTAATATGCTTAATATCGAAGGAAAACTGATCAAACCATACAGCTAATCTGATTAGCTGAGCATTGATAGTCTTGTTGGTCTTGATCTTGATCATACCTGCTGCAACTGCTGAGTCAGTCTCAACCAAAAAGTGGTGGCCAATGAGGTGGAACTGAAACTTTGAGATTCCATGTTTGATTGCGAGCAGTTCTTTGAATGTGGAATGATAATGCTGTTGCGAATCTTTAAAGAATCCGCTTTTATATCCACATATCCTTCTTGCTTTATTCGTGTCTTCCTCAAGGAGAATGGCCCCCCAGTGAGTGTTGCTGGCATCTGTCTGTAAGATTCTTTTGCCGTCTAATGGGATGGACAATGGTGGCAAAATCTGCATCACTCGCTTCAGATTCTTTACAGCTGTGGTGTGCTCATCATTCCATGGTGGAGCATCTTTTCTTAAAAGCTGTGTGAGGGGACTGGTCAATTTTGATATCTTCGGCACAAAGTCTCTGAGATAATTAATAATTCCCAAAAACTGTTGGAGTTGGACCTTTGAGAAGTCCTTGTCAGGGAATTTGAGTAGCTCTTGGGCTATGTGAGGTTGGGCCTGATAAGTCCCTTCACAAAGGGTCATGCCAAGAAAATCAATCTTGGGTTGCCCAATGATCATTTTCTTTTCAGAGAGCATGATACCGTGGGCTTCTGTGATTTGAGCGAATTGGGCCAATAGGTCCAAATGGGTTTGGTGGTCAGAAGAGAATAGGAGTATATCATCTATATATATTAAGGCATGATGGAGGATTGGGCCATAGATCCGGGTCATGGTTTTTTGGAAAAGAGATGGGGCAGTCTTAAGCCCAAAAGACAGGACAGTCCACTGAAAATGGTGGTTTGGGATGGAAAATGCAGTTTTGGGCCGGTCTTCTGGTTTAATACCAAGTTGCCAAAATCCTGCTTTTAGGTCAAACTTTGAAAAGATCCTGGCGTTGGTGAGATTCGAGAACAAGGTGTTTCGGTTAGGAAGAGGAAACTTATCGTCTGCCAAAAAATGGTTTAATGGCTTGTAGTTGATAACTAACCTCTGTTTTCCTCTGATCTGCTCTGAACGTTTGTTAACGTAGAACGCATGACATGCCCATGGGGACAATGTTGGTTCAATTAGGCCCTGTTGTTGGAGTTCTAGGCATTCCTGAATTGCCATTTGTTGATGCTCCGGATTCATTCCTGGATGACTTGCCTTGGTTGGATTGATGTCTTCATTCTGTTTAAATGGAAGAGAAACAAAGAATTCTTCGCGGTTCCATAAAGGATGAGGACATTTGGCAAGGAACTCTGTGTGAGAGGTTGCACAGGACTTTTGAATTAGGCGATCCCTGATTGGTTGGAATTCGTCTGTAGTAAACTGGAAGAAGTTTGGAGTGGATTCCCAGTTTCTGAAATGAGCCTTGTAGGCGAGACCTGTAGGTAGGATTCGCAATCCTTGCATCTTTGTGTAGACGTCGAAACCTATGATGAGATCTTTCCCTGGAAGCTTAGATCCAATGACTTGATGTCGGATCGAGCAACCTGGGAAGAATTCAAGTCGTATAGGCTTACTGATTAGGTCTGTCTTGAAGATTGCACTGTTAGCAGCATGAAAGAACTGTTGCTTTTGCCGCCAATACTCTGTTGAGAGAATTTTAGGGTTCATCATTGAATAAGAGGCACCTGTGTCAAAGAATGCAGCAACTTTAATTGGCCGAGCATATTTGGAGGGGAAAATCCGCATTGGAACTATCAGGACAGGTTGAGCTAAGTTGGCCGATCCTATCTGATAGTTTGAGGATAGATCCTTGAGTTGCTCAAAGGCACAGATTGAGTCTGTCGATGGTTCATCATCAAGAGAGAAGACAGATTCAATGTCGTTGTCGGAGAGAGAGAGTCCGGTGATGCCTTCAATGTGGGTGATTAGCTTGGCAGTCTTGCCATGAGGACATTCTTTAGCAAAGTGACCCTTTTTTCCACATTTATAGCATTTGTCTGTGGTTTTGCCGATGTGTCATTTTTTTCAGAGGAATTTGACAAATCGTTTCTTTCGTCGTCGGAAAAGAGGTCTAGAGTCCTTGGAGAAGATTTTCCTTCGGTAGGCCTTGTAAGGTTTCCGAGGATGACAAGAGCATGTCTGATTCTCTGGACATTTGATCAGCAAGTCTTTTTTATTGCAGACTCGATCAAGGTGCTTTGACTGTTTGAGATATTCTTGGAGAAATTTATTCTGTGAGCACATCTTATCCAGGGCTCGAATCGTCAATTGGTAGAGTTCTCCGAGGGTGGTGTTTTGAAGATTTTTTCTAGATTGGGCAAGGAGGCGTGTTGTTTCTTCGCCAAGTGGTTCTGGAATGGAGGAGAGATAGGCTTGCTTCAGATTGGGGTCGTTGATGCCACCAATTTGGTAAAACCTTTGGGACATCCTTTTGAAGTGTTTTTCCAAGTCTTTTTTATCCATGGAACAACATTTCATCTTGAAGAATTCAGCACGTAGTTTTTCTATTGTTTGATTGTCTTGTCCACAGAATTCGTTGTAGACGATGGAGAGTGCTTCTGCAATGTTTTCTAGTTGGAGAAATTGGAGTTGGCGATAATCTCCTAGACTTTTCCACCATTCTTGGAGTATGCCCGTGACACGGGAAGCAAATCCTAGGAGGACAGTCTTAGTCTCTATTCGTAGCTTTTGTGTTTCAATTAAAAGCCATGCTTTGAATTCCTGGAACCTGGTATGCCATTGATGAGGAGGAATGTCATCGAGGGTGAAGGTGTGGAACTTTGAGGATTTCGTATTGCGATCATCTTGGCGAGCGTCTTCTTGTTCCTCGACTTGATAATCTTGAGAGGTTTCAGGCTGTTCTTCTTTAGTGCCTTGGGCCATCAAATGTAAGGGACCATCATCATCAGTGAGGGATTCGTCAGATGAAAATTCTTCTATAGTGGAGGAATTAGAAGAACTAGGTTCATCTTCAGAGAGATCCGTTGATTCTGAGTGAACTGGTGATGGAGAAGATGTCTGTTGGTGATGGCGTAAGGTTTGAGACAGTGGATTCTTTGGCCGTTGTGCCATCAACTGTTGTGTAGGAGGTTGTGGCAAGTCTGTCATCTTAGCTTTGGCCTTCTTCTTCTTTACCTGTTTTGCTTGGTCTTGTTAGTCTAATATTTGTTTTAGACGCATCATGGAAGAAGAGGCTGGCTTAGATGTTACCAAAGGTTGTGGATCCTTTGGCATGGTAGTAAAACGCCATGGGGTTGTTTCTGCAACTGCAGCGGCTGCTTTGATACTTTCTTGCCGTTGGAGATCTTCATATTGAAGTTTGAGATTTTTCATTTCAGCTTCCTTTTTAATGAAGATACTCGTAGGGACAGCTGCGGATTTGATCAGTAGCATAAGTTCTTCGTGAACCTATTGAATTTTTGCCGACAAGCTTTGAATGATAAAGTGCTGGGATTCCTGGACATCAAGCTTGAGCTGTGCTGTACGTGTCTCAATCTTTTGTAAGATCTTGTTCTGAGAGATCATGTTCTCAGATTGCCAATTAAGAGTGGCTTCGGCTGGAGAGACGCGTTTAGTAGATCCATCAGCTTCTCTTGTAGTGGGATTTGCAATCTTTGGTTGATGTGCAATTGTACCATCCTGAGATTGATATGACCGAATTGGTGGGAAGTCTTCATCATATGTAGAGGAGGAGGAGGAGGACAGAGATCCCATCATATAGACTGGAATAGGGGTCTGGTCAGGTGGTAATGGAGGCTCAGGCCTATGGTTTTCTCTGATCCAACCAGTGGGGTTTGGAGCAGGTTTTCCAAAATGAGCAGGGGCAGAGTAAGTGACCAAATAGTCAAATTTTCCCGAAGGCTGACCAAGAGGTCCTACAGACTGATCACCTTGGAGGTATTTCTGTTTAAGCCTTTTTCCCAAACTTTGCTTTTTAGGGCGAGGTGTTTCATTGCTTTCTTCGGGTTTAGAACAATCAGGGCAATCACAGATATCCCAATAACAATGTCCATTATGGGACTGGAAAGAGTAGATTGGATTACCGTGGTTGTTAAAGGAGGAGACTTCGACCGTCAAAGGGGGATGAGAAACATGAGTCATCATGTACTGAGTGGTGAAAAGTCCATGAGAGGAGCTTTCACTTCGATCGAAAATGATTTCTGTGTTTCCATCAGGGAGAGTCTTGTACTGTGGTTCCTTGAGATGAATGAGAGGAGGAACTTGTTGGGCCTTCTCATAATTTGTGATCCATGAGCTAGGTAGCAACTTCTGGAGTTCTTCAGTAGTGATTTGTCTTGGGATGTGAGTACAGACTGGAACTTGGTCTGAGTCAACCTTGATCATTAATGCATCTGTCGAGGCTGGAAGTGCTAGATCAAGTGCATGGTCTTGGAGACGGTAAGCCATTTGATAGTGAAGAGTAGATCCGATGGAGTTTGGATCCTGGTCAACACCAACGATCTGAACTTGGACCTTGAGAGCATCCAAGAGGCGTTTATCCAAAAGAGACATATTGAAATTTGGGAACAGTGTGATAATCACAGTTCCTGCATTTAGGGTAGTCTCAATGGTAGCAATACTGGCTTGTTGGTACTTTCTCAGGCGGGTATCGAGTAAACCAATACGAGCTAAAATTGGTAAACCCTTTCTGTCATGATAAGTGAGGGCAAGGCGGATTGCCCCAAAATGGATATGAGTGTAGCCTTGAGAAATCCAGTGAGGTGGTAGTTCAGGTGGAATCTGCAAAGTCACCAGTTGTTCGTGAGAGACAGCTGGGAGTTGACACTGGCTGAACTTGGAGGCTTGAACATATTCTTTAGGAGCTTTGTACGAGGGTCGTATAAGGGCTTTTCTGGACTGGGTGAAAGGTTTTGTGTTTTTCATAAAAGCATGATAGGGGTTGATTAAAGGAAGTGATTCAGAATTAATCTTGCTTTCATCAGGGAGATAAGAGATCTCATAGAGAAAGTCTAGCTTTGAAGAGGTGGATTTTCTGAAAGAAGGTACAAGAGGTAAAGAAGAAGAAGAAGAAGAAGCAGAAGGAGAGTTCGAGGATTCTGGGTTCATGATTATGAAGATAGAGATGTTCAAGTTGAAAAGAGAGGAAAATATAAAAATAAACCTTTCAAAATGTTTAAGATAACATTAAATTTTTAAATGTATTGCTTTTATTTATATACATATGAACTAGCAATTTGAATGATTTATTTTTTAAAAAATACTGAGCTTGAATTTATTTTGGTATCAGCGCATAGGCTTCCATACAGCTTAATAGCTATGCCTTTAAATATACGAAGGAGCTTGCTGAAGCGAGAAACTATATGGATGTATTAGAATCAAGATACAAAAACAATTTGTAACTTATATATACATATATATATATATATATATTATCAATCCATGCTATCTTTATTTATATCACTACAAGAAAAACTACATTTAATGACATATTATTTACGATATGTATTTTTTAAATGTCGTTGAAAAGTACATAGAACGACATCTTCAACAATGATGTCATTAACGCCATTTGAAACAATAATTAACGACATCTATATAGATGTCGTATTAAAGGTCTCCTTTTAACGACAATAGTTTAGTGTCGTTAAATTATTTAACGACAAGTAGGAGATATCGTCAAAGCCTTGGAGATTCTACGACACCCCTTATAGACGACATTGGTCAAGATGTCGTCTATAAGGGGTGTTGTGGAATCTCTAAGGCTTTAACGACATCTCCTACTTGTCGTTAAATAATTTAATGACACTAAACTATTGTCGTTAAAAGGAGACCTTTAATACAGCATCTATATAGATGTCATTAATTATTGTTTCAAATGTTATTAACGACATGTTTGTTGGAGATGTCGTTGTATGTACTTTTCAACGACATTCAAAAACTACATATCGTAAATAATATGTCGTTAAATGTAATTTTTCTTGTAGTGTATATATGCAGTTCTTTGGGAGAAAGCAATTCATAATGCAATAATTAGACAACGTTTACAATGAATGGGTTGGGAACACTACTACAAACAAGCCTTATAGCGACAACATTTTTTGCAACGATAATTATCGCCATAAATATTCCATTTTTTGTAACGACAAAATGTTGCAATCAAGGAACATTTTTGCAACGACGTGTCATTACATATAAAACTTATTCGTGTCAACTTTTCATCATAAAAAAGAAAGAGCATAACTATTCATATTTGCAACGACATGTCGTCACAATTAGTGGTTTGGTGCCAAGAATATTTGGCGCTGGAGGGCTCTCACAAAATATGCTAGGTATTTGCAATGACAAAGGCATCGCAAATACTATTGTGTACAGGTGGCAATAACACTCTGTACACGTGGTGAGAATTGCAAGGTTTTTTGCAACGATAATGTCGTTGCAAATACCAATAGTTTACAGCTGTGTTTTACTCTCAGTCACAGTTCCAAAGGTCTCTTTTGGGATGACAATGTGCTTTTTTTGCAACTACATGTCGTCAAAAATACTAATGGTTAGCAGCTATCTCACGGTGTTAGTCACAATAATGGTGAGATTATTTGCGACGACATATGCCATCGCAAAATGTGAAAATTTAATTTTTCACTAAAATTTTAGCTAGGAAAAGGGTGCTTTAATGAAAATTATTTGTGACGATGTTTTTTAACAATTGTTGCAAAAGATTACTTCTTCAATATTTTTTTTCCCAGATTAAGTAGGACGACGTCATTTTGATGACCTTTAGAGATGACTTTTTAATTATTTGCAACGATAGTTTCTCCCTCCAACCTCTGTTTTCTCTCTGTTTTCTCCTCTCTATTCTGCTCAAATCTCTCCAAACTTCTAGAAATTCATAAATTCATGAGTTTTGTATTGTAAAAACTCATATTATCAAACAATAACCATATAAATCTCCCTAAATTAGGAAATCCCCAAAATTTTTCCTGGTTGAGTTTTGGGAGCCTTTGGTTGCTTCCCAGCTATCCACCGTTGAAGTTTTTGCTACCATCCTCATTTTCTAACCATTCTTAGAGGGTTTTAGATTATATAAGTTTTAAAATTTTTTGAGTTATGAATATGTTATTTAGTTTGTGATTTGTTGTTGAATTATGAATTGTAATTGTGATTTTGTTGGAATTATGGATTGTTTTAATGTGGATTGTTGTAGAATTGAATATTTGGGATTTTGTAGAATTAGAATTTTGGGATTGTAAAATTATTGATAATGCATTATAGTAATTAAAAAATTGAAAGAATAAATGTCAAAGTTATTAATAATAATAAATTATAAAAATTTAAAAATTGTAAATTTTAATTACAATTTAAAAATAAAAAATAAGAAAATGATAATTCTTAATTAACAATTAATGAACTAATTAATTGATTTATTAAGTATAAAGTAAAATAATATACTAAATCATTATTATAAATTAGTGAACAATATAGTTTAATAATTATAATATCATTGTTAAGGATTAATTATCATAAAATTTGATAATATAGCATAAAATTATTGTTAATTGATTATAGTAACTAAAAAATTGATAAAATAAATGTCGAAGTTATTAATCATAATAATAATAATAAATTAAAAAATAAAAAATTGTAATTTTTAATTAGAAATTAAAAAATAAAAATAAGAAAATGATAATTCTTAATTAACAATTAATGAACTAATTACTTAATTATAATAGCAATAATGTTTATTAAAATCATAATTTTATTTTAAGAAATAAGAACAATAAAATTATCATAAAATTTGATAAAATTACGTAAAATTATCATAAAATTTGATAAAATTATATAAAATTATCATAAAATTTGATAAAATTGCATAAAATTTAATAAACTTGTATCTTTTTTCAGAGGTGGTTAAGTTTAGCTGATGGTTTCAATCTTTTCGGGAGCATGAGTCTCTCATATAGTATGTGACCAGTGGTTATGACTGCTTATAATTTACCTCTATGGTTATGCACCAAGCACCCATACAAGATGTTGACCTGGTTGATTCCTATTCCAAATGCTCCTGGGAAAGATATTGATGTGTTCTTAAGGCCTCTTGTGGATGAATTAACAAAATTATTGGATGAAAGGATTGTTGTGCGCGATGCTGCTTCAAAAAGGTCTTTCTGGATAAGGGCTGCATTGCTCATGATCATTAACAACTTCCCTGCCTGTAATAGTTTATCTGGCTGGAGTGTTCAAGGGTATTTAGAGTGTCCACCCTGCAACGATGCAACCCCATCAAAGTGGATAACAAGCAAAACTTGTTTTGTTGGGCATCATGATGGCTTCCTATTACTCATAAGATGCAGAATAACAAAAAGTTTGATGGTAGGGTTTATCGACAACCTCTCCTATCTTGAAAATTCGTTCAGCAAATATTAGCTCAGCTACAAAAGGTTGTACTCAGATTGCCTAGTAAACATGAGAATTATGGGGGCATGAAGGAAAAAAGGCATCCAACAAAGCTTAATTAGACAAAAAATAGTATTTTTTGGGAATTACCTTAGTGGAGTTCATTGTCATTGCATCACAACTTAGACGTCATGCGCATCGAGAAAAATGTGGATGACAGCTTGTTGGGCACAATTTTGAACATTGATGGAAAAAATAAGGATACAGACAAGGCGAAGATCGACTTGCAAAACATGGGGGTGTGTAAGGAGTTGCATTCGTATAAGAAAGATGATCGTTAGATGAAACCACATGCTATGTACACATTGACCCTTGATGACAGTAAAAAGTTTTGTGAGTATTTAAAATCAATACGTTTCCTTAATGGGTTTGCTTCAAATTTGAGGAAAAATGTGATCAAAGGGAACAAAAAAATCATTGGGTTAAAATCACACGATTGTCAAGTCATAATGCAATGATTATTGTTAATCAGATTTGACCATTCATGAAGAAAGAGATTGTTGATGCAATAAGAGAATTAAGCAACCTCTTCCAATTGATATGTTTAAGGACATTGAGGATAAGTGATTTAGAGAAAGTGCAAGAGGATATTATACTTATTTTATGCAAGTTAGAAAAAATTTTCCTATCAGCCTTTTTCGATATTATGGTACATTTAATAATGCACCTGCCAAAAGAAGCCGTTAAGGGAGGTACAGTTCATTTAAGATGGACGTATCCGTTTGAATGATTCCTTGGATCATTGAAGAAGCATGTTTGAAATAGTGCATGACTAGAGGGATCAATTGTTGAAGGGTATATTGTCAATGAAGCTCTAACGTTTTGTTCGATGTATGTAACTAGGATAGAGACAAGATTTAACATACTTGAGAGAAATTAGGTAGATGATAACACAGTTGGTAATAATAAGATTTATGTCTTCAATACTCATTGTCGTCTAATTGGGAAGATGACTCAGATCACATTAGATAACCAGTTGTGGAATAAAGCTGAGTGGTATATACTACACAACTGTTCAAAAATTTAGCAATACATCGAGTAAGTATTACCCTACATTTCCATGTAATTATGGTTGTCTCAAATACTATTGTATCACCCAAATACCATAATACAACCATGAGCAGATGAAGGAGTTGGAAGATAGTGGATGAGCTAGATCATTGGAGGATCTTCAAGCGATAGAGTTCCCAAAATGGTTTCAAAATGAGGAATAATTTTGATTTAAATTATACACAATAAAACTAAAAATCCGCAATGACTACAAATTCTTAATTTCTAATAATTCTTTACAATTGGTAGATGTTTAATCTTCAAGAGCAAAATGCATTAGAGGTAACTAATCAATTGGTTTCACTTTCATTTGGTTCAAGCTTTTCCGTTAAATGGTTGTGTGGTGAATGTAGTCAAGAATCTAACACATAATCGGGATATCAATCGAACTACCTATAATTCTGGTGTTTGTGTTCATGGACTAGATAATCAAACATATTACGAGGTCAGCGAGGAGATTTACTAATTGTCATATATAAATCCCAATTCTGTTATTCTTTTCAAGTATAAGTGGTTCGACACTCATCTAGAAAAGAAGAGAGTTCAACAATACAAAAATAGAACAAGCATCTTTATTAAGGACTCGTGGTATGAGAATGAACCATTCATGCACACATCTTAAGCAGAATAAGTGTTTTATGTAGATGATTTGTTTAACGGTCTAAATTGAAAAGTTGTTGAACACTTTAGAAATTGGCATATACGGGATCTCCCCGAAGCAGATGTGGACAATGTGACAGTGGTTCAAGAAACAAAGTTTGCAAATGTTGAATTAGTAGTGAAACTACTAGAGATTGACACCTTGACGTGGAATCTCCTGAATGTATCATAAGATGTTATCACATCCAATGTTGATGTAATCTTAAAAGACAAGTCTCCTAAAGAAGATGAAGATTTGGATTTGCAAGAAGAGGATGATGAAACTTTAGAGGAGTATGTTGAAGTCGAAGATGATGACTCCGAAGACGATGACAATGTTAATGATGGTGGCAACATTCAAGACATTAGCAGTGATGAAGAATAGATATTATGTATAAATGCCCTTGTTTTTATAGTACTATATTAGTATATTAGTGGAACATAATTATTATCATTATATAATAATGATACTAAACCTTTTATTTGACAACAGTTAGATATGTCTAGACAAGTTGCTACATGTGCTGGCTCTACCGATGGAGCACAACCTCCACCCGACCCATATAGAATACCATCACGCTGTCAGTCAGGTATGTTACAGTCTAATTGTAAATTTGTATAGCTTATTTGGTCAACTAATTTTAATTTGAAATGTTTCTTGATGTTTACAACACCAAATGTCACCCTCGTTGTTGTACAGGTCGAGAGAACCCTGATTACACAGTCTGCTTCCTCTTCAGCAGCACCTACGCTTAACGAGGAGGGAATATTGAAGCATGTCTTTGGTAGATGTAGAGGACACATGAGTGGACTAGGCTCTACACTCCTGCATAGTATTTACTCTTGCACGGGTGATGGTTCATCCTCTAGCTCCCTGTCAAATAGAACATCTTCGACGCCTGTTGACCTGCATCTGGAAGATTTTCTATGGAGATCAGCCGAGTACAACATGACTTTGTACCAAAGCTACACGTCATTGATGGAGTTGGTACCTAGAGCCTAACTCTCGCCAGTGATGACTCCACCAACTTTTGTTTGACTAGGTCCCCTACCTCCTCTAAACGCGATTGACAACAACAATGATGGCACCTACGATGCTGTAAATTTAGAAGACTAGATTGTATTTTTTTTCTTTGTTCAAAATTTCAACACATTATATTTGGTTTGATTTTTATTTTATTATTAGAACAATTTATTATCAACTGTCTTTTTTAATATTAAATTTTTATTTTTATTTTTATAAGTCAATTATTCCTATTTAAAAAATATTAGAAATCAGGTCTACGTCAACATCAGCACACATTGTTGTGACGACATTTTTCAAAATTTTTGTCGCTAAAAACTGAAGCCACATCATATTTGACAACAACCATGATAACATAATTGCAACAACTTTTTTGTGACTATTTGTCATCTCAAATGATATTGCAACGACGATGTCGTCAATAATATTGCGACGGCGACATCGTCATTGTAAAAATATTACTTACAACTAGTTGTTGGCGACAACATATTGGTGACAAAATGTCATCGTAAAAAATATACTTGCCACGACTTTTGTCGTTGCAAAAGACACTGTTTGTAGTAGTGGAAGTTTTTGAACTTTCAGCTAGATTAAGACACTAATGTTTTTTAAGGGAAGACTTAGTAATTTTAGTTCATAATCTTTCATTGTTTTAGTTTTATGCATTTTGCAATTACTTTTTCCAAATTATTTTTGAAAACTAAAAGTTGCAAATTTTGTGATCAAGTTGTGAAATCTGTGATTTGTTAGGTTGAAACAAATTTTTGGTTTGAGAAAAGTGTTAGCAATATATTGCATGTAATATTAGCAGGAATTGCAAACAATATATTGCATGGATAAAATGAAAAAGTTATAATAGTAAATATGGAAAAACAAGAAACAGGTAATAACAAAACCTTCAACTCCAATCAAATCAATGCAAAGATTGAACGAGAAAATTGTCGAGGCATGTGTAGCTCAAGCTTTCTTTAAAACAAATTTGTCCCATCTAGTTGTGCACGAGGATTCGATGGACCTCTATCTCCCAAGATACAATGACACGCAGTAATGGACTTAGCACAATCGAGCATCGCCTCCGGCGAACTTGAAACAGTGTTTTTCTCTACCACTAAAAAGGGGTTAGTTACAAACTCAAAAAAGAGAGCAACAGGACTCGGTGGAACTTGTGTGTGTGATTTTTTGTGTTTAAAACTAGAAGAAATGCCCTTTATATAGGCTGGATAGAATGGGGTGTTACAAGGCTTAATACCAAATTTATGAGGTTTAATTCGGTGCCATTAACCCAGCTTTATAAGCAGTCATTAAGCCTTTCAATAGTTTAAATTTGGAGGTTTTATGAGGTGCCATTAACCCTGCTTTATGAGCAGACATTAACAATTTAAATTTGGATTAAATTTGGATTAAATTCGGATTAAATTCGGATTTACTGTTGTTGGAAGCAATAAAAAATTTTGCAAAACATGGCCCGCACAAGGCAAGCTCAATGAACCCGGCATTCGCATCACCCATGTTGTACGTGCACACATTGGGCCCCTAGCCCACTGGGGTCGTGATTTGCACCCCCCTTGCGCATGAGAGAGCCTCTTAGGTACAACATCTTACTTAAGCATAAAAGTGCAACCAATAAAAACCCATATCATGCTTTAATGCCCAACCAATGTGGGACTCCACATTTAGGCTTATTCCAACAAAATCGAAATGTCAATGGGCATAGTTTGAGCATCAATTTCTCATTCACTCGATTACTATTCTAAGGATATAAATGTATGATTTTGATCTCCTTGCACTTTTACAAAGTAGGTCCTACTTAAAATTATGCCTCAAAATGGCTCCTCAATATGTTTATTAACCAGTTTTTCCAACAATGCCCCACATGAATGAAATTGATCGACGACAAGGGAAAACAAAAACACTACATGGTGATAAAGTTCTACGGTTAATACCTACATATGATAGGTAGGCATTAACCCTTGAACCTTCCTTTGTGAAAGTATGTCAACGGCTGACCAGTAGACATGATGTCCTTGAACTGTTTTGCCGTTTGTGTAAACGATGATATACATCACACAAATATTTTCCTGACACAGTTTTAGTTCTCATGCTTATGTTCATTTTGGTCATGAACATCACCCTGGTTCTACAAGAGTTTCTAAAGAATTAAGCCCTAGCAATTCTGCTTTGAAGCGGCCCTACTTTTCTCTCACATAGGTGATTTCTTATTTTAAGAGTAACCCGCATTACTCCTCTCGAATTCTAACGTATTCAATGCCTAAGAATCATTAAAAGCAAACTGCTTAACCTTTCTCTATGGGTATCACTATTTTTATTTTAGGAATGGGTTGGGGTAACCCCCATAGTGATCCTACTCAGTCTATTCAGTTTAGTTATCCCATTGAACGTAGATCTTGGGATCTCCAATCAACAAGGTTGGGTTTCCACTATTTCGACCTATTCTTTCATGGGCTTAAGTCCTATTCCTCTTGATGTTTTGTCACCTTGATCACTATTCAGTCTTTTCGTTAACGAATCCATAATATTCTCTTTAGACCTCACATAGTCCACAGTCATTACTCCAGTCGAGATCAATTATCTAACGGTATTATGTAGACGATGTATATGTCTTGACTTAACATTGTACATCATATTCTATGCCCTGCCAATAGCAGATTGATTATCACAATGTATGCATATTGTAGGTATAGGTCTAGGCCATTTAAGAATATCCTCTAAGAAATGCCTTAGCCATTTAGCCTCTTCACCACTTTTATCTAAGGCTACAAATTCAGATTTCATAGTGGATCTGGTTATTACCGTCCAGTTTGAGGACTTCCATGAAACTGCTACACCACTGCACCACCCAAAGTGAATACATATGCACTTGCAGCTTTAGAATCTTGTATATTAGATATCCAACTTGTGTCAGAATACCCTTCAAGAACAACAAGATCTCTTATATAGTGTAGCCCATAATCACGAGTATATTGTAAGTATCTAAGTACTCTGATTATTGCTTTCCAATGATCATCTCCTAGATTACTCATGAATCTCCTTAGACTATTCACAGCATAGGCAATATCTAGTCTTGTACAATTCATTAAATATATTAAACTGCCTATCACTCTAGCATATTCCACCTGGGATGTACTTTATCCTCTAATTTTGGACAGATGTTGACTAATATTAATTAGTGTTCTGGCTACGCTAAAGTCATTTTTACTAAATTTGTCAAGTATCTTGTCTATATAGTGTGACTACCTCAACATAAGTCCATCAGGCAACCTTTTGATTTGATTCCTAAAATCACATTGGCAGGTCCTATGTCTTTCATGTCAAACCTAGAGTTCAACATATCCTTGGTAGATTTGATCATCCGATCATTGCTACCCATGATTAGCGTGCCATCTATATACAAACAAAGAATCACATATCCCTCATCTACTCTTTTGACATAAACAAACTTGTCACACTCATTAATTTTGAAACCATTTGACATCATAACACTGTCAAATTTCTCATGCCAATGCTTTGGTGTTTGTTTTAGCCCATACAAAGACTTCACCAATTTTTAGACTTTCTTTTCTTGTCCTTGAGCAATACAACCCTCTGGTTGTTCCATATAAATTTCCTCTTCAAGGTCTCCATTAAGAAAAGTAGTCTTTACATCCATCTGATGTACATCAAGATTTCGTAAAGCGAAAATCCCTAAAATCATTCTTATAGAGGTTATTCTCATCATAGGAGAATCAGTATCAAAGTAATCAAGGCCTTCTTTTTGCTTATAACCTTTTGTAATAAGTCTAGCCTTATACTTGTCAATTGTTCCATCTACTTTCGTTTTCTATTTGAAAATCCACTTAGAACCTAGCGGTTTACTTCCTAGAGGAAGGTCCACTAATTCTCAAGTATGATTCTGCATGATGGAATCAATTTCACACTTTATGGCTTAAGACCCTAAGATGAGCTTATAGCTTCTTTAAAAGTTTGAGGTTCAGCCTCTAGCATATAGGTCAGAAAATCTGGTCCAAATGACTTTTCTGTTCTTGCCCTTTTGCTTCGTCCAGGCTCTTCCTCTTCTTGTTCGGTTTCAACATCTTGGTGATCCTAACTATTTTCTTCAATAGTCTCAAACGTTCGTTTAGATGAACTTGGACCATCCTCTTTAGATTTACAAGGAAATACATGTTCAGAAAACGATGCATTCTTAGATTCCATTATTGTGTTCTTGTGAATCTCAAGGTTTTTAGATTCATACACAAGGAACCAATAAGCATTACTGTTGTAAGCATAACAAATGAAGATGCAATCAACTGTTTTAGGACCTATTCTCATCTTCTTTGGTGTAGGTACCATTACCTTTGCAAGACACCCCCAAACTCTTAAGTATTTGTAGGAAGGCTTTCTACCTTTCCACAATTCATAGGGAGTCTTCTCTTCTTTCTTTTGAGGTACCTTATTTAAAAGGTATTTCATCGACAAAATGGCCTCCTCCCACATCTTTTGTGGCAATTTAGAACTTACCAATGTCGCATTCATCATATCTTTTAAGCTATGATTTTTGCATTCAACCACACCATTTGACTGAGGTGAATAGGGTGGCATAACCTCATTAATAATACCATGTTGTGCACAAAATTCACTAAATGGTTCTACATATTCACCACTACGGTCACTTCTTACCATCTTAATTTTTGTATTAAGTTGGTTTTCAACTTCTTGCTTATAGAGAGCAAATTTCTTTATTACTTCATCTTTGCTTTTAAGCGAATATATATTGCAATATTTTGTGCTATGATCTATGAATGTGACAAAATATTTATTTCCACCTCTAGTTTGAATAAATTTTAAGTCATAAATCTTGCTATGTATCAAATCAAGTGGCTTAGCATTTCTCTCAATCGTTTGGAGCAAAAATCTCATTAGTTTTGCCTCTACACATATTTCACATTTATGTTTGGGATCAATATTAATCGTGGCTATGTGATCCAAGTTAATTAGTCTATGCAAAGTATCATAATTAACATGACCTCGTCCACTATGCCATAAATTAGAAGACTCAAGCATACAAGCAGAAGACTTTTCATTTTTATAAATGGAATTAGGCTTAACAGCCATTACATTCATTTTCCGCATTCTATTTTTCACATATCCCTTTCCCACATACATCCCATGTTTAGACAAAACTATTTTATCACCTTCAAAACCATCTTAAAGCCATGTGAACTCAACATAGTTCTAGAAATGAGATTCTTCCAAATATCAGGCACATACAACACATTTTGCAGCTTGACTTCCTTGCCTAATGTCATTTTCAGAAATACCATCCCTTGGCCCTTGATCTCAGATGTAGCCGAATTGCCCATATATAGCTTCTCCCTAGAATCTGACAATATGAGTTCAGCAAAGGCAGCTCTACAATAGCAAACATGGCATGTGGGCCCAGTGTCTAGCCACCACTCCTTTGGCTTGGAATCCACCATGTTGACTTCAGAGACCACAGCAGAGAGACTGATCTCTGATTGTTCTTGTATGATGGTGTCCACCACATTGGCCTCTTTCTTCTTGTTCCTCTTTGGCAGCCTACAATCTACTGACTTGTGACCCACCTTGTCATAGTTGAAACACTTCCCTTGGAATTTTTACTACTTTGAAATTCCACCCTTAGGTCCTAGCTTAGACCCCGACTTGTTCTTCTTGTTCTTGGAGCTTTTATCATGCTCCACCACATTTGCTTTAGCAACTGACTTATTAAAAAGCTTTTTCTTAGATCCACTATTGTCTTCCTCAATGCGAAGTCGAACAATAAGATCTTCAATGCTCATCTCCTTACGCTTGTGCTTCATATAGCTCTTGAAGTCAGGTGATAGGATTTTTATAATTGAAGCTACCTAGAAAGACTCACTAATTACCGTTCCTTCAGCATGAATTTCATAAATGAGTAATTACAATTCTTGAACTTGACTAATTACAGTCTTGGAATCCACCATTCTATAGTTCATAAACTGTCCAACTATGAACTTCCTAGCACCAGCATCTTCTGTTTTGTATCTATGTTTTTAAGACTCCCACACTTCTTTGGCCTTTTTTTCGGACTATACACATTATAAAGTGCATCAGTCAAGCCATTTGGAATATACTTCTCGCATAAAAAGTTAGAATGCTTCCATGCTTCAATAGCAAGCAAAGTCTGAGCAATTGTTTCATCATCTCTAATAGTAGGAGGATCCTCTTTCAAGAATCTCGCAAGATTCAGTGTTGTCAAAAAGAACAACATCTTTTGTTGCCAAGTTTTAAAATTCAGTCCATTAAATTTTTTAGGGTTTTCATTGTGGTTAATAAGAACCATAACCGACAAAGGTTGCATCGAGGTCGAAGCATGAACCCTAGGAGACGACACTGGTGTCTCAAAAGTGCTCCCAGTTGGAACGTTCTAGTTGGAACAACATTCGTGTTATCACCCATTTCTGAAAATGGAACCAAAAATTAGTTTCCTTTAAAAATTAAATTAAAAGAAACAAATTGTGAACAAACGTTTATTATTATTATTATTTTGATTAAAGAAGAAATGGTAAATATGTTAACAACAAAACGTTACCAATCTAATATCAAAACGTTTAAAAATTAAAAGTTTATAACTTGTATAATATGTAAACACATTGAAAGGAAGAAAAACAAAACTATTTGCATTTAAAGACAAAACTGTGATAAACAGTGAATTATATATATACACTAAACAATTAACATAAAAATAATTATATAACAAACAAAAAAACGTAAACAAAGAGATAAATGAGACTTATAATATATGATAAATGTTTGAAAAAAAAAAACAAAACTGTTACATACTTATAACATAAACCAACGTTATATAATTGATATATAACAAAACTGTTATAACATAATATAACAAAAAAAAATAAAAAAACTGTTACTTATATATAGGTATATATATAACTGGAAAAACATATGAACGAAGAAAACTGTTCTATAATACAACCTTTGTGTGTGTGTGTGTGTATATATATATATTTATTTATTTATTTATTTAAAAACGTAAACATTTATAAACAAAATAAAATTGAAAAAAAAACAAAACTTTCATTGTTTATACACATAAACGTTAACAATTAATATATATATATATATATATTAATTGTATATATATATTAATTGTTAACGTTTATGTGTATAAACAAGAACAAAATGACACGAACAGATCAATAGAAAGCAATTAGTAAACGATAAAGATATAAGCAACTAAAAAATTCAACCATTAAACAATCAAGGAGAATTATCTCATAATGATCCTAGGCAATCAAATCGTTCATGCATATAATCTGTATAAAAGCTAATAGAAAGAATCTTTCCCAAGCACTACGATCAAAATATTAAGAACATAAGTAATTATATTGCATTAGATGATTCCAAAAGCATAATCATCATGCCAAAGCAACCTAAATGTGACGATTCTGAATGTTCATAACAAAAACATATATTAATAACAATAACAAAGCAAACCAATTTTGTCATAGCTGAAACGTAATAAAGTGGTCATAAGCAAATATGCAAGCAAAGAATCTATGATAGGATGGTTCTACTAAAATTAGCAGATTATTCAAGTTGAATAGAATAAACAACAAATTTGTAATATATGTTAACAAGCAACGAAAATATGATAAGGAAATTATAAGGTATATTCCTTCGCACCAGTAACCTGTCCGTATTCAAAGGATAATCTGTTTTAAGATTGTTAGCAATATATTGCATCTAATAGTAGTAGGAATTATAAACAATATATTGCATGGATAAAACGAACAAGTTACAATAGTAAATATGGAAAAATAGGAAACAGGTAATAACAAAACCTTCAACTCCAACCGAATCAATGCGAAAGATTGAACAGGAAAGCAGTCGAGGCATATGTAGCTCACGCTTTCCTTAAAATAGATTCGTCCCCTCCGGTTGTGCATGAGGATTTGACAGACGTCTGCCTCCCAAGATATAACGACAAACAGCGATGAACTTAGCATAATCAAGCACCGCCTCTAGCGAAGTTGAAACAGTGTTTTTCTCTACTACCAAAAACGGTTAACGACAAACTCGAAAAAGAGAGCAACAGGACTTGGTGCAACTTGTGTGTGTGATTTTTCATGTCTAAGACTAGACAAAATGCCCTTTATATAGGCTGGACAGAATGGGGTGTTATAAGGCTTAATACCGGATTTATGAGGTTTAAATTTGGTGCCATTAACCCAACTTTATGAGTAGTCATTAATAGTTTAAATTCAGATTTAATGTTGTTGGAAGCAATAAAAGATTTTGCAAAACGTGGCCCGCGCAAGGCAAGCTCAATGAACCCGACATTCACGTCGCCCACGTCGTGCGTGCACACATTGAGCCCCTAGCCTACTGGGGTCTTGATTTGCACCCCCCACTACGCATGAGAGAGCCTCTTAGATACAACATCTTATCCAAGCACAAAAGTGCAACCAATTAAAAGCTATATCAAGCTTTAATGCTTAACTAATGCAGGACTTCACATTTAGGCTTTTTCCAACAAAATCCAAATGTCAATGCGTACACTTTGAGCATCAATTTTCTATTCACTCGATTACCATTTTAAGCATATAAATATATGATTTCGATCTCCTCACAACAGAGGACACAAATCTGCCAAGACCCGTCACTTTTACAAAGTAGGTCCCACTCAAAATTATGCTTCAAAATGGCTCCTCAAAATAGTTATTAACCAATTTTTCCAACAAAAAGTACTAAAATGCACAGGTATTTTTTTCTCGCTGGTAAGACTTTTCACATCGGTCATTTTCTTCATTTGTTATAAGATGCTTGATGTGGAAAATCTTTCACTTCACTTTATAGGTTACAACATCAATTTTAAACCGACATCATAACTAAGGATGTACGACGGTTTGTCGCTTTTAAAGAGACATGAAAGAGTCTTTATATTATAGTGAATCGCTTAGAGCCAATATTTTTATCACAATTAAAACAAACATGAAAAAACATCAAAATATTTATTTAGTACTGAAATAATAATGTGTAAAAGGTACAAAACATGCTAAAGAGGCAAAAGAATCCCAAAAGAAGATGTTGAGATGAGGTTTCATATCATTCATAGTTGTCATTGTAATTTTCAAATTAGAACAATATTATATGAAAGCTATAATTGTCTTATAAATTTTCTATGTTGTTTTGTTATTCAAAGCAATTTCTTTAGTCGCTTAATATTTTCTCAAATGTCCGGTATAATTTTAGGTATTCTTGTAAAATCAATGAATGTTGTATGTTTGTTTGTACTTCCTCCCTTATGTACCCAATACTGGCGTAGCTTAAGACCAGGATAAATTTTTCTTTCTTCAACAAGAATGTGCAATTTTTTTCCTTAAAAGTTCATCAATATATATAGTAATACATACAAGGAAAGAAAAAGATATATCTTATCAATCTAAGCGCCACTGACCTCGTATCATGTCCTGCCTCCGACTCGATGACGTAAGTTGAACATCGTAATAACTCTTTTTTTTATTTAGCTCCCTCGACGCTCTATTAAGGGTGGATATTGGCCTAGTACCGATACCCACACATATAATGTCAACTCTTTTAATTCAGTATAGTAGCAAGTTTTATTATAAGAGTGTTTGACAAAATTAGTTTTAACTAATATTTTTTGTTGCTACAGTAAAACTTAATGATAAAAAAAAAAGTTACAATATAAACTTCTCACATGTTACATTTTTCAATTAAAAAATTTCAGTTCTAACATTTTTCAAACACCCTGTTTGTGTGTGCATGTCCTAAATCAATTCTAACCCTGTGTTGTGACATTAAAAAATTTTCAACACAAAAAAAAAAAAAGACCTGGCCTTTGAATCATCCTCTTTTGTCAATTAAATCTTGTAGTGGAAAGCCCCAATACATGTTTCAAAATTGTAATCATACTCTTCCCGAAAGTTGACATCCAATTGTAATTCTTTAACCTAAAACCTTGTTCCACTGTGGCAATGGGAGTGGATTATGACGGTTGACCAATGTTGACCCTTTTTTTTTTTTTTGTCCTTTTGCCCTTTTCATAGTGGACTGTGCGTAGTGGACAACTTGGTCATTGATTGGGTGGCATGGACCACTGCCATGTGAGCAGTGTTGTTGTGGGCGACAGGGAAAGCCCACGGCGCATGGCCTGGACCGTTGGTGCACGTGAAGGCCATGAGGTTGGGCCCACCCACTGTAGAACCCCCGATAGCTACTGCACGTGCACATACAAGCCGACACTTTTGCCGTTTTCGCAACGTCTATGTTTATATTATATCTGCCTCTCGCTAAATTCCATAATCCTTTTCTCTCTCTCGTTTTTTTTTTGCCTCTCTCTCTTTCTTAAATGCTAAACTCCATTATCCTATCTATACTTGCAATTGAAATTGAAAAGGATGTGTTTTTTTTTTCGTGAATATTTATGTGCAAAAAATGTATTTTATCATTTTGTTCATGATGTTTCTCTTTGAATAGACTTTGGGTCAAAGGAAGCCAATCATACAAAATCTTTTTAATTTAAGAAGGATGATAAAGGATTCATAGCAAAATCATGTCTCGAATGAATTCTATATTAGCTAGTAGGTTGAGATTATTACTATTATACTAAGTTTTATGTATTGGAAGCTACATATATCTGTTTAATTTAAGAAGGATGAAAAAAAATGTGGAGTTGACAAAAAAAAAAAAATTGCATCTGGTGTGAAGTCTCTATTAATAGGTGATTATTGTGCAAGTTTTATATGTCAGAGGCTACGTATGTTTGCACAATTTAATTATAATTATTCAATATTTTCACGTTTAACTTACATGAGCTACCATTCTCACTTCTAATGACCATGTCAGTATTTGTTTAATTAATATTCTGTATATAATGCACTCATTTTTGAGATGGATGCACAAATCTTTAAACAAGCCATTACCCATTAGTTAAGAGTGTAAATTTTGTTGCATACCACTTTTAAAGTCTAGTTATCCAAACGTAGAAGTTTCATGCATAAATTAAAAAGGTGTTTGGCTAGTGGTGGGAATCATTGATGGGAACCGTTTTTACTGTAGCATGTAAGAGTTTTACACTGTAGTAACTTTTGTTCTATTTATTATAACATGTGAGAGCTTTACACTGTTTATAACTGAGTTTGTGGTGTGCACAATCCTTAGCCAAACACCCTATAAATTTCAAATTTTTACAAATACGGTGTATTTGAGCAAATTTTTAAAAGTGGAATACCTTCAATTTTCCCTAAATAAGAAGGAATATATGATCAGTGGAGTAAAAAAAATATCTTCAATAAGGACATCATAAAGAAAAGTTACAGAGAATTTTTTGTTGAGTAGGAACATAAGTATATTGATTTGTGTGCGTCATCTTTGTGTAAGGATCTTCTTTTTATTATTTTAATTGGATGTCCCCGACAGGACATAATAATATTGAGAGGCGACATGGTTATAATTTCTTCAACAAATTAAGGGTGCAATTGAAATTATTCATGACACAGCTAAAATTTTACACAGCCATTAAGCGAAAAAAAATTAAAACTCTAAAATATGAGTGTAGGCACTTGTCCATGTTATTAAATATGGCTCTGCAGCCATTATATGCAACAAGGTTATATTTAGTGGGTAGAATGAATCTAAAAGAAAGAGAGATTAAGGACGTTAGCTAATTATTTGTACGGAATATTTGTTTGCCTATTGTTTCCAAATACTAGTTCCATATTGCAATTAAAGGTGTAGCTGTTGGAAAACGATTATGCAACAGAATTTTAAAATTTTTAAATCAGAGTATTTTTAAAAACATAAGTTTGACATGCTATATACATAAAATATCTAAAACTTGCTAACCTTTGTATGCCGAAGAGCTCTTGCAATCTGTGAAGAGAAGAACGTTTCAACAGAGTCTCAACCAACTAGTCTTCTTTACTATTCTCTATCAATGATCAAGTGTGTGTGGGCACACACTGTACAACACTTCTTATCTGAATCTCCTTCCAACCAATTAAGAAGATCTAGAACCAAGATTCGTGATTGTGAACAGTAGCTCTAAGGGAGTTTCAGAGTATCTAACACTATAGTGCTCACTCTTAACTTCTCAGCTGATTTGAATAACTTAAAAAACTCATTCCCTATTTATAGAAGTCAGACCCAAGGTTGGTCATTAGTAGATAAGGCCTCAAAAATTTGAATCTGGATCAACTTCTGATCAAATCGCGTCAACAATGCGTGATTAAAGTATTATTAGATCAATAGGCCGAATTAACGGATTTGCCTACCGAACTTGTTTCATCGACAGGCCGAATTAACAGATCGGTCTACCAAACTTACAATAACATGATCTCTGAGAATCTTTTATTTCTCACCTGAGATTTTTTGGATAGAGCCTTAGTTTTAATTCAAAGAACCCAATAGAGAAGTTATTTGATGAAAACAGTCATATCTAGATAATCTGTAGGAAAATAAATATTTTTGATAATTCAACAAGTTTATCTTGATTTAATTTACAAAAATCAATTAAACCAATAAACAGACATAAATTATCTAATCCTATTAAATTTCTGTCAATCTAATAAGTTAACATAAGTCACCAAGTATTAGAAAAGCATGCGGTATCATTGCAGGATTTATTATGAGCAAGCAAAGAAGACTTAATGGACCTATATAGTTCAAGCTCAGAAAATTATAAATATAATATTCCAGATACACATTTTATAATTATCAACTCTAATACTACTCCACTAAAAGCTTAGATTGCACTCTCGAATTATATAAAATTATGAAGTCCAAATTAGCTAAGTGTCCATAAATATCATAACAAGTCGTATCCCCATAAGATATTCATAATCAGCTTAAGGATAAATTCCATCTTACCTTCTCGATTATTTTTATCTTACGTTCTGTTATCTCACCATTAGAAAATTTACCATCTAAAGATAGTATACCATTCGGTTACACCTATGTATCCAAATGATTGAGCGCTCTAGTTTTTCAATTATAGGATAACACATGTAAGAGCATTGACTCCACCAATGGAGCTATAGATCCATATCTATGAATAACAGATCTACGCTATAAAGAGTCATGTCTTCAATGTACTGGTATGCGCACCATCACAAAGTCAAGATGTCACCCTTTGGTAAATCAAAAGACATAAGTCAAAATAATGGGCCTATTAGTCATTTCAGGATTAAGATACAATACATATGATTATTTAAAGTGAATTGATTTACACAGATGAAATTATTAATCCAAATCAATCCCACTTTATGTCCCGATCTAATACAACGTCACTTATGACAATGTACCAATGTTTCTACTCGGGGAGTCCCATTTTTATGGCCAAGACAAGCCATTTATTGTCAAGGATGCAAACAACATAACAATCTTAGCATGAATAAAGCGTCCAACTTTATTCCCTCGATTGCGGATCTTATGATTTAGACCATCACCTTTAAAATCACGTCTTCCACATAATCTGTCCATCATATGCCTGATTCTCAAATGTTTAAACTGATAGTCTTAGACTTTTGTTCGCTCAACATACATTCAACAAATATGAACGTAAAGAGGAAAACATTTAATATATGAATAATAAATTTTTTATTAACAAAATGTCTCCAAAAACATATTACAATATTTTACTTCTTAGGACATATATGTCTAACAGCAGCAAGGCACACTGCTAACAAGTCCGACGCAAAAATCCTCCACATATTTTGCTAAATGCAAGCCTCCAAAAGAGCAAGAAAAAAGAAAAAAAGAATGCTTTTATGCCATATAACCACATTGGTTTGTACAAATTTAGCAATTATATCTCAATTTGTTGTAACATTTGCCTAAAACTAGTAAAGAGTAAAGAATATATGCCTAATATTTTTCACAGTACCATAAATTCTTTGTTTGCTTTGTATGAGCGTTTGTTTGGTGTCTCTTGTTGGAAAATAGTACGTAGTAGAATTTTAAATTTTTAATATCAGAGTATTTTCTAAAAAATAAGTTTGACACGCTATATGTATAAATTAAACAGATCTTACTAACCCTATAAATGTCGAAAAGCTTCCTCAATCAGTGTAGAAAAGTAATGTTCTAAAAGAACCTCAACCAACTGGCCTTCTTTGCTATTCTCTACCCACGATCGGAGTAAGTGTGGGCTCACATGTACAGCTCTTCCACCAAGTGACTCTCCTTCCAACCAATTGAGAGAACCCAAAGCTAGTATTCGTGATTTGTGAACAAGAGCTCTCAGGAAGTTTCAGAATCTCACTATCAGAGTTTCACTCTTAATCTCTCAATTGATCAAAATAATAATGAGACTCACTCATTTTTTATAGAGGTTGGGCCTAGGAGTCAGTTCTTATCAGATAATGCCTTGAAATTCGAATCAAAATCAAATTTAGATCAATATCTGATGAAATTTGTGTGAAAACTCATGATCTCTTTATCGCGCAATCGGCATGCCAAACTTGCCCCATCAGTAGGCCGAACCTAAGGATCGGTATGCAAACTGTCGATAAAAATCTCAACGAATCTTTTATTTTTCACCCGAGATTATATAGGATAAAGTCTCAGTTTTAATTTAAATAACCCAATAGAGAAGTTATCGAATTAAAACAACTTTATCTAGATAATCTCTAAGAAAATAAATGAATTCCTAATAATTCAACAAGTTTAACTTGAATTAATTTAAAATTAATCCAACCGATAAACAGACATGAATTATCTAATTCCATTAATTCAACAAGTTTATCTTGAATCAATTTTGTCACAAAATTTATTCAACCGATAAATAGACATGAATTATTTGATTCTTTCGAATTTTAGCCAATCTGATAAATCTGACATAAGTCACCAATTATTAAAAAAACACGGTAAATCGTTACAGGATTTTGTGAGCTAACAAAAGGGAGCTAACAAAAGGGACTAAATTGACCTATATAGTTCAAGCTCTTGATAATTATGAAACCCAATATCCCAGATATACATTTCATAATTATCAACTCCAACGCTGCTCCACTAAAAGCTTGGAGTTGCACTCTCGAACTATATAGAATTACGAAGCCCGTATAACTAAGTCTCCATGACATATCATAGTGTATCGTATCCCCATAAGATTATCCATAACCGGCTTAAGGACAAGTTATGTCTTACCTTCCCAATTATTTTTATCTTACGTTCCATTATCTTACCATTGGAAAACTTACCATCCAAAGACAATATACCATTTGGTTACACCTATGTATCTAAATGGTTGAGCGCTCTAGTTTTTCAATTACAGGATAATGCATATAAGAGGATATCACTACTCCTAAAGAGAAGCTATGGATTCCATATCTATGAATAACAGGTCTACGCTATCAAGAGTCATGCCTCCAATGTACCAGCATGCATACCACTATTAAAATCTGGGTGTCACCCTTTGCTATATCAAAAGACACAAGTCAAGACAACGGGCCCACTATTTATTTCAGGATTAAGATACAATACAAGTGATTGTCTAAAGTGAATCGATTTACCGAGACAGAATTATTAATCTAAATCAATTCTCTTTATGTCTCGATCCAACACATCATCACATATGACAATGTGCCAATGTTTCTATTCATGGAGTCCACCTCTGATGGCTAAGACAGACCATCTCCTAATAGGGATATAGACAACATAACAATCTTTACATGAATAAAGCACCTAACTTTATTCCCTCAATTGCAGATCTTATGATTTAAATCGTCACCTTAAGAATCGTGTCTTCCACATAACGAAGTCCTTTTTCACATGATACTTCCGATCAATATGTTTACTCTTCTTGTGACATCTTGGTTCCTTAGCATTAGCTACCGCCACACTGTTATCACAGTACAGTGATGCCGTCTTATCAATACCATGAACTACCTCAAGATTCCCAAGGAACTTATAAAGCCACACTGCTTCTTTTGAAGCATCACTAGCTGCCTTATACTTAGCCTCCATTGTTGAATTTGAAGTGTAATCTTGCTTCACACTTCTCCAACTGATAGCACTGCCGCCTAAAGTAAACACAAACCTCAAAGTCATCTCCTCGAATCCAGACAGGATTGCAAATCTGAGTCAGTATATCCTAAAGGAGTTTAGTCCTCACCCGAATACATAAGTATATATCATCTAGTCCTTCTCAGGTACTGGAAAATATGCTTAACTACAACCCAGTGTTCAGTCCTGGATCTACCTGAAATCGACTTACAATCCCAACCGCATAACAAATATCTGGTCGTGTGCAAAACATGGCACATATAAGACTACCTACTGCTAAAGCATAAGGCACCTTCTTTATGTATTCTCTTTCTTCCTCAGACTTTAGAGAATCTTTAATAGAAAGTAATTCCAGAACTAGATGGTTGCCCACCTTTCTTGGAATCTTGCATTGCAAATCTTCTGAGAATTTTATCTATGTAGCTGGCTTGTGATAAAGCTATCATTTTGTTTTTCCTATCCTGAAAGATTGGGATACCGAGAACAAAATTAGCCTCACCCAAGTCTTCATGTCAAACTGCTTGGTCAAGCATAATTTGATCGATGACAATGCTCTAACATCATTGCTAATTAGCAAAATGTCATCTACATAGAGCAGTAGAAAAAATACCTTCCCATCCTTAATGTGTTTGTAAACACATGACTCATCCATATTTCGTGAGAACCTATAAGTCTTGATCACCTGATCAAATCTTATGTTTCAAGAATTAGAAGCCTGCTTAAGTCCATAAATTGACTTTAGCAGCTTGTAAACCTTACCCTCTTGACCTTTGATCTTGAACCCATCTAGTTGTTCCATATCAATAGACTCATCAAGATAGCTATTTAGAAAAGCCGTCTTGACATCTATTTACCAAATCTCGTAGTCGAGAGTGGCAGCTATGGACAAGAGAATTCGGATAAACTTAAGCATGGCTACGGCAAAAAGGTTTCCTCGTAATCAATTCCTTCCTTTTGCGTGTAACCCTTAGCTACCAGTCTAGCCTTAAAGGTTTTGACCTTTGCATCCACTCCTCTTTTCCTCTTGTAGATCCACTTACACAATATAGGTTTTACCCCTTCGGAAGATCCACAAGCTCCCAGACTTGATTAGTCTCCATAGACTTCATCTTTGTGCTCATGGTGTTTGCCCTAGAGTTTCGAATCAACATCCTCCATAGCCTCTGCGTAAGTATAAGGATCTCTGTCATGTTCATCCGGTTCAACCAAGAAGGCTACCCTATTGAACATATACCTCTCAGGTTGACACCCGATCCTCCCACTACGCCGAAGCCCCTTGGTTGTTGTTCAAGTTCGTTTGGTTTTTCTACACTGATCGAAATGGTTTCATATGGAACCTTTGGGGTGATTGGATCATTTCTCAACTCCTCAAGCACCACTTTGCTTCGAGCCTTAAAGTTTTCCATGTAACTCTCTTCAAGAAAAGTTGCATTAGTTGAAACCACGACTTTATTTTCCTTTGGGAAATAACCCCCTTTAGTCCCTTTTGGTATCCTATAAACACGCAAACTTCTGAATGTGCTTCCAACTTATTTGCATCCTTAAACAAGACATGAGCCGAACATCCCCATATGTGAATATGGTTTAAGGATGTCTTCTTGCCCGTCCACAACTCGTGAGGAGTTTTAGAGACCGATTTTGAAGGCACATTGTTCAAAAGATAACATGCAGTTTGTAGTGCATATCCTCAAAAGGGTAAAAGCAATAATGAATAACTCATCATAGACCTTACCATGTCTAATAAAATCCTATTTCTTTTCTTCACTATGTCATTCTGTTGCGAAGTGCTCGGCATAGTCAAATGGGATAAAATCTCATTCTCTAATAAGTGTCCTAAAAAATCATTAAAAAGGTATTCACCACCTCGATCAGAATGAAGTGCCTTTATGGGTCTGCCCAATTGTTTTTCCACTTCAGCCCGAAACTTCCTGAACTTGTCATAAGTTTCACCTTTGTGGTGCATCAAGTATACATACTCATATCTTGAGTAATCATCAATAAAAATGACGAAGTACTCATACCCTCCGCATGCCCGGATGTTCATCGGTCTACAAATATCACTATACACAAGTTCTAGAAGCCCTTCGGCCCTATTACCCTTAGTCCAGAATGGTCTTTTGGTCAATTTACCCTCCAAACAAGATTTACATTGAGGTATAGATTCCACCTTTAAGTGACTCAAAGGTCCATCCCTTACCAGTCTTTGAATCCTATTCAGGTTAATATGACCAAGGCGTAAATGCCAAAGATAAGTCTTATTAGAGTGAGAAGTTTTAAGTCTTTTAGAGTTATTATCATTCATCTCAGCATTAAGCAATAAGTCCATCTTAGGTTTGATAAAATATAGATTATTTTGCATCCATCCAGAACAGATAAAAGATTTATTTTTTGAATCACCACTTTATTATTAAAAGAAACCAAATAGGAGTCTTTAAATAAACAAGCTACAAAAATTAAATTCCTTTTAAATTTAGGAACATAAAAACAATCTCGCAAAATTATATTCCTATAATTATCAAAATAAAGATGGACATCTCCCACTACTTCACCAAGACCAAGGATCCATCGCCCATTCGAAGCGTGAAGTCTTCATGAAGTAGACTTCTCATTTCTTTGAACCCTTGCAGAGAAACACAAACATGATTAGTTGCACTGGAATCTATGACCCAAATGTCACTGGATTCCTCAACTAAACAAGTTTCTAAATACAAAAGATCACACCTACCTCCTTTGGGAAGGAAGTCCTTGCAATGCTTCTTGATGTGCCTGACCTCCCCATAGAAGAAGCACTTAAGCTTCTTTGAGTTCTTCTTTTTCTTCTTGCTCTTTTTGTTAGCAAGAATAAAAGACTTCCTATTCTTGGCTCGTTGTTTCTTTCTATTCCCAGAATTGGGATTGGAACTAGAAGTAGCTACCAAGTTAGTCTCGCCACTTGCAAGAGACTCCTTGATCAGCAGTTCAAACTCTTGTAACTATTTCATTAATTCTGTTAAGGTCATATCTCATCTATTGCTCAAATTAAAAGTAGCTCTAAACGGAATAAATTCCTTTGACAAAGTCTCAAAGACCATAGTTATTTGAGTTTCAGCATCGATGTCGACTCCATTGGTTTGAGCCTCAGCAAGGTAACCCATGACCAACATCATGTGCTCCTTTACAGATGTCTCCAGCCTTTGCTTACAGTTAAGAAGTTTCCAAAGCGCCCCTTGCCGCTTAGTTAAGGCCTAGCCTCCAAATATATCTTCTAGATTATCCACGATATGCTTAACAGTCTCATAATCCTCATGTTGAGCCTGCAGCACATTATTCATGCTAGCCATAACATAGCAACAGGCCTAATCATTTGCATCTTTCTAACGATCATATGTTTGGAATTGATCATCGGTGGAATCTCCCGTAGGCTCAAGAGGACAAGAGATTGTCAGCACAAATTTCAGTTTCTCAAAGGAGAGGACGATATCTAGGTTCCGTTTCCAATCATTATAATTCTCTCTGGTTAATTGGTTTTTTTCAAGTATCAAAGATAAAGCATTTTTAGACATTTTTAATCTTCAATAAGAATCATATACCAAACATAAGCAAACATACATTGATAATTTAGTACGATAATACAATCATGTAAAAACATACAAATGTGTTTATGTGTCAAAACCTTGAAAATATCACAACCTTACAACGATAATTCCCTTTCAACAAACTCCTAGGGAAGTCATGTCAAATTCAATTAGGAATACGGATCCCCTCTTGATTAATATATGCCATCCAGGACCCATATGATCTAGCATATATTAATAATCATTTCTTTGGCCATTAATTTTATTAACAGAGCTCCTAGGAGAGGTTCATAATAAAATTAACATGAATATATAACCATCGTTTCAATATTTTATCCATGATTTATAATCACTACCTAGGGGTGTGCAACCATAAATCATGCTAAAATACATTATCCTTTTGGAGATCCAATCTAGTACATGATAGAAATCCCTTCTTAGGGGTTGGGACCACCATGTTCTTCCTATGGACCAACGATGGAGGCCTTAGGTCCTCTCCTCAAAAGCCTTTTTCCACTCAATTTTTTAACATCAAGGTTTTATTTTAGAAAAGACATGCATGAACAATTTTAATATGAGCGACACTCCCTATTCTATATGACATGTTATCAATATATATGGCAAATCACATTATAATGCAAACAAGCAAAGCTACAAGCAAAATAATAATAAATAACTATAATATTATGGTTCCACCCTAGAGAATAGAAAATAAAGATTGCAAGAGAATAATCAAAACATTTTATCAACTCTTCATCCTTGAATCCCCAAGCTGTATCCTTCTTCATGTAATGCCAAGGCTTCAATCCTGCATAGATCAAATACTCCATATTTTCGGTCATATCCAAATTTAATGCCTCTCAAAATTGTCCCAAAAATGAAATTAAAACTACATCGAAAACTGCACATTTTTTGAAAAAATTTCCAACTCTCTGCCGACAAGTTGATCTGGCTAATCGGTCTGCTAGTCATGACCCACTGGCTTGCCAATCTTCACAAATCAGCCTGCCGATTCATGATAGATCGGCCTGCCAAACTAGAAGTTCGGCCTACTACCAGAGCCACCTGATTTCTACCCTGTTGATGGCCTATCGAACCCAAAGTTTAGCCTACCAATTTTCCAACCATCGGCCTATCGAATTGGAGGGTCCGGCATGCCAACCAAGTAGAGATCACCCTTTTTAGAAAATCCAGTTTCTAATGGAATTCATCAATTTTATTCTCAACAATTCAAAAACATAAAATCAGAAACTCAAGAAATACCTAGGGACGCCATCATCCAACTTCTAGATCCGCTTCTAGGTCCGTCTTCTCCGAATGATTATTTAATTACAAAATTCTTATGAATTTAAAATTAAATAACAATTTCTAGACGAAGATGATAGTCCGCCATCTAATTACATGAAAAACCTAGATACATATTCTAACCTCTAAGAAACCATAACCGGTATAAATTAATTAATTAATAAATAATTAAATAATAATTTTATTAACCATAATTAGTTAATAAACACTCATCATATAATCCATGACAGCATATAAAAATATATAAAAACCTAGAGTGCCAACTCTCTATAAAATTAAATTCAAGCATAGGAGAGATCAAGATCACATAATTTATACATATAGCATGATCACAAACTCGTAAATTTACATAAAAACTAAGGCTCTAATACCAATTTTTTAAAAAATAATACGCGGCGGAATTTTAAAATTTTTATATCAGAGTATTTTTCTAAAACACAAGTTTGACACGCTATATGCATGAATTAACCAGATCTTACTAACCTTGTAAATGCCAAAAAGCTTCCTCAATTAGTGTAGAGAAATAACGTTCCAGAAGGGCCTCAACCAACTGACCTTCTTTGCTATTCTTTATCCACGATTAGAGTGAGTATGGGCTCACACGTATAACTCTTTCACTAGGTGACTCTCCTTCCAACCAATTGAGAGAACCCAAAGCTAATATTCGTGATTTGTGAACAAGAGCTCTTAAGGAGTTTCAGAATCTCACTATCAGAGTTTCACTCTTAATCTCTCAATTGATCTAAATAATAATGAGACTCATTCCTTTTTATAGAGGTTGGGCCCAGGAGTCAGTCCTTATCAGATAATGCCTCAAAATTCAAATCAGAATCAAATTAAGATCAATATCTTATGAAATTCGCGTGAAAACGCGTGATCTTTTTATCGCACGATCGGCATGCCGATTTGTCTAACCGGCATGCCAAACTTGCCCCATCAGTAGACCGACCTGAGGATCGGCATGCTGAACTGCCAATAAAAATCTCAACGAATTTTTTATTTTCCACCCGAGATTCTATAGGATAAAGTCTCAGTTTTAATTCAAATAACCCAATAGAGAAGTTATCTAATTAAAACAACTTTATCTAGATAATCTCTAGGAAAATAAATGAATTCTTGATAATTCAACAAGTTTATCTTGAATTAATTTAAAATTAATCCAACCGATAAATAGACATGAATTATCTGAACCCGATAATTCAACAACTTTATCTTGAATAAATTTTGTCACAAAATTAATTCAACTAATAAACAGACATGAATTTTTGATTCTTCCAAATTTTAGCCAATCTGATAAAATTTGACATAAGTCACCAATTATTAGAAAAGCATGCCTAATCGTTATAGGATTTTGTGAGCTAGCAAAGGGGATCAAATGGACCTATATAGTTTAAGCTCCTGATAATTATGAAACCCAATATCCTAGATATACATTTATAATTATCAACTCTAACGTTACTCCACTAAAAGCTTGGAGTTGCACTCTCGAACTATATAGCATTACGAAGCTTGTATAACTAAGTCTCTATAACATATCATAGTGTATTGTATCCCTATAGGATTATCCATAACCGGCTTAAGGATAAGTTCTGTCTCACCTTTTCGATTATTTTTGTCTTACATTCTATTATTTTACCATCGAAAAACTTACCATCCAAAGACAGTATACCATTAGGTTACACCTATGTATCCAAATGGTTGAGTGCTTCAGTTTTCTAATAATAGGATAACGCATATAAGAGGATATCATTACTCTTAAAGAAGAGCTATGGATTCTATATATATGAATAACAGGTCTACGCTATATAGAGTCATTCCTCCAACGTACCGACATGCATACCACTATTAAAATGTGGGTGTCACCCTTTGGTACATCAAAAGACACAAGTCAAGACAACGGGCGTACTATTCATTTCAGGATTAAGATACAATACAAATGATTGTCTAAAGTAAATCGATTTGCCGAGACAAAATTATTAATCCAAATCAATTCACTTTATGTCCTGATTCAACACATCGTCACCTATGACAATGTGCCAATGTTCCTATTCATGGAGTCTATCTCCGATGGCCAAGATAGACCATCTCCTAATTGAGATATAGACAACATAACAATATTTGCATGAATAAAGAGCCCAACTTTGTTCCTTCAATTATGGATCTTATGATTTAGACCGTCACCTTAAGAATCGTGTCTTCCGCATAATCTGTCCATCATATGCCCAATTCTTAAAGGTTTAGACCGACAGTCTTAGACTATTATTTGCTTAACATATATTCAACAAAAATATGAACATAAAGAGGACAAGATTTGGTAAATAAATTCTTTATTGATAAAAATGTCTCCAAAAATATATTATATTTTTACTCCTTAAGATATACATGTCTAACATCTCTAAGCCCGCCTAATTAATTTGTGCCTTGATTAAGCTTATAAACCTAACATATGATATCAGGAGCAGTGAGTGGCGATATTAATTAATGTTTGCTTTTAAAATTAAGGGAGAAATTAACCTAACATACCAAATCCAAAAGTTGGCCCAAAGAAAATCTACCCACTTCTGATCCAACCAACAATTAATCGGATCACATCAAAGGGGAACACAGAACACAAGACGTAGATTACCATTATTAGAGCAAACAAAATCATATCTGAAACCGATTCCCAACTCAATACTGACTAAGACATGCATGCCCAATAAATATGCATCGATATCTGCATACCTCATCGTGCCTCGTAAATACCTTTTTTTTGTCCTTGAGAAATTAGGTATTATGCCATATTTTTAAATATTTTGTTTATTTATATCGTATTTAAAAATTTATATAATATAGATACTTATATTTTATGTTTTAATTACACTTTATATGTGGCATTTATTAGATAAGTTTGAAAATATAATATTTATGAAAATTTTTGTTCTTGGTTTTCTTATTGATGAAAAAAGACGCAATATCTCGATTGAATTAATGTTGGGGAATTGAATGCATTTGAAAAACAATACCTAAAATTACAGAGCATAAAGTAGTTGGTCTAAAATACCGTACTGTGCATGGAAGTAAATCTCAGCCAGTTGCATTAAGGGAAGGGAAAGTGATTATAAACTGAAAGTGGATTTTTGGAAAAACATGCGTTTCCGGAAAATGACGGAGAATAGAGCAATGAGAACTTTCATGTTGTTACACTGACAAGTACGAAGGGAAACCGTAAATATGGAAGATTTTAAACTGGTTGGTCATAGATATTTTACTTGCCTAATATAGGATCAAATATAATGTTGCAAATCACCTCCAAAAAAAAAATTGCGAAGTTGATCTAAAAAAATCTTTTACAATTGACAAATTGAATGATGAACAATACAGAGAGAAATTAAGCGCTCACGTCCATACACATACATATATTCATGCCATTTCAGATTTTTTGTCAATTTTTTTAAATAAACCATGGAGTTAATAACTGAATAGGTGAGGAGATGTCATTCGACTTAAATGGTTGTCCGAAATCTATTATGTCGGCAACAAAGCCTGAAAGACTTCAAAATTGTTAGGTTTGAAACAGTTATTCATAGGGCCTAATCCGGAGAGTTTTGCTTCTCTTGAACACAGTACCATATAGAACTTGGAAAATTGTTCAAGGGGCAAACCATAGAGTAGCAATAGTACTCAAGGCCCATAGATTAAAGATTTGCTTTCTCAAATTGAAGGCCGAGTTAATAAAGAATTTCAGGCTACTAGGAAGATCACTTTTGTCTGGAAATCCTTTTTTCCAAATGAGTTGATAAGTGCATAGTTTGATATATTTTTATATCATCATTTTTTATATTTATTTTGTTAGTTTTTGAATTTTATTGTGTTTACTTGTGTTTTTGTGTTTATAGGTGTTTCAATATCAAGGATTGAAAAATGTAGTAAAAATGAAGAATTAGAATGTTTAAGGTCATATATATTCATTTGGAACTCATCAGGGGTCAAGAGATGATATCCGGATGCAAAACAGAGGGAAAAAAAAGAGAGTTAAAAATTGGGTATAGCGGATGGTGCCCCCATGCCATATTTTTCTTGCCCCCGCTGTGAAGAAAGCTCACCCTTGTAAGAAATAATTTCATGCGGCCGCGCGCTCACTTTGGGCAGCCGAAGTGAATTCCACGTGCTACTGCAAGGAAAGGAGCTAGCCCCAGTGCGTCCCTATGTCTTTTGGTCTCTTTTTGACCTATTTTAAAGCCAAGTTACCCCTTTTTCCCCAAATACTAAAACCTATAAAAAGCCTCTCTTAGAAATACAACTAAACATCAATTTTTCATTATTTTTCCAGCCATCGTTTGGAGAGAAAAAGAAAGAGAGAAAAGAAGGAGAATTCTCTTGAAGTTCAAGGAGTTTACATCTGTGTGGAGATTTTTTCTCGTTCATCAAAGAGTTTTTCTTTTTCTTTCTTTCCTTTGAACTTCAATTATGTTTTAATTTTATTTTCTGTGGTTTAATTTTATGAATATATTAGGCTAAATTTCTTTTAGGTTAAGGGTGATTTCAAAACCCTAGACTCAACTATGTGATTGATATTGTCATAATTATTTCCAATTTTCTCAATGGGAATTGTTCATGTGTTTCTATTTTTAATGTTCATGATTTTTTTTGTTTTTGTTTGGGGCAGCCAACCAAGTGAGATATAATAATTATCTACTGCTATATTAGGAATTTTTGATCCATAATTGTTTTGATTTTCTAATTCTTAGTAGCAAATTGTGATTATTGATTGTGGTCAAGCTTTCATATAGCATATGTGATTATTTAATTAAAAATAACTACGAGAAATAAGTTATTTAATTAAAAAATAATATGAAATAATAGTGTTAAATTATAAATATAAATATATAGGAGTGAAATCACTATTCACTAATGGTTCAAAATGTTGAAATGGAAGGGGGTTTGAACTTTAAGTTAGGACAGTTCAGCTCAGTTTGAATTGTTAATTTAATTCAAATTAAATACTTTATCAAACACTAATTTAAACTATGATGGTCGTTTGAAGCTAAGCCAAACTGGACTAAACCAGTAAAAAATAGTGAGCTTATGATTTTATAAGTTGTAGCTCTGGAGCAAGTTTTCCCTACAAAGATTTCCAAATTGGAATAAATTACCTAGTTTGGAAAGATTTACACCAAAATTTTCACCCCAAGGCCTTAGTTGCTTTCCTAGGATAAAGATAATTATAGAAATCTTTAGTTATCGGAGTATCTGTGATGCCCCAAGGAGGGGGTCAGTAGCCTTGAGTAAACAAGATGAAATTAAGGTAAATTAGAAGAAATAAATAAGGTAAATAAAGAAGAAGTAAATAAATATGTGTGGAAAATAAATAAATATCATCGAAAATAAGTAATATCATCGACAGGTCACCATCACGTGAATGCCACGAAGATAGGGTCGAGACCTTATTCTCATTCACCATCACGTGGATGCTTACCACGAAGGTGGGTAGGTAAATAAAATACAAATAATATCAACAATAATAATAATACATGAATATTTAAAATCATCGTCTCTAAGATAAATTTAAAATATACAATTGATAGAAATGAAAACTACATCAAGACCGACATCAGGACAAGTCGAGCAGTATATGTATCATACAACAGTTCAGAGGAAAATACCATTTCTATCCATAGAGCCAGGTTTCGATCTTGGGACCTTCCTTCCTCTTTAAACCTAGAAGGGGGATTTTTAAAAAAACAAAAAAACGTGAATGGAAGGCTCAGTAGGATAATTATTTTAAAAACAAGTTATTTTAAAAATAATAGTCAAAAACGAAAGGATTGTTCTCAAATCGTTCTTACTAAAATAAATCTCAAATCTTAGCAAATCAATAAAACACGTACTTGTAAGAAGCTTGATAAAACATCACCGTACGAGTTTTAGGAATCGAAAAGAATATCAAAATACGATTCTTCAAAATAAAAAGCAGGAGTTATTTCCAGTAATCATTCAAAAGTCAAGCATTTGGCCAAAGTAGTTTAAAAAGAGCTACCAAAGAAAGGGATAGAAATATATATATATCCTACCTCATTTGAAATCTAATAGCGTAAGCTCCAAATAAAATTTAGCATATGCTCCGTTCAAAACCTTAAAAACTGCATTTAAAATTAGAAATCACATTCAACAAATATCATTATGTTAATTTAATTATCAGTGTGCCTTTACCAATCATAATGTCTTATTCATTTTTATAACAATTAAACATGTTTTTAAACATATTAAAAATAATTTGGATCTATAAATTTGGAAAAATATGGTCAAAAATGCATTTTGGAACAAAATGGGCTTGGGTGGTTGAGAGCATCTTCTGACGCCTCGCAGTCGACCACGTATAGTATGTCGCGGTCGACCGTGTATAATGTATCGCAGTCGACCACCGCAATGCGATCAGCACACTTTATGTGAGCTATGCGGTCAACCACACACTACATACCGCGGTCGACCGCGCCATCGTGATTAGCATCCCCTACTTCGAAAACCCAAGTTTCAATCCACTCAATAATTGTTCTAAACATGTTCTAATGCATAAAAATCATACAATAAGTATGGAAATATAGTTTAAAACAATTAAAAATCATTTTCCCCAAATTTTAAACACAATTTCACAATTGATTTGAAAATCAAAGAAAAATGTAAAAAGTTTTGGATAAAAGGCCTAACCTCAAATCAACGTTTTTGAAGAAGATTTTGACTTGAATATCTGTCTCTTAGCTTCAAATCAATGGGTTTAAAGCTTAGGAATGAAATTTTGTAGAGAAATGGGAGAGAGGAAGAGAGACGGGAATGAGAGAAAGAGAGAGACGAGAGAGAGGGCTGAGAGAAAAAGAGAGAGGGCTAAGAGAAACGGGAAAGAAAAGAAAAAGGAAAGGAAAAAGAAAAAAAAAAAAAAAAGGCCCAAGGGCATTTTCATAAATATGAGAAAAATGTGAGGTAAAATTATTATTTGGTATTTTAAAAACTAAAATCAAATTTTAAAATGTAACAAATGTAATAAAATCTTTAAATGACTAAACTTAACAACAAAAAAATTACACTAACACATTTAATAATTAAACTTAATATAATTAAGTCTTACATTAAAATTCAAGGTGTTATAGTATCTTATGATGTGTGCATCCACAAGAGCTTATCTTGAGATCTATTGTCTGAAATGACCACATGCTCAATGTCTTTGATAACTGAAGGGAACATATTACAACAAAAGTGGAGTTGGCGATGGATATTTTCGTAAAAGATTTAACGACAGTATAATCGGATCCAGAGTCATTATATGTCCTTGACATATGATTATCGTTTTTGGTCGTCATTAAATGTTCGCGTGAAATAATATACTATTAATAGAACGATACTTTTAACACTAGTTTAAAAAATCGCCATTGAATCTTTCTATTTTTAATGACGGATTTTGGAAAAATCTTGTTAAAACCTTACCTTTATATATGCATTTGCTCATTTTTCTCTTTTGTTCGTTTTTTAATATGAAACGAATATTGCTATTGTACAAAATATCAAAATTGATTTAACAAATAATTGATGATAAAAAAAAATAAAAAATTATTGCTTATGTGAAGAATGTGAAGAATTTATCTATGCTCTTTTTTTCACTTAGCGTGCACTATTAAAAAGAAAGATAAAATCAAGCTCCAAAAAAGAAAAACCTTAGACTCTGTTAAAATGTCCTTCGTGTCCCATACGTAAATAGATCTAATAACTACAATAACAAATCTATCATTAATATCATTATTTACTTGTCTTTTAAATTTGAGATATTTACTTTACAAGATAACACACAAAATAAGTAACCTTCAGAAAATGTTTTTTTTTTTTTCTTTTTTGATCTTTTTATAGCCTTCGCTTTGCGGCTAATACATTTGGCTTTTGATCATTGCAAATGTATACCATCATTTTTTTCAATAGGCAAATGTATACCTTTTCTTTTTCAAGGTGTTATTTTGACTCAATTGATGTCCACAATACACTAGGAAAAAAAAAGTTTCAAATAAAAAAAAAGGTACACCTATAATTCGTTTTAAACATTTTATTTTTTTTGTTTATTTTTTCTTTTTAAGATATTTTGGTCAATTCGTAGTCTACAATAATTGTAAAATATATATATATATATATATATTTACTTCTTAAATCCAATGTACATTTGTGGCGACCAAAATAACAGTGATAATTTTTGAATAATGCTGAAATGTACAATACAAGAGGCCAATAAAAAGAACCTCAATTTGAAAATACAACTAGCTATATGGAGGTTTATCTGGAGAAAACCCATCAACATTACTATAGATTGGTGTCTAGTAGACAATGTCAACAAAATAGGATTATGTGGAATAACATGTGTCATGCGTCAAATGACACATCACTGCCACGTCATTTATATAATCATCTATGTTAGCACAGTGCCACTCAACAACGAAAACGTGGATTGACACGCAAGCATCTTAGTCAACAAATGATTTTCACATAAGCAATTTCAAACTGACCTGTTCGCTTCTACGTCAACAGTCACGCCATAAATTATGTTTCTATCAGATTTTCTATTATATATATATATTTTTAAATCATTAATTACACATTTTATTGGTGGGTAAAGGTTGACTTTCACCTATACGTAAATAAATATGTAGGTAAAAACTTTTTTGCGTGCAGCTTTATTTATATATTTTGATATTTTTTACATGTATTGATATTGATTTTCTTAACATATATTGAAGTTTTACTTACACATAATGTGTACATAAACCCTTAATTTCCTTGTAGTAATATAAATTTACAAATCATATGATAACATTAAAAATGAAGCTTCTTACATAAGTCAGAGTGTCTTTCCAAGATACATGTTTTCAAACATTATATTTTTTTAAGATCACATCAATATAAAAAAATATTCTAAATTAACAGAATATGATATATTTATATATATATATATATATATATTTTCAACCCTATCGTAGAATTCTCCTTCAAAAGCTTAAAAAAAAATTACAAAATATATGGGAAAAAGAGAAAAGAAAATCATGTCACAGACAGAACTATCTAGAGAGCACCTTTCTCCACGGTGGCAAATGCTGTTGGAGTTAAAATAAAGATGAGAAGAGATTGAAGTAGTTGTGTACGGTAGAGATCCCACCTGTAGTATATGATTTTAAGTTTAAATATGTTTAAAAAGTACACCAAAATTAAAAATACATTCAAAGCCGACTAATCCAATATAAATCTAATGGTTCAAAATACAGTTCTACTAGTAAGTTTATTATTTTCGTACTTTATCATACAAATCAAGTGTTTGGAAATATTGATTTAAACCATTAGTTTAAACTAATTTTAGTTATAACCAATATAACTTGTAGAGCTTTATAATATAACTTACTTTTTCTTTACTATAGTATATAAGAGATTTATTTTATAACAACTAAAATTTTAGTTAAAATTGGGAATGTCATACACTATAAATCTTGAAGAAACAAAAACAGTTGGGCCCTTTTATTTAGTTTTTCTTTCTTTCTTTTTAATGCTAAAACCAGCTACCTCAGTTAATCCCTGGTTGCTTTTAAGTATATTTAAGTGAGATTATACAATTTCCTTTTGTATTTTCCAAATGAAAATAACCATCCATTTTGGAACAGTGGTGTGAAAACAAGTAGCCTAAAATGCTACACCAACAGCCGCAAAAGCCACCAATCACAATTTAGAACCAGCCTAGGCTCTAGGCTAAGGATGTGCATTGAATTTCAACAACAGCTACCCCAGGATAAGAATGTTGATACATTCTTTTATTCGTAGTAAACTCTTTTTTTTTCCATTTTTTTCTTTTTTATTCTTATTGGGGTTAAAAAATATTATACTCCTTGTATCATTCATAATACAAATGTCAATTTAATATGATATTAAATACTTTTGAGTGAAATATTTAATATGATATTTTATTTTGCACTTGCATACATTATAAGACCTCAAATGTTATGTTTTCTTTTTTCGTCTTGATTGTTAAGCTTTTGAAAGTATGCGTAAAGTAAACCTTCGATCAAAAATAATTTGAAATTAATAATTTTGTAATAATTAAATGAAAAATTAAATACATCAACCAATAGTAATTAGAAGCCTAAATTTTGACATATTTTATATTTTATATTAAATTTGGCACCAACTGCATGCCAAATTTAGAACCAAAAAATAGCAAAACTAATTACTAATGTTTGGAGTTAAAATCCTAACACTCCTTGATTGTAAAATTGTAAAAGAAAAACTAATTAACAAGCACTCTACTTAAAAAATAAATACAATCTTATTAAAAAGTCCATTTTGCCCACACATGTTGGTAATTGGTTGACTAGTAATATCAGCAACTCTGGGATACAAAACATTTTAAGAAAGCAATCAAGCAACCTTTCTCAATTTTAAATGGGCAATTTTATGGTCTATTGTTCAGTAAGCTGGCTATGTATGTCGCAAGAACAAATGTTTATTATTTTTACATGATTCTTGAATATCCTAGACATATATGTGAGGATAGTGTTAGGGGATTTTCCAACAAACCAACAAGATAACAACATGTGTCACTTTCAATAGCCGATATCACTCTCAAACTGTTATATCAAATGAGTAATAGCATGATCGTGAAAGAATATAACCATTCACATGGTTATTCACGGTTACAACCTTTAGCAACAGTTGTGACTAATGTGGTCAATATATCTATGAAAGTTGTGACTCTTGGTAATAGCCATTGGCAACAATTGTAACCCTTGATGGAAGGGGTGCCTATAGATCTATATATAAAGGTAGAATGACATTGGGTCCCTATTTCTTGCAATTTCTTCAGATAATACACCATCTATACAAATTGCTTAGATGTAGAAGAACCCAAAACGCTCTAAAATTTGTCCACTGTAGTCCCAACTTGAGCATCAATTGCTAGATGTCAGATTTCCCTTTCGTTATTTTTTCACTTTAATTTGATCTATGATATGCAATTTGGTTATATGCACAGTTAGATCATTAAGGATTTCTTACATTTGGTATTAGAGCAATTGTTTGCCTCTGACTTGATGTGAATTTGTTGGTTTGAATGTCTTTTTTTTCACGTTTTGCAAAAAATTACAAAACAAACCAAATTTTGAAAAATTATTTTTGACTATGTTTTAATGAAAAATAAGGTTACGGATCATTGGGTAATTGAATTTCTAACAATTCTGTGATTTTAAACGAGAATTTTGGTGTCCATAAGGCTTAGGAATACACGGATCACCAACCGAGTCGTAACTGGAACGCACAAGATTGATTTAAACAATTTTTTATGCAAATTAATGTTATAAATCATTCGAAATTAGATTTCTATGAGTTTTGGCTTTTAAAACATCGTTTTTGGTGTCTGGAAGGCTTAGAAACGAATGGATTTGAAAGTCGGATCCATTTGGGTCCGTTTCGGGTCAAACAGACCCGACTCAAGGTTAAAGATGGCAAAAAATAACATGTCGTTTGACAGATGAGAAAGCTATCAATCATTATGTAAAACGACATGTCGCTTTTCTTTTAAAAAGAAAAACGACATGTCATTTTTCTCAGTTGGGTTGCCTTTCATCTTATAAAACAACACATAGTTTTTTTGCTCATCAAGGGCAAAATGACATGTCATTTTTTTAGTGGAAATGTGCATTTTTTTTCCTAAATGACTCCTCATTTCTCATTGGAGTTCGTTTTTAATTCCTTTTTGCATTTTTATGGAAATTGAATATAAAATTTTGCAATAATTTTAAAATTTGATATTTTGTAAAATTTATTAATTAGCATTTCTAAAATAAAATTATGTAAAAGCCAAAATTTTTTATTTGTATTTAGTAGGAAGTTTTGGTATTTATTTTAGTAATGCCTATATTTTATGCATAATTAATCTTGTATGTATCATTAAATTTTGTCATAATTTGATGCATGCAATTTTTGTGAATATTTATGTATAAATTTAATGTTATGTGATTTGTATAATTTTCAATTAATTAGAGAGTAGTCACAGTATCTTTAATCATGCAAAATTATACATTAAGTGTTTTGATCACATATAGTATAAGGACATTAGTTGTGATTAATCATATGTAATATAATAAATTTTATCCCACAGGAATTTTTATTATATTTGTATGATTAATTAGGGTGAAAAATTAAATTATTTTTCTTAATTTATCTACAAGGATTAAGCAATGGAATATAATTTGATAGTTTCATCATAAGGTTATATATGAATCTATTTGAATTAAAAATGTAGCCCACAGGCAATTTTTATGTCATTGATTCATATTCCTATAGCATGATTTACATTGGTAAGCATGATATATTATTATTAGCCTCAGTTTTGTGACATAAGCATGTATGTTTAATTTTATGCAGTTGTACAACCTGTAAATTACTCTAATTTTGAATGTAACATTCTTGAATTAAAGGGTGACAACTATAAGATATGGAAGGAGAGAATTCTCCTTCATTTGGGATGGATGGATATTGATTATGCTATCCATAAAGATGAACCACCTGCTATTACTAAAACCAGTCAACCAGATGGTGTTGATCGATATGAAAAATAGGAGAAATCTAATCACCTCAGTGTAATGTTCATAAAGACCAAGATTTCTACAGGTATTTGTGGTTTGGTTGATCAACATAATAATGTCTAGGATTTGCTAAAGGCTATTGATGACAATTTGAGTCTTCAAACAAGGCATTAGCTAGCACCCTGATTATGAAATTTTCATCCATGAAGCTCACTAGTATTCATGGTGTGCATGAGCACATCATGCAAATGAGGGACATTGTGGCTTAATAAAAGACTCTTGAGATTGATATGTCTGAGTCTTTTCTTATACATTACATTCTGAATACTGTTCCACAACAGTATGTGTTGGGTTTTGTTGGATTTTGTGATTCAAATAAGCAACGAAAAATTAAAATTAATTCTCACAAAACCCTTGCAGGATCCATGCAATTCGATTAGATTGATAGGAAAGCCATAGAATCTTACCAGGATAACAAAAACAGGGGCAAGATTTTTAGAAGGAAGAGAGTAGGTTCAGTCCGGTGACACCCTAACTTGAGCATTTTGTATTCGGGATCGGATTCAGACGTTGTTACTTAGAGCAACGCCCTCTGTAGGTATCCGCACGAACAGACTCTCTCAAAACAAATTGGTGTGCTAGAACCCTCTCCTTTGCGTTGAATGACTCTCAATAATTTTTAGGGTTTTTAATGTTCTCATCTTTTAGAATAATAGAATGCCTTCTTTCTTCTTAATTCGGCTAGAAGCCCTAAAACAAATATATATATATATATATATTGACTTCGAGATAGAGTCAAATTTTAACTAGGATAAACTGTAATTTGAATATGATTTAGAGAATCTAGACAATGTCTGTAATTCGAATATGATTCAGAGAATCTAGATAATGTCAGTAATTTAATTTGATTCAGAGACTCTAGATAATGTCAGATTCAATGAACCTAGACATATCTAGTACATCAAATCTAGACATTATCAGGTTCATTGAACCTAGACACAGTAAACCTAAAATTCATTTTGGTCTATTCTAAGTGTGCGACCCTGTAGGTTCACATAACGTTGGTAGTGGGCTTGAAATTCTGTTTCTGGCCCGCAAATCATAAGCGGTCTCTAGCAAGACATTATGATTACCCAAGTTATGCAAATGTCAATAATCCGACACAACCTAATCCACAATAAGTATTAAAGTCCTTTTGTCACTAGATACCTTGATTGAACATAAGGCATGGTTTATGTCAACCTTATACTATTCAATCATATTATTTCTCGATTTTAAGTAGACTGATATTGATAACCCTTATCAATTCATTCCAGCATGGCCATACATTTTTCTTTAGTCCAACTTATTGAGGGGCCCATAGATATCTTTCTCATAATAAATGAGGGAAAAATTCCTTCTTAATCACTCATATTCCTCACATGATTCACTCTATATCCAACAACAATCCATTCCATTCATCCTATTAAAGATAATATTAGAATGTGTCAAAATATAGAACTTGTCATGTAGGAAACAATGGTGATTTCAGGTCAGAGGACTAGGATAATACTATTGTGATGAGAATCACTTATGACAATTATCCATGCAGTATTCTCATAGCAGGTCGATCCAATACATCATTTCTCACATATGTATCTATGAGTTGACTTAGTATCTCATACACATGATTAGTAAAACATAATCATTAGTCAAACTTCATACTAGTCTTCATTCCTTATTATCTCAATAATAATGACTGACTAGGGATAATTTATAATAGAATTCAATTTTCACCTAAGAGTTTTATTATCAAGTCACATACTTGATGGCCTTAAGTAGAATTAACTATTCATGGAATTAGAATAAAAAACAATAATGAAAATGCCTCTTTATTAATAAAATACAAATGTAACGAAGTCAAAATGTAGTCATTACATAATTGGCCTAGGGCACATCATTAACAATCTCCCACTTGCACTAGGCCCAATCAATATTGTATCTAATACCCATTGATCTAGTATGACTCTCTTATTTAGGTTGTGGAAGAGGCTTAGTGAGTGGATCAACAACATTCTCATTTGTAGGTACTCTACATATCTTCATATCTCCTCTCTCAATAATTTCTCGAATGAGATGATAATGCCTGAGTATGTGTTTGGATCGCTAATGTGATATAGGTTCCTTAGCCTGTGCTATGGCCCCGTTATTATCACAATACAAGTCTACTGGATCTAATGTACTAGGAACAACACCCAAACTACTTCCTTAGCTGCTTCTAAGGCGGCTATATACTCAGCTTCTATTGTAGAATCAGCAACGATGTCTTGCTTTGAACTTCTCCAGCTCACTGCACCTCTATTCAAATAGAACACATAACCTGACTATGATCGAAAGTCATCCTTATCATATTGGAAGCTAGCATCTGTGTAACCACTTACAACAAGCTCATCTTCCTTTCCTCCATACAGTAAGAATGCATCCTTAGTTCTTTTCAAATATTTAAGGATATTCTTGACTACTGTCCAGTGACCTTCACCTAGATCTGATTGGTATCTACTAGTTATGCTTAAGGCATATGAGACATCAGGTCGAGTACATAACATTGTATACATGATAGATCCAATGGTAGAAGCATATGGAATCTTATTCATGCGGTATTGCTCATCCTGTGTCATTGGATACTGAGTCTTTCTGAGACTAATTCCATGTGACATTGGCAAGAATCCCCTCTTGAAATCTTGCATACTAAACCTATTTAGTACCTTGTCAATGTATGTACTCTAACTTAGGCCAATAAGCCTCTTAGATCTATTCCTATAGATCTTGATGCCTAGAATATAGGCAACTTCACCTAAGTCTTTCATGGAGAAACAATTCCCTAACCATGATTTAACATTTTGTAGAGTAGGGATATCGTTTTCAATGAGTAATATGCCATCAACATATAGCACTAGAAAGACTATTGTGCTCCCACTAACCTTCTTGTAAACACAAGGCTCATCTTCATTTTTAATGAAACCAAACTCCATGATTGCTTCATCAAAACGAAGATTCCAACTCCAAGATGCTTGCTTCAATCCATAAATGGATCTTTGAAGCTTGCAAACCTTTCCAGAATTCTCAAGACTAACAAAACCCTCGGGTTGTGTCATATACACATCCTCAAGTAGGTTTCCATTAAGAAATGTTGTTTTGACATCCATTTGCCAAATCTCATAATAATAGTATGCAGCTATGGTGAGGAGAATCCGAAAGGATTGAAGCATAGCAACTGGTGAAAAAGTTTCATTATAGTCTATACCATGTGTTTACTTGAAACCTTTTACAACCAGTCTTGCCTTAAAGGTATGCACATTACTATCCATGTCTGTTTTCTTTTTGAAAACCCATTTACACCCAATAGTCTTTAAACCATCAGGTGGATCAATCAAAGTCCATACTTGATTATCATACATGGAATGCATCTCTGACTTCATGGCTTCTAGCCATCTATCATAGTTAGGGCTATTCATGGCCTTGGTAGGATGTGGGCTCATTTTGATCCATAATCATCATATCATTATTATCAGTTAAGAGAAATCTTTATCTCTTAAGGCTCTGACGTGTCCTACCAGACCTCCTCAGGCCTTGTGTTACTTGTGTAGGCTTAACAACTACTTGTTGATCTAGTTGAGATTCCACAGGTGGTTCAATGCTATTTTTTGGTTCTTGAATTTCTTCAAGTTGAACTTTACTCCCACTGATTCCTTTAGAAATGAATTTTCTTTCTAAAAAGACACCATTTCGAGCAACAAACACTTTGTTCTCAGAAGCATTGTAGAAGTAATATCCTTTAGTTTCTTTAGAATATCCCATAAAAAGGCATTTGTCTGATTTGGGTGCCAATTTATCTGAAATTTGACACTTCACATAAGCCTCACATCCCCAAATCTTAAGAAAAGACAAACTAGGCGACTTCCCAGTCCACATCTCATATGGTGTCTTTTGAACCACCTTTGATGGAACTCTGTTCAGTATGAACACAATAGTTTCCAGTGCATATCCTCAAAAGGAGATTGGAAGATCTGACTGACTCATCATAGATCGAACCATATCCAATAAAGTTTAATTTCTCTATTCAAACACCATTCCATTGCGGTGTTCTTGGTGGAGTTAATTGTGAGACTATCCCATAATCTCTAAGATGATCAATGAATTCTTAGTTTAAGTATTCACCACCGCGATCTGATTGAAGTGCTTTAATACTTTTACCAAGTTGACTTTGCACTTCATTTTTGAAAATTTTGAACTTTTCAAAAGATTCAAATTTTTGTTTCATTAGATAGACATAGCCATATCTACTGAAATCATCTATGAAAGTAATGAAGTACTAAAAACCTCCTCTAGCAGTAGAACTTAATGGTCCAAATACATCAGAATGTACAAGGCCCAATAAGTCATTAGCCCTTTCACTTTGTCCAGTAAAAGGTGTCTTAGTCATTTTGCCAAATAAACAAGACTTACATACTTCAAATGATTCAAAATCAAATGAATTCAAAAGCCCATGTTGATCGAGTTTTGAAATGCGTTTCTCATTTATATGGCCCAAACGACAGTGCTAAAGATAGGTAGGGTTTAAATCTTTAGATTTAAACTTCTTTGTATTAACATTATAGATGGACTATTGTTGGAAACAAAGTGCGCAGCGGAATTTTTAAAATTTTTCATTAGAGTAATTTCCAAAACACAAGTTTGATATGTTATATGTATAAATTAAACAGATCTTACTAACCTCAGTATGCCGAAGAACCTCCGCGACCTGTGTAGAGAAGTAACGTTCCAGAAGAGCCTCAACCAACTGGTCTTCTTTGCTATTCTCTATCCACAACCGGAGTGAGTGTGGGCTCACACGTACAGCTCTTCCACCGGTGACTCTCCTTCCAACCAATAGAGAGAACCCAAAGCTAGTGTTCGTGATTTGTGAACAAAAGCTCTCAGGGAGTTTTCAGATGCTCACTAGAAGAGTATCACTCTTAATCTCTCAAATTGATCTGAGTAAATCATTAGACTCACTCCCTTTTTATACCTATTGGTCCTTGGGGTCAGTCCATATCAGATTAGGTCTCAAAAATCGAAACAGAATCAAGTTCGGATCAATATCTGATAAGATACGCGTGAAAAACGCGTAATCTTAACTGTCGCGGTCGGCATGCCGAACTGTGAGATAGGCAGGCCAAACAGGCCAGTTCTGCAGGCCGAACACGTCATCTGGCATGCCGAACTGCAGAGAAAAAATCTCCGCGAATCTTTTATTTTCCACCCGAGATTCTAAAGGATAAAGTCTCAGTTTTGATTCAAATAGCCCAATAGAAAAGATATCTAATCAAAACAAACTTTATCAAGATAATCTCTAAGAAAATAAATCAATTCACAATAATTCTACAAGTTTATCTTGTTCTAATTGTCCAAAATTAAAACAACCGATAAACAGACAAGAATTATCCGAACGCCATAATTCAACAAGTTCATCTTGAACTAATTTCTTACATAATTAATTCAACCGATAAACAGACATGAATTATTTGATTCTTATAAATTTTAAACCAATCTGATAAATCCGACATAAGTCACCAATTATTGGAAAAGCACGCCGTGTCATTACAGGATTTTGTGAGCTAGCAAAGGGGACCAAAATGGACCTATAAAGTTCAAGCTCATGATAATTATGAAACCCAATATCCCAGATATACATTTCACAATTATCAACTCCAACGCTACTCCACTAAAAGCTTGGAGCTGCACTCTCAAACTTTATAGAATTACGAAGCTCGTGTAGCTAAGTCTCCATGACATATCATAGTGTATCGCATCCCCATATGATCATCCATAATCGGCTTAAGGACAAGTTCTGTCTTACCTTCCCGATTATTTTTATCTTACGTTCCATTGTCTCACCATTAGAAAACTTACCATCCAAAGATAGTATACCATTCGGTTACACCTATGTATCCAAATGGTTGAGCGCTCCAGTTTTCCAATTACAGGACAACGCATATAAGAGGATATCATTACTCCTAAAGAGGAGCTATGGATTCCATATCTATGAATAACAAGTCTACGCTACCAAGAGTCATGCCTCCAACGTACCGGCATGCATGCCATTATAGAGATGTGGGAGTCACCCATTGGTACATCAAAAGACACAAGTCGAGACAACGGGCCCATTATTCATCTCAGGATTAAGATACAATACAAATGATTGTCTAAAGTGAATCGATTTGCCAAGACAGAATTATTAATCCAAATCAATTCACTTTATGTCCCGATCCAACACATCGTCACCTATGACAACGCGCCAATGTTTCTATTCACGGAGTCCAACTCCGATGGCCAAGACAAACCATCTCCCAAAAGGGATATAGACAACATAACAATCTTTACATGAATAAAGCGCCCAACTTTATTCCCTCGATTGCGGATCATATATTTTAGACCATCACCTTAAGAGTCGTGTCAACCGCATAATCATCCCATCATATGCCCAACTCTTAAGCTTTAGACTGACAGTCTCAGACTACTGTTTGCTTATCATATATTCAACAAATATGAACGTAAAGAGGACAATATTTGGTATATATAAATGAATAAATTCTTTATTGATAAAAATGTCTCCAAAAACGTATTACATTTTTACTCCTTAGAGCATACATGTCTAACAATCTCCCACTTGCACTAAGTGAGTAAATACTGCAAATTTCGCATCCCCATAGCTTCCACATGCCTTTCGAAGACTCTCCCAGAAAGTGTCTTCGTAAATGGATCAGCTAAATTGTCCTCTGACGCGATCTTGCACACCGTGACATGCCCGCCTTCAACGAAGTCCTTTATCACATGATACTCCCAATCAATATGCTTACGCTTCTTGTGAAATCTTGGTTCCTGAGCATTAGCTATCGCTGCACTGTTATCACAGTACAGTGATACCGCTTTATCCATACTAGGAACTACCTCAAGATCCCCAAGGAACTTGCGGAGCCACACTGCTTCTTTCGAAGCATCACTAGCAGCCACATACTCGGCCTCCATAGTTGAATCCGAAGTGTAATCTTGCTTCGAACTTCTCCAACTGATGGCACCGCCGTCCAGAGTAAACACAAACCTCGAAGTCGATTTCCTAGAATCTAGACAGGATTGAAAATCTGAATCAGTGTATCCTAGAGGAGTTAAATCCTCACCCGAATACACAAGCATATACCCACGACTCCTTCTCAGGTACTTGAAAATATGCTTTACCGCAACCCAATGGTTCGGTCCTGGATCCGCCTGAAATCGACTCACAATCCCGACCGCATAACTAATATCTGGTCGAGTGCAAAGCATGGCATACATGAGACTACCCACTGCCGAAGCATAACGTACCTTCTTCATGTATTCTCTTTCTTCATAAGACTTTGGAGAGTCTTTCTTAGAAAGAGTAATTCCAGACCTAGATGGTTGCCCACCTTTCTTGGAATCCTGCATTGCAAACCTTCTGAGAATTTTATCTATGTAGCCGGCCTGTGACAAAGCTATCATTTTGTTCTTCCTATCCCGAAAGATCTGGATACCGAGAACAAAATTAGCCTCACCCAAGTCCTTCATGTCAAACTGCTTGGTCAACCATAATTTGACCGATGACAATGCCCCAACGTCATTGCCAATTAGCAGAATGTCATCTACATAGAGTAGTAGAAAAACCACCTTCCCATTCTTAATGTGTTTGTAAACACATGGTTCATCCACATTTTGTGAGAACCCATAAGTCTTGATCACTTGATCAAATCTTATGTTCCAAGAACGAGAAGCCTGCTTAAGTCCATAAATAGACTTTAGCAACTTACAAACCTTACCCTCTTGACCCGCGACCTTGAACCCATCTGGTTGTTCCATATAAATGGACTCATCAAGATAGCCATTCAGAAAAGCCGTCTTGACATCCATCTGCCAAATCTCGTAGTCGAGAGCGGCAGCTATGGACAAGAGAATCCGGATGGACTTAAGCATGGCTACAGGCGAAAAGGTTTCCTCATAATCGATTCCTTCCTTTTGCGTATAACCCTTAGCTACCAGTCTAGCCTTAAAGGTTTCGACCTTTCCATCCACTCCTCTTTTCCTCTTGTAGATCTACTTACTCCCTATGGGTTTTACCCCTTCGTGAAGATCCACAAGCTCCCAGACCCGATTAGTCTCCATAGACTTCATCTCAATGTTCATGGCCTCTGTCCAGAGTCTTGAATCAACATCCTCCATAGCTTCTGCGTAAGTATAAGGATCCCTGTCATGTTCATCCGGTTCAGCCAAAAAGACCACCCCATTGAACATATACCTCTCAGGTTGACGCCCGATCCTCCCACTACGCCGAAGCCCCTGAGGTTGTTGTTCAGGTTTGTTTGGTTTTTCTACACCGATCGGAATGGTTTCGTTCGGAACCTCCAGAGTAAACGGATTACCCCTCAACTCCTCAAGCACCACTTTGCTTTGAGGTTTAAAGTCGTTCATGTAACTCTCCTCAAGGAAAGTTGCATTAGTTGAAACCACGACTTTATTTTCCTTTGGGTTATAAAAATAACCCCCTTTAGTCCCTTTTGGATATCCTACAAACACGCAAACTTCTGAACGTGCTTCCAACTTATTCGGATCCTTAAACAGGACATGAGCTAGACATCCCCATATGCGAATATGGTTTAAGGATGTCTTCCGTCTTGTCCACAACTCGTGACGAGTTTTAGGGACCGATTTTGAAGGCACATTGTTCAAAAGATAACATGCGGTTTGTAGTGCATATCCCCAAAAGGATAAAGGCAATGATGAATAACTCATCATGGACCGAATCATGTCCAACAAAGTCCTATTCCTTCTCTCTGCTACGCCATTCTACTGCGGAGTGCCCGACGCAGTCAAATGGGATAAAATCCCATTCTCTAACAAGTGTCCCAAGAACTCATCAGAAAGGTATTCTCCACCTCAATTAGATCAAAGTGCCTTTATGGGTCTACCCAATTGCTTTTCCACTTCAGCCCGAAACTCCCTGAACTTATCATAAGTTTTGCTTTTGTGGTGCATCAGGTACACATACACATATCTTGAGTAATCGTCAATAAAAGTAACAAAGTACTCTTACCCTCCTCGTGCCCAGATGTTCATCAGTCCGCAAACATCACTATGCACAAGTTCTAGAACCCCTTCGGCCCTATTGCCTTTAGACCCGTATGGTCTTTTGGTCATTTTACCCTCCAAACAAGATTCACATTGAGGTATAGATTCCACCTTTAAGTGACTTAAAGGTCCATCCCTTACCAACCTTTGAATCCTATTTAGGTTAATATGGCCAAGGCGCAAATGCCAAAGATAAGTCTTATTAGAGTGAGAAGTTTTAAGTCTTTTTGAGTCATTATCATTTATCTCAGCATTAAGCAATAGGTCCATCTTAGGTTTGATAAAATATAGATTATTTTGCATCCATCCAGAACAGATAAAAGATTTATTTTTACGAATCACCACTTTTTCATTAAAAGATACCACGTAGGAGTCTTTAAATAAAGAAGATACAAAAATTAAATTCCTTTTAAATTTAGGAACATAAAAACAATCTCGCAAAATTAAACTCCTATAATTATCAAAATAAAGATGGACATCTCCCACTGCTTCCGCTGAGACCAAGGATCCATCGCCCATCCGAAGCGTTAAGTCTTCACGAAGTAGACTTCTCGTTTCTTTGAATCCCTGCAGAGAAACACAAACATGATTAGTTGCACCGGAATCTATGACCCAAATGTCACTGGATTCCTCAACCAAACAAGTTTCTAAATATAGAAGATCACACCTACCTCCCTTGGAAAGGAAGTCCTTGCAATGCTTCTTTATATGGCCGACCTTACCACAAAAGAAGCACTTAAGCTTCTTTGGGTTCTTCTTCTTCTTCTTCTTGCTCTTGGTAGCAATAGGAATAGAAGACTTCCCACTTTTGGCTCGTTGCTTCTTTCCATTCCCAGAGTTAGGATTGGAACCAGAAGCAGCTACCATATTGGCCTCTCCACCAGCAGGAGACTCCCTGATCAGAAGTTCAAACTCTTGTAACTGTTTCATTAGTTCTGTCAAGGTCATATCCCGTCTATTGCTTAGATTAAAAGTAGCTCTAAACGGAATAAATTCCTTAGACAGAGTCTCAAAGACCATAGTCATCTGAGTTTCAGCATCGATGTCGGCTCCATTGGTTTGAGCCTCAGCGAGGTAACCCATGACCAACATCATGTGCTCCTTTACAGATGTCCCCGGTCTCTGTCTACAGTTTAAGAGTTTCCGAAGCGCCCCTTGCCGCTTTGTTATGGCCTGGCCTCCAAACATGTCCTCAAGATTATCCAAGATCTGCTTCGTAGTCTCATAATCCTGATGTTGAGCCTGCAGCACGTTATTCATGCTAGCCATAACATAGCAGCGGGCCTGATCATTAGCATCTTTCCAGCGGTCGTACGCTTGGAATTGCTCATTACTTGAGTCTCCCGTAGGCTCGGGAGGACAAGGAGTTGTCAGAACATATTTCAGTTTCTCAAAGGAAAGGACGATGTCCAGGTTCCGTTTCCAATCATTATAGTTCTCACCGGTTAATTGGTTTTTGTCAAGTATCGATGATAAAGCGTTTTTAGACATTTTCAATCTACAATAAAGAATCATATACCAAACATAAGCAAACATATATAATAATTTAGTAAGATAACACAATCATGTAAAATCATACAAATGTGTTTATGTGTCAAAACCTTGAAAATATCACAACCTTACAACGATAATTCCCAACTCAGAATTCAACAAGCTCCTAGGGGAGTCATGCCAAATTCAATCAGGAACACGGATCCCCTCCTGATTAATATATGCCATCCAGGACCCGTATGATCCAGCATATACTAATAATCGTTTCTTTGGCCATTAATTTTATTAACAGAGCTCCTAGGGGAGGTTAATAATAAAATTAACGTGAGTGTATAACCACCGTTTTAATATTTTATCCATGATTTATAATCACCACCTAGGGGTGTGCAACCATAAATCATACTAAAATACCTTATCCTTTCAGAGATCCAATCTGGTACATGATAGAAATCCCTTCCTAGGGGTTGGGACCATCATGTTCTTCCTATGGACCAACGATGGAGGCCTTAGGTTCTCTCTTCGAAAACCTTCTCCCACTCAATCTTTTGAAGTCAAGGTTTTATTTTAAAATTATGCATGAACAATTTTAATATGAGCGGCACTCCCTATTCTATATGACATGTTATCAATATACATGGTAAATCATATTATAATGCAGACAAGCAAAGCAATCAAGCAAAGCTACAAGCATAATAATAATAATAACCGTAATATTATGGTTCCACCCTAGAGAATAGAAAAACTAAGATTACAAGAGAATAATCGAGATATTTATCGATTCTTCATCCTTGAATCCTTAAGCTGTATCTTTCTTCATGTAATATTCATCTTCAAGTCCTCAATCCCGTATGAATCGAACACTTCATATTTCCGGTCATATCCAAATTTAATGTTTCTCAGAATCGTCCCAAAAATAAAATTAAAACTGCACTGGAAAAATCGCACCTTTTCTGGACACCTGGCAGCTCTCGGTCGGCAGGCCGATCTGGGTGATCGGTCTGCCGATCATGGTGGTTCGGCCTGCCGAACATGAAGGTTCGGCCTGCCGGCAGAGCACCAAAATTTCTGCCCCACTGTCGGCCTGCCGGACCGTACGTTTGGCCTGCTGATCTGTGACCTTCGGCCTGCCGAACTGTGAGGTCTGGCATGCCGACCGAGCAAAAAACTCTCAATCCAGAAAATACAATTTTAATGCAATTCATCAATTTTATTTTCAATAATTCAAAAACATAAAATTAGAGACTCAGGAAATACTTGGAGGCACCATCATCAATCTTTAAGATCCGACTTCTCGTTCCGTCTTCTCTGAATAATTATTTAATTACAAAATTCTTACAAATTAAAAATTAAATAATAATTCCTAGACGGAGATGATAGTCCGCCATCTAATTACATGAAAAACCTAGATACACATTCTAACCTCTAAGGAACCATAACCGGTATTAATTAATTAATAAATAATTAAACAACAATTTAATCAACCATAATTAATTAATAAACATTCACCATATAATCCATGACAACATATATATTATATAGAAACCTAGAGTGTCATCTCTCTATAAAATTTAATTCAAGCATTGGAGAGATTAAGATCACAAAATTTATGCATATAACATGATCACAAACTTGCAAATTTATGTAAAAACCTCGGCTCTGATACCAATTGTTGGAAACAAAGTGCGCAGCGGAATTTTTAAAATTTTTCATAAGAGTATTTTCCAAAACACAAGTTTGACATGTTATATGTATAAATTAAACAGATCTTACTAACCTCAGTATGCCGAAGAACCTCCGCGACCTGTGTAGAGAAGTAACGTTCCAGAAGAGCCTCAACCAACTGGTCTTCTTTGCTATTCTCTATCCACAACCGGAGTGAGTGTGGGCTCACACGTACAGCTCTTCCATCGGTGACTCTCCTTCCAACCAATAGAGAGAACCCAAAGCTAGTGTTCGTGATTTGTGAACAAAAGCTCTCAGGGAGTTTTCAGATGCTCACTAGAAGAGTATCACTCTTAATCTCTCAAATTGATCTGAGTAAATCATTAGACTCACTCCCTTTTTATACCTATTGGTCCTTGGGGTCAGTCCATATCAGATTAGGTCTCAAAAATCGAAACAGAATCAAGTTCGGATCAATATCTGATAAGATACGCGTGAAAAACGCGTAATCTTAACTGTCGCGGTCGGCATGCCGAACTGTGAGATAGGCAGGCCGAACAGGCCAGTTCTGCAGGCCGAACACGTCATCCGGCATGCCGAACTGTCGAGAAAAAATCTCCTCGAATCTTTTATTTTCCACCCGAGATTCTAAAGGATAAAGTCTTAGTTTTGATTCAAATAGCCCAATAGAAAAGATATCCAATCAAAACAAACTTTATCAAGATAATCTCTAAGAAAATAAATCAATTCACAATAATTCTACAAGTTTATCTTGTTCTAATTGTCCAAAATTAAAACAACCGATAAACAGACAAGAATTATCCGAACGCCATAATTCAACAAGTTCATCTTGAACTAATTTCTTACATAATTAATTCAACCGATAAACAGACATGAATTATTTGATTCTTATAAATTTTAAACCAATCTGATAAATCTGACATAAGTCACCAATTATTGGAAAAGCACGCCGTGTCGTTACAGGATTTTGTGAGCTAGCAAAGGGGACCAAAATGGACCTATAAAGTTCAAGCTCATGATAATTATGAAACCCAATATCCCAGATATACATTTCACAATTATCAACTCCAACGCTACTCCACTAAAAGCTTGGAGCTGCACTCTCAAACTTTATAGAATTACGAAGCTCGTGTAGCTAAGTCTCTATGACATATCATAGTGTATCGCATCCCCATATGATCATCCATAATCGGCTTAAGGACAAGTTTTGTCTTACCTTCCCGATTATTTTTATCTTATGTTCCATTGTCTCACCATTAGAAAACTTACCATCCAAAGATAGTATACCATTCGGTTACACCTATGTATCCAAATGGTTGAGCGCTCCAGTTTTCCAATTACAGGACAACGCATATAAGAGGATATCATTACTCCTAAAGAGGAGCTATGGATTCCATATCTATGAATAACAAGTCTATGCTACCAAGAGTCATGCCTCCAACGTACCGGCATGCATGCCACTATAGAGATGTGGGAGTCACCCATTGGTACATCAAAAGACACAAGTCGAGACAACGGGCCCATTATTCATCTCAGGATTAAGATACAATACAAATGATTGTCTAAAGTGAATCGATTTGCCAAGACAGAATTATTAATCCAAATCAATTCACTTTATGTCCCGATCCAACACATCGTCACCTATGACAACGCGCCAATGTTTCTATTCACGGAGTCCAACTCCGATGGCCAAGACAAACCATCTCCCAAAAGGGATATAGACAACATAACAATCTTTACATGAATAAAGCGCCCAACTTTATTCCCTCGATTGCGGATCATATATTTTAGACCATCACCTTAAGAGTCGTGTCAACCGCATAATCATCCCATCATATGCCCAACTCTTAAGCTTTAGACTGACAGTCTCAGACTACTGTTTGCTTATCATACATTCAACAAATATGAACGTAAAGAGGACAATATTTGGTATATATAAATGAATAAATTCTTTATTGATAAAAATGTCTCCAAAAACGTATTACATTTTTACTCCTTAGAGCATACATGTCTAACACTTTTCATTTGTGTTTTCAATGTTCAAAACATAAAGACCATTCGTTCGTGGAGCATATCCATAGAAAATGTTGTCACGGTAAATGGAGCATTTGTTATTCTTAATAATAAACTCAAAACCTTCTTTGTCCAAACATGAAACAGAAATAATATCCCTACTCATAGCAGGTGCATAATAACAATTTTGTAAACTTAAAACAAGTCCACTAGGCAAAGTTAACTCATATGTTCCTATAGCTAAAGCAGCAACTCTTGCTCGATTTCCAACTCGTAGGTCCACTTTGCCTTTAGCCAAGATTCTACTCCTCTTAAGACCCTACACATTAGTACAAATGTGAGATCCAGATCCCGTATCTAATACCAAGGAATTAGAAGTAGACAAATTGACTTCTATAACATAAATACCTAAAGGAGTAGTCACACTACTCTTCTTCTTCTTTAGATCATCCAAATAGAGCTTGTAGTTTTTTTTCCAATGACCAGGCTCATTGCAGAAAAAGCATACTCCCTCCTTTGGTGGTTTAGCCTTAGGTTCAGGATTGGGCTTAGGGTAGGCTTGGGCTTCTTAATGTTCTTGGGAGCCTTATTCTTGCTCTTACCCTTTCCTTTCCTTTTTATACCTTTCCCTTTATTAACCATCAGAACATCTTTGGTATTCTTGATGTTTTGTTCAGCACTCTTAAGCATCCCATGCAACTCAGAAACCGTCTTTTCCATATTATGCATGTTGTAGTTCATAACGAACCTATCATAAGCATCTGGCAAAGATTGGAGAATGATGTCAATAGCCAACTCTTGGCTAATCTCAAGACCAAGTTTCTACAAATGGTCAAGATGACCCTTCATCTTCAGAACATGAGGACTCACTGAACCGCCAGCAGTTAACTTGCATGAGAGTAATGCCTTTAAGGTGGCAAACCTCTCAATTCTAGCTTTCTCTTGGAACATTTCCTTGAGATGGCCTATCATGGTATAAGCCTCCATTTCCATCAGTTGCTTCTGAAGCTCTGATTCCATGCTTCCAAGCATGAGGCAAGTGACATCAACAGAGTCATTAAGATGCTTACTGTGAGCATCCTTTTGAGCTCTAAGAGCATTAGCAGCTGATTCATCAGGGATAGGTTGATCAAGGACATATTCCTTCCTCTCTTGCTTAAGAACAATTCTCAAGTTTCTGTACCAGTCAAGGAAGTTAGTCCCATTGAGCTTATCCTTTTCAAGGATCATTCGCAATGACAAGTTAGATGTGATGTTTGATGCCATTATCTACAACAAATATATACACAGAGTACGTAGCATATTATTAAACAATTTTTAACGAGGCATAATTTAAATCCCACTAATTTTATCAAATTAATAACCCTCAATATTAATTTGGCAATCACAACAATTGTAATTTTAGTGGGCCAAGATCCATATTTCACCTTACTTTAAGTAAGCTTTGGCTTATTGCCTAAAGTATGGTTATTTAGGTAGGTAATACCTTACCAATTACATCTTATGTAACTCTTGGATAAATATGGTATTTGACATCACATGTCCTGGCAAATTAAAATCCCATCTAATGCCCTAGGTCCAAATCCATTTTGATAACCTAGTTAAGTCTAACCATTTCAAACATATGGATATCACCATTATCCATCTTGTCTTACCTAGCTAGCTTAACACACCCTACTTCGGTAGAACCTATGTTTAGCAATCCAAGTCTTAACAAGTGTTGAATTATGGGAGGCCTTTTAATGACTTAATATTAAGTGAGGGTTCTACTTTTATTTTTTTTATTTTATTGTTTATTATTATGTCACATCACACACATAGCATCATATACACAGCATCACATGCATAGCATAATAATAACACAATAAACATGTCATAGCATGGCCTAAATCTAGATTGATTTTCATAAGCCAATAATGGTCAATCCTAGGTATCTTCATCTCCATGGATTTCCTTAGATTGCCATGAATGGACTCCATCTTGAGCCTCCATCTATCTTGATTTTAGGCTTTGATTTTACATTACAAATTGCAATCTAACTATTTTATTTCTACTAAATAAATAAATAAATTACAACAAATTGAAAAACAACACGCAGGCCGTATTTAAAATTACAAACCCAAAATAAATTAAATAAAACCTGCCAATCACATTGATATAAAGGACCATGCTATGCACCATGCAATTCACACTAAACACATAATCATAATAATATAATTTCATTATAGTTAAATTTTTTATTATGACCAAAACGATTTATGTGACGAATCAATTCAGGGTCAAGGGGGAAGCGCCCCTTGTGGGGGCTCGGGGGCAGCGCCCCTGAAAGGTAAACAATTTACCTTACTCGTTTGAATGAGTTGCTACCTAAATCCATTAATTTTAGTTAATCAGATTACCTAATCTGTTCATAACAAAATTATAATCTCTGTTTAACATTTAAAGGGATTCATGAAATTTATTGATCTGTTCTAAACCGATCATCCTTGTTTAATAATTAAACAAACCCTATAATATATATTAATCTGTTCAAAATAGATTATCACTGTTTAACATTTAAACAGTTCGCCGCCTTAATAAAACCAAAACCAGATTTACAGTACATCATTTAATCTTCTTAAAACAAATTACTAGATTCTTGTTAAATTGTAATATTAATCAAATTAACAACAACAGGATACAAGAAACAGTAAACATATTAATCAAATTAACACAGTAAAATGTTTAATCAAATAAAACCTCAAACACATTAATCTAATTAATGTATAAATCGTATCCATGTATATCACATATAAGCAAAACCATATAAAATCAATTTAATCGAATTCATAAGTCGCTCTAATACCACTGTTGGGTTTTGTTGGATTTTGTGATTCAAATAAGCAGCAGAAAATTAAAATTAATTCCCACAAAACCCTCACAAGATCCATGCAATTGATTAGATTGATAGGAAAGCTATAGAATCTTACCAGGATAACAAAAAGGGGTAAGATTTCTGGAAGGAAGAGAGCGGGTTTACTTCGATGACACTCTAACTCAAGCTTTTTATATTCGGGATCGGATTCAGACGTTGTTACTTAGAGCAATGCCCTCTGCAGGTATCAACATAAACAGACTCTCTCAAAACGAATTGGTGTGCTAGCACCCTCTCCTTTGCATTAAATGACTCTCTCTAATTTTTAGGGTTTTTAATGTTCTCGCCTTTTAGAATAATAGAACACCTTCTTGCTTCTTAATTCGACTAGAAACCCTAAAACATATATATATATATATATATCTATTGACTTTGAGATAGAGTTAGATTTTAACTAGGGTAAACTGTAATTCGAATATGATTCAGAGAATCTACACAATGTATGTAATTCGAATATGATTTAGAGAATCTAGATAATGTCAGTAATTTAAATATGATTTAGAGAATCTAGATAATGTCAGATTCACTGAACCTAGACATGTCTAGTACATCGAATCTAGACATTATCAGGTTCATTGAACTTAGACATAGTAAACCCAAAATTTGTTTTTGTTCTGTTCTAAGTGTGTGACCCTGTAGGTTCACATAACGTTGGTAGTGGGTTTAAAATTCTATTTTTGGCCCACAAATCATAAGCGGCCTCTAGCAAGACATTATGATCACCCAAGTTATGTGAATGTCAATAATCCGACACAACCTAATCCACAATAAGTATTAAAGTCCTTTTGTCATTAGATACCTTGATTGAACATAAGGCATGGTTTATTTCAGCCTTATACTATTCAATCATATTATTTCTCGATCTTAAGTAGACTGATATTGATAACCCTTATCAATTCATTCCAACATGGCCATACATTTTTCTTCAATCCAACTTATCGAGGGGTCCATAGATATCTTTCTCATAATAAATGAGGGACAAATTCCTTCTTAATCACTCATATTCCTTACATTATTCACTCTATATCCAACAACAATCCATTCCATCATCCTGTTAAATAAATATTAGAATGTTTCAAAATATAGAACTTGTCATGTAGGAAGCAATGGTGATTTCAGGTCAAAGGACTAGGATAATACTATTGTGATGAGAATCACTTATGACAATTATCCATACAGTATTCTTATAGCGGTTCGATCCAATACATCATTTCTCAATTATGTATCTATGAGTTGACTTAGTATCTCATACACATGATCAGTAAAACATAATCATTAGTCAAACTTCATACTAGTCTTCATTCATTATTATCCCAATAATAATGACCGACTAGGGATAATTTAAAATAGAATTCAATTTTCACCTAAGAGTTTTACTATCAAGTCACATACTTGATGACCTTGAGCAGAATTAACTATTCATGAAATTAGAATAAAAAACAATAATGAAAATGCCTCTTTATTAAGAAAATACAAATGTAACGAAGTCAAATGTGGTCATTACATAATTAGCCTAGGGCACAGCACTAACAGTATGCACCTTTTAAGATCTTTTACAACACACATAAGGATAAATGGTCAATCAATGAACTTATGACCATGTGTGTTCAAGAGGAAGGTAGGCTGACTATGGAGGGAGGAGAGAGTGTGAGTTTGGAAACTTAAGGAAAGAGCAAGAATCATGCCAAGCGTAAGCGAAACGGTAAGATACCAACCTAAGCTGATATTAAGAAGGAACTCAAATGCTTCTTCTATAAGAAGAAAAGGCACATAAAGAAAGCTTGCCTAAGTTTAAGAGTTGGCTTGAGAAGAAAGGTAAACCAATCTCCTTTGTTTGTTATGAAACCAGTATAGTTGATGTTAGTCGTAACACATGGTGGATTGATTCTGTTTCTACAATCCATGTTACAAATTCCTTACAGAGTTCGCAAAACCTAAGGAAGCCAGTAGCAAGTGAGCAGTGCATCTATTCTAGAAACAAGATGTGTTCTCATGTGGAGGCAATAGGAACATGCAATTTAACTTTGAGTAGTGGCTTTGTTTTAGTTTTGGAAAAGACCTTTCATTTTCCCAGTTTCTTTAGGAATTTAATTTTAGTATCAAGACTTGTACCATTTGGATATTCTTTTAACTTTTCAGATACTATTTTTAGTTTGTTTTATAAATTTGAACTTGTTGAGAATGGTTTGTTGTATAATTGTCTTTTTTAAATTAATTTACAAAATGCTGCCTCTTATACTACAATGCATGTTCATGATAATGCTGGTATTAAAAGATGTGTTATGAATGTGGATTCCTCTATGTCGTGGCATCAAGGATTAGGCATATCTCTATATAGAGAATTAAGAGATTGGTAAATGATGGAGTATTTAGTACTTTAGATTTTACTGATTTTGATACTTGTGGAGACTACATAAAGGGTAAGTAGAACAATGTGTCAAAGAAAGGTGCCAAGAGGAGCTCAAACATATTGGAAATCATATATACAAACATATGTAGTCCAGACATTGACTCGTATCGTCAGTAGTACTTCATCTCTTTCATAGATGATTACTCACGATACATATATCTCTACTTGCTTAATAATAAGAATGAAGCATTAGATGCTTTTAAGGTTTTCAAAGTAGAATAAGAGAAACAATGTGCAAAGCAAATTAAGATCGTGGATCAAATAGAGGTGGAGAATACTATGGTGGATACATTGAAGATGGACAAGCACCTAGTTCATTTGTGAAATTTCTTAAAAAGCATGGGATTGTTACCCAACACACTATGCCTGGTTCTCTAGACATGAATGGTGTGGCAGAAAGAAGAAACTGAATATTATTGGACATGGTGTGGAGTATGCTTGCTAGCTCTAAACTCCCTGAGTTCTTGTGGACTGAAACTCTTAAAACAATAGCATATATATTGAACCAAGTTCCAACTAAGGCGGTTCTAAAGATGCCTTTTGAGTTATTCAAAGGTTGGAAACCGAACTTATGACATATACATGTTTGGAGATGTCTGTCTGAAGTAAGAGTTTATAATCCATAAGAGAAGAAGCTAGACACAAGAACTATAAGTTGGTATTTTGTTGGATATGCTGAACGGTCTAAGGGATACAGATTTTATTGTACATCACATACTACTAGGTTTGTGGAATCAAGAAATGCTAAATTTCTTGAGAATGACTTGATTAGTAGGAGCAATCGATCCTGGAATGTTGTTACTAAGAAAGATTATACAATTGTTCAACCTTCCACTACAAGTGATGGACTTATTGTTGTTGTTCACAACACTCCTCGAGTACAAACATGTGTTGAGCAACCAATCCTAGAAATTCCACAAGGAGCAATAGGTCCTGGAACATTATTCCTAAGAAAGATCATACAATTGTTCAACCTTTCACTTCAAGTGATGGACTAATTGTTGTTGTTCACAACAATCCTTGAGTACAAACACGTGTTAAGCAACAAGTCCCAAAAATTCCACAAAGTTTTGATAATAATCCAATAGATCCACTTGTTCAACAGATGCCAGAAATTGTTGAACAACAAGTTAAGTAACATGATCATGTTCCTCAGGAGAATGATGAACCAACATTAAGAAGATCTACTAGAGTAAGGTGATCAGCGATTCCTAATGACTATATTGTGTATCTATAGGAGTCGAATTGCAATATTGAAGCTAAAAATGATCTTAAAACATTTTCATAAGCCATGAGTTGTAAAGAGTTTGACTTATCATATAATGCCATGATAGAAGAGATGAATTCTATGGCATCTAATAGAGTTTGGGATCTTGTCCAGTTGCTGATGGTGTAAAAGCCATTGGATGCAAGTGGGTCTTTAAGACAAAGAAAGACTCGTTGGACAACATTGAGAGATATAAAGCTAGACTTGTTGCTAAAGGATTCACTCAAAAGAAAGGAATCGATTATACATAGATTTTTTCTCTTGTATCTAAGAAAGATTCTCTTTATGTAATTATGGCTTTGGTTGCCCATTTTGATTTGGAATTAAATCAAATGGATATTAAAACGGCATTTCTCAATGGTGAACTAGAGAAAGAGGTTTACATGAAACAACCAAAAGGATTCTCCTCTAGTGATGGTGAGCACTTGGTTTGTAAGCTCAAGAAATCTATATATGGACTGAAACAGGCCTCTTATCAGTGGTATTTAAAATTTCATGATGTCATCTCTTCTTTTGATTTGTAGAGAACATCATGGATCAATGTATATACTAGAAGGTTAGTGGAAGCAAAATATGTTTTCTTGCTCTATATGTGGATGATATTCTACTTGCAACCAATGATAAAGAGTTGCTATATGAGGTGAAACAATTTCTCTCTAAGAATTTTGATACGAAGGATATGGGTGAGGCATCTTATGTCATTAGTATTAAGATTCATAGAGATAGATCCCGACGCATTTTAGGTCGTCACAAGAGACCTATATCAACAAGGTTTTAGGGAGATTTCAAATGAAAGATTATTCACCAAGTGTAGCACCTATTGTGAAAGGTGGTAGGTTCAATTTGAACCAATGTCCAAAAAATGATTTTGAGAGGAAACAAATGAAAAACAGTCTCATGCTTTAGCTGTTGGAAGCTTGATGTATGCTGAGGTCTGTACTAGACCTAACATTGCATTTGTTGTGGGAATGTTGGAAAGATATTAGAGTAATCTAGGCATTGACCACTGGAGGACTCCAAAAAAAGTAAAGAAGTACCTTCAAAGTACAAAGGATTATATGCTTATGTATAGATGGACTGACAATCTGGAGGTCGTTGGCTATTCAAATTTAAACTTTGCTGGCTGCGTTGATTCTCGTAAATCAACATCTGGTTATATCATTATGCTAGTTGGTGGAGTTGTACCTTGGAGAAGTGAAAAAAAAACCTTAGTTGCCACTTCCACTATGGAGGCTTAGTTCGTTTCTTGTTTTGAGGCTAGTTTACATGGTGTATGGTTGAAGAGTTTCATGTCTAGGCTTAGAATTATGAATTCTGTTTCTAGGCTATTGAAGATATATCATGACAATTCAGCTGCTGTTTTAATGGCTACGAACAATAAGAGTGGTAGTCAAAGTAAGCAGATTGACATTAAGTATTTAGTCATTAGAGAACATGTTAAGGATAAGAAAGTGGTCATTGAACACATTAGCACTGAACTGATGATTGCCAATACTTTGACAAAAGGCACACCACCAAAGAGGTTTAAGGATCATGTAGTTAGGAAGGGACTTGGTTCCATGATGTGAATTACTTGTACGTATAATTATTATGTATTTGAAACTCTTATTCAGTTGTGATATTTTTCTCATATTTAGTTATATGCATATTCAGTAATTATGAGAAAACATATTTAAGTTGGACCTAGAAAAATTGGAGGGTTTATTCACTAAGTTATATTAACATATAAGGGTTGGCATTAAGAGACAAAATGCATTGTAATATATGAAAGATAATACTTGCTCTCAAGAGGACCTATTGCTACGATTCATGTGCTTGTTTCTTACATAAAGTATTGATGGAATTTTTCATAAGATACAATGACCAAGTGGGAGAATGAAAGAATATAACCGTTCACATGGTTATTCACAGTTACAACCTTTAGCAACAGTTGTGATTAATGTGGTTAATATATCTGTAACAGTTGTGACTCTTGGTAACAGCCATTGGCAACCCCTTGATGGAAAGGGTACCTATAGATCTATATATAGAGGTAGAAAAGCATTGGGTCCCTAATCCTAGCAATGTCTTCAAATAATGCACAATCTATACAAATTGCTTAGGTGTAGAAGAACCCAAAAAGCTCTAAAATAATTTCTTCAGATAATAATTTTTTTAGTTGCAACCCTTGATGGAAGGGATGCCTATAGATCTATATATAGAGATAGATTGGCATTGGGTCCCTATTCCTAGCAATTTCTTCTGATAATACACCATCTATACAAATTACTTAGATGTAGAAGAACCCAAAATGCTCTAAAATCCGTCCATTGCAGTCCCAATGAGAACGTCAGTGGCTGGAAGTCATATTTCCCTTTCCTTATTTTTTTCACTTTAATTTGATTTGTGATATGCAATTTGGTTATATACATAGTTAGATCATTAAGGATTTCTTACAGATTGAGGAATTGAATAATCGAATGCTAAAGTCAAAGAACTAAGGTAGCTCGAGTAGAAAGATTGATCTACATCTCGATATATGGAAAGATATATCAAGTTGTCAATCTAATCAATTACACCAGGTATCATAAAATGATGTTAAGGCAACCACTCTAAGAAAGGCACATACCCATGTGTCAGGAAAACCACTAATAATAAGACACGTGTCCCATCACTTGTACAACAAGAAGAAGCATGATAATCCACTTGAATCCTAAAGAAAATGACAAGGTAAAAAAACAAACATTCTCATTAGGCCGTTGCTCCAAATAAAAGGAAATCCTAACCCAAAAAGAAATGTGATGTGTCTAAATCTAAAGATTGTCCTAATAATTATCAAATTAAGACAATTATAAATAAGGCATGAACTTCAAAGAAAGGGATCCTTCTCTCTCTTACAAATTTTACTCTCTTTCATATTCTTTCTCTTGGTCCTAAAAAATCTCCACCATTATTTGTCTGACTTGAGTGTCGGAGTGTCTTCTACAAGTCAACTCAAAGCGCCTCCCCAAGGAGAAGCAGCAAGGACCATGGTGGAGAGCGGTAAAGCTTGTTGAAGAAGATTGATGTTTGAAGATCCACTCCAACATCTGGCACCATCTGTGGAAAAATCTTTCAAGTATTCTTGAAAAAGTGTCACCCATTGATTTTTTTTTGCCATATTTCTACTTATTTCACTTATTGAGCTCATTTTTTGTGCATACTTGATAATGTGACATTCGAATGTTATTGGTTTTCTATTAATGAATTGCTTTTTATTGATTTGTCTCTTTTTCTAATGAATTTCTCTTATGATATTATACGCAAATATTATGTCTGATTTTTTTTGTTGATTTATTTATTTCAGATCAATTCTTATTTGTTTATCTTTTGAGTAGTTCAGCCAATTTCTCATTGAATTCTATGATTCTTTTAGCTACATCATTTCTTTGTTGAGCTTTTTGAAACAATTATATCCGCTCTCTTAGAAATTATGCATTGAGTATTATTTTTTTTTTTTACTTAATAATTGAATTCATATGGTTTTAGGTACTGAAATTTCACTTGTTACTTATGGTGAACATGGAAGATAGAGTTGAGTAGAAATTGCTCGTTGAAAATAATAGGGATTTTAAAAAAAATCTTGGATTCATTTAGCTAGAAGTCTAAGTAGATGATCAATGCATTATTGGAGCAACAACACCTATCTCACACTCAAATGAAGGAGCAATGACATAAGAATGACAAGTTAAGGGCTATGTTGTAGCAGTTTCTTGGTGCACAGACCGAGAATCACCGAGAAGAAATGGGAGATTGACAATTTGACCAACTGCCAAAGCAAGGAGTCAAGTATGAAGCAAAGAGGCTTTAAAACAATAGCATTCTGCTTATGGCTCTCAGACAAATGCTGTAACCATCAGGGCTTATGAGATGATTTGTAAGAAAAAAAGGCGCGATAAAGAAGAGCTGCACCTCGATGAGTCGTAAGAAAGTAGGGGATTTTGTGATTTTAGTCCTTGCTGTTCAAGCAGCAAAAGGGTCGCTTAATCTCCTTGGTCGATATGATTTTGGTTGAACCTCAACCTGAAAAGTTTGACTCCAAATTTTCAGACGTTTGATGAGAAAGATGATCTTATACAGCATGTCTTCCAATACCAGAACAATGATGATAAAAAATGCCAATGATACCTTAATATGCAAGGTCTTCCTAGCCTTGACTTAGTTCTTATAACTGTTAGTCAAGAGCATTGATAGCTTTTCAATGCTCTGCGAGGTTTTCTTTTCTCGATATATATGAAACAAGCAAGGCCAAGTGACTGTCGCCGACCTGTTTTGTATAATCAAGCTGATAATGAGTTGCTTAAAGTATTCCTTACTTGGTCCACAACTAAGGCACAAATGCTTCATAGTTGCTATGATGATTGTAGCTTAGGCATTTGCTAAAGCCTTAGTCCCAGATTCTGATTTTTATCTAGATTTAATGAAGGTACTGCTCTTCAACATGGCCAACATTATTGCCCGAGCATAAGGTGCTATTTGATTTGAAGAAGATCGAGCTTGACATGGAATGGTCACCACGATTTCAATGGGGATAGGCCCACAAAAAGGCCCCCAACCAAAAAAACCTTTCAATAAAGGTAATGGTAGATCTTCATAGACCCAATGACAGTAGTATGTATTTGGGAAAAGAATGAGCACCAAAGAATCTTTTGTTATCCCATACCTCTGCAAACACCTATTGACCGGAAAAATAAAACGAAGTATTTCCAGTTGCTCAAGGACTATAGGCATATTATAGTTCTTTGAATGGTGAAATTCGAGCAATGGTTTGTAATGCATAACTCGCTCATTATAAGAAAAAGGCCATTCAGTCAGTGGTCAAAGTGCCCGTCGCGGTTGATTCAACACTAGCTATGGTTAAGAAGCATAAGTGGTTAGCACGTTCAAGTATACCCGTGATTTTTGGTTGGCCAGAGAAGAATGATATATAGAACGTCAAGGAATAAAGTGAACATTATTGAGATGAGAAGTTGAAAAGGATCAAGGCATAGGGCCATCAGGTTTAAGTTGTTTAAAAGCAATTGAAACCCACAGTGCCAATCGCTTTTGCATAGAAAGATCTTGAAGAAATTAGGCTTTCTCATGACGACTCACTCATTGTTGAGTTGCAAAATAGAGCATTCTTTGTTAGTAGGGTCATAATTGATGGTAGAAGCAGTGTTGATGTGCTCTTTAAAGACGCATTCATAAATACGGGGCCTATTCTTGAATAGATATTGCCAAGCACTTTGCCTTTACTCAGATTAGATAGTATAAGAGTTTTGCCCCTCGGATCAATGACCCTTCTTATTACAGTTGTCGAGAAGACTATCGATGTTGAATTTTTGGTTGTTGATATGCCATCCACATTTAATGCTATTATGGGACGTACCTAGATCCACACAATGCAAGATGTTGTTTTTGTTGTAATGTGGAGCCAAATCAACGTAACAAAGGAGAAAGAAGAGAAAAAAAAGAGGGGGCAGTGGCCTAGCGCCGCGATGCCCAAAAGGAGGGCCGTGACACCCGAAGCAGGGTTGCGGTGGGCGCCGCGGCGCCCAAACCAGCACCGCGGCGCCCAAACGAGGGCCGCGGTGCCCGTCCAAGAGCAAACCAGCGCCGTGGCGCCTAAAATGAGGGCCGCAGCACCCGAAGTCTAGTTTGTCGTGAAATTTTGAGTCAGAGTCGAACTCAAAAGCCCCAAAAAGGGGAAACTGCTAGGGTTTCTCATTAGTTGTTATTTTTCTCTTCTTTGGTGTATAAATAGACATAAGGTGGCTAGGGTTGAGTGTGTGTGACATTGAGAGTGACATTAGTTTGTGTGAGACATAATTCTTGAGAGCTCCATCCTTGAGAGAGAAAAATTCCCACAAGGTGCTAGATAGAAGAGAGTTTTGGTAAGCACAATTTGAGAGTGTGTGAGAAACTTCTCTTGTAATCTGTAATCTCCTTCATCATAGTGGAATCTGCAAGCGGTAGAAATAGGACGTAGTCTCAATTTTGGACGAACCTGTATAAAATTTGGTGTCTCTCTTTTCTTCTCTTCTTCAATTTATTTTCTGCAATTATTCGTTATTGCGATCCTTGGAATTAGGAGTCGTCTAATTCCCCAACAGTTTCCACATTGCACCAAATGAGGAGATGCCTATCTCCTAATGGAACATACACCATTGATGTCCGAGCTAGGATGAAAGATATTAAAAGGTGTTATAACCTTACGCTTGGTGAACATACTGGTCATTGGGCCATTGAACCCCCGATCAGTGATTTATAGTAACCAAAGGGCTATCGACTAATATACATGAAAAGAATAGAAGATAAGCCTATTGAGCAAGATTCAATCAAGAAGCTTGTTGAAATCCCTCTTGATGATGCTCAAGCTAATAAGAAAGTACTGGTAAGAGCCCTATTCGATGAAGACGTTGGCAACGCCTTGATGGAATTTTTACAACAAAATAAAGATGTTTTAGCTTGGTCTCACAAAACCATGCTTGGAATTGACCTTGCTGTTACTTGTCATAACTTGATATTGACTCGACGTACCCTCATGTAAAGTAGAAGCAACGTCGATTTTCTTTAGAGAAAAATCAGGTGATTAGTGATGAAGTGGATTGATTATTAGTTGTTGGTTTTGTCAAATAAGTTAAATATTCTGATTGCATATCTAATGAGCTTGTAGTTCGTATGAAAAATTGGAAATGAAGAGTTTGTGGCCACTTGACAAATCTTAACAAAGCTTGTCCTAGGAATAGTTATCCTCTTCCGCAATATGATCAGACTATTAAGCCACTACTAGATTTAAGCGAATGAGTTTTCTTGATGCCTAGTCAGGATATAACCAAATTTTGATGGATGAGTCGTATCGGCTTTTCATAACTTTTACTTGTGAATAGGGACTTTATTATGAGAAAGTTGTAATAACTAAGAAAATCCTAGAATTAAATATTATAACTTATGTATTTGAATCAAGCATTTTCCTAGACGATATCATTTTTTATTTTTGTAATTGAAGGATTTATGAATTGATATATAAATTTTAAAATTCTATGGGAAATATTAAAGTTAAAATTTACTTTTTGTGATCGAATAATTTGATTGATAATTTTTGCCACAATTTAAGGCATAAGAAATTTCAATCCATAGATAACTCGAGAATTCAATTTATAGTAATTTCAAGTGTAGTATAGTGTTAGTAGTGTGTCGAGAAACATTATAACACATAGCAAGTCCTTAATTGCCTATTACTAATATCGAAGTTATGCGACTAGCACTTTTGTAAAAAGTGTTTTTCAAGCTCTGGAATTGACATTTTCAAAGACTATGTCATTACCGTGGCAAAATAGAAGAAAAATCAAGTTTAAGTTTTATTTAGTTTATGAATAATTTTAAGATTGAAAACAATTCAATTTTATTACGTGATTAAGAATTAACATCTATATCGATTTATTCAGAGGTTAGTTTTGGACTGTGAATAAGTAATAATAGAGGACCCAATAGGAACCGAAAATCTCCCGTCAGCTAGGTAGTTCCCCTAACTAGCCAAGATTGTATCTGCATTCCTTAAATCAAGGGATTCTTGGGTGACAAAAGGACAAGATTTGACCATGGAATAGTGAAAAACTAGGCCTAGAATTGAACAAAAAAAGAGTTATTTTTCCTCTATTTTCCTTAAGCATTGGTTCCACCCCTTAAGCCCTTTTAGCGTAAGTTTTGTCATAATAAGTGTTATCGGAGATTTAAACATTGATGAAAAACTAAGAGGAAATTAACCCATAATTGGCCCTTGGTCTATAGAATCAGTTGAAACGTACGTTTTAAGTTTAAGAATTTTGCATGTGAGAGTTATACATTGCAGTTTCTTTTTGCCTTTTACTATAACTGCTAAGAGCTTTACACTGTTCACAATTAGAACTGATAAGTTGGAACAGATGTTCCAAATGGAGGTTTGTATTTCAAGAGCACTTTTGGCATTTCCCCCCAATTTTTCTCAAGAACAAAAATTGATTCTCCTTGTCATTCCCTCTCTCGAATTTTTCAGTTCCACACTCATCATTACTAGCCAAAACTCAAGGAGAAAAAGGAGGTTTAGGAGGAATACTCAAAGATTGTCTTCAAGGGTACATGATTCAAGGGTATATGAACTAATCTTTTTCTCTTTTATTTAAATATGGCTTAGTTTATGACTTTGAGGGATTATGACAAGCAAATATGGTTTATTTTATGACTTTTAATGTTTAAATAAGGTTATATTTATGTATTTGATGTGGTGTGTAAGTTTAAATTATGATTATTTAAATTTATGCAAGTTTACGTATGGTTAGGTTGAGGTTTTTTATTAAAGTTTAGACTCACAAATTTTTTGCATACATTAAGCCGAAACACGAACCTTATACAATTTGATTTTAGAATTTTCATGAACGCAAAAATTTTGGATCTCAATTCTCTAAACAAATTCCCTTGGTTAAGGTTTTTTGTGGCTACAACTCTAGGATGGACTTTCCAACTATTTTCAAAAACTGCTTCAAAATTGTTTCAATAAGGGGCCACCATTGTTTTTGATGAAAACAAGGCCGAATCAAAATTTTCACAAGATATGAAACTTTTAGATCTCGACGATACAAATAACTTTAGTGAAGAAAGTTTTTTACGACTCTACCTCTAAAATAGTGTTACTGATGGATTTATGTGACGCCCCTAAGTAGGGGTTAAAATTTTTAACAAATAAAATAAAGATTAGAAAATAAAATAAAACTTAAAATAGATTTGTCTTGGTCTTAAATAAAAACTCTCAAAACAAAGTAAAAATATAAACAACAATTAAACTACAGTTTAATGTAGCACCTTTAAATTTAATAATATAGTACTATCATCATTATCATTCCAACCCTCAACACAATCTTAATACAGTCTCAGAAAGTAACACACGATGCTTACAATATCATTATGGACATTCTTAACAAATGAAGCAAATCCAATGTTATATAGCTACATAGCTTTCTCAACTATTTTTCTCGTATCCACCTCATACTTGGTGAGTCCTGAAAAGATGAAAATATAAGAAAATGAGCGACAACATTCTCAGTAAGGAAAACATTACTTACTTTTAGGTTTTTATTATTACTGTATTAAAACATGCATGGTTAGTTAGTTCTCAATATTATTCATTAATATTGTTATATTCAATTTCGGTGGATACCTTATGATCATTCTAACCAAGTTCCATACATACATATATACATATTAATTTAGGATTCAATTAAGCTCATCTATATCCACCGTGTAATAGAATATCATATCACTCAACTCAACAAAACCCAAAAGGTCATACTTGACCACCCTAGAATCATTCCAAGGGTGTTCTGGTGAGGGGACATCAAATCATGGATCCTCACCAAGTCGATTATTGTACAATGTTTTCTGGGACTTTTGACCCCAAGGGAGCATCATCACCTCCCCCTTATTTTACTTTTTAGGGCATTTGTGCTCAAGGACATAACCACTGCCCTCTTTACGTCTTACCATTCCTTTATAATTAATCATTATTTATAAAGTTAGTTTTCCTAATCATGCTTTTCAATTTACAACAACATATGTCAAATCAATATATTCCTCGCTGTATAACACAAGACGAGTTCATATCATTATCTCATGTGCTATACTCATATAATAACAATTCAACATACATATATATCTTGTAATAGAACAACCGGTTTTAATTCCATAAAAACCTCATAAAAAATGAGTAATAAATTCCCTACCTCTTGGCCAATACCATGCTCATAACTTCCAATTCACAATGCCAAGTTTACCACGTAAGCTCCAAATACTTCGTTACCCTACGGCGTATAAAATAACCATAATTTAACTAAATTCCTAATCCATAATCATACTTGTTTTACCATCTATTCTTATTAGTGTGCCATAATCATTAATATGAAATCCTTGGAACATTTTGTAACATAGAACAATAAAAAACAGGTGTGTCTGGACCGTCCAATCGGCCTATCAATCAACTATTTTTGGCCTACCGAACAAAATTGCTATTTTTGGGCCCTCTGTTGGCCTACTGGCCTCAAAGTTTGGTCTATTGGTACTGTTTAGCCATCGGCCTGCTGAACTGTTGAGTTCGAAATATCGATGTTCAGCTTGCGGAACCTGTCGGCTATCAGCCTGCCAATTCTGCTTAGTGCGGTCAACCGCACTATACTATACGCGGTCGACCATGACCCTCTAGAACTAAGTTTTACCCAGTTCGTCCCAAGGTGGACAGATTATGTTTTAAAACAATTTTTCTACTTCCAATAAGTTTTTAATGCACAAAACTCATTTAAAACACTTTGAAAACATACTAAGATGTAGATAAACAAACTTTCTTGAATTTCCCTACCCAAATCACAATCAAAGGTTACAAATTCAAAGTTCATTTAAAACCAAAACCAAAACATGCTTATATCAAACTTTTTCATTTAAAACTATGGAAATCTCTTCCATGCATCAGACTAATTCGTGATAAACTTTTGAAATATGTTTTCAATATTCATATGAAATTAAATTGACAATCTAACCTCTATTGTAGACATATAAACTCATATTTTCTACACATACGCTATAGGAACAACAAGATAGGTGTATGTCAATATCTCATGAAACTCAATTATGCAGCAACTTAAATGAGTAAATCTGGAGTGGAGATGGTAGATAAAACCAAATTCATTTTCTAAAAATCTTACCTCAAAATCTCATTGAAAACTTTAAGTCATCAAATCAAGGGATTAAGCTCATGTTCAACTTTGGCATGGTGATTTTTGAACAACATGGAGCTGGGTTTCTTAGACTTAGAGAGCAGAAGAAAGAAGAAGAAGAGAGTGAGAGGGAGACGTTTCAAAGAGGAAGAGAGAGAGCTGAGTGTTTCATGGAAAAAAGAAAAGAAAGGCATGTTTTTCTTTGTTGGAGTGCCCGGTTGAAGAAAGAAAAGATTAGAGAATGGGAGACAAGCAGGTGAGAGTTAGGTGCATTATGTCTCCTTCGAAGACTTTAGCTCATATAATGCCAAATGGCATTTTTGTAATTGATTAGAAGTTCCAAGGGCATTTTGGTAAATATACTAAATAGGTATACGAAATTTTAGGAAATTTAAAAATAGGTAGAAATAAATAATATGAATTTGATTTTAAATGAGACAAATTTTAAATTGGCACACTAATAATTAATGTAATTACTATAATACCCGTTAGAAAAATAACGGGTGTCACAGCTCTAACCCCTTAAAGAAATTTTGTCCTCGAAATTTCAAATATAACAATACTAGTAAAAATTACAATTCCGTTATGGTTCCACTTTTGACTGTACACTGTCAATGTTATTTGTCTCCAAATGTGGGTTACCATATCTCTATTCATTTGCTTAGATATCAACCCTACTCTAAATACTAAATTCCTCAACATGAGTACATCTAGTAGGCTCCAAATCTATAATAATGTACTAGGTTTAGGAATTTGATCAAAAAAGCACACATGTTGATCATACCATATTTTCTAGTCCTTTATTGTCCATGGACTATGATTTACAATTATATTCAAAGGAATTACTAGAGAAATTCTATATACTTCATCTTTGAATTCCTTTTCCTTTTTGAGTAAGGAAAAGTCAAGGTTGGTTAATTTCATATTCCAATTAATAAACTGAAACATAATCATAAAATATGTAACATAAGCGCTTCTATTCAAAATCAAACATCAAACTCTTACATAGAGATATTAGAAAGGATCTCGTAGTTGTAAACAAACTCGACAAATTCTTCATTAAACAGCTACCCTTATGATGCAAACATTCAACCCAAATAATGTACTCATATTTTCTACCGAGCATTCCTATAATGTACTTTGGTACTTCCACAAAACATTAACAGAATACTACATATTACAAACATGATACGGATACATTTCGAGAGTACAAGGCACTCTATATATCCAACTACCCTTATCATGCATGCTTATAGAATACAAAAACATCGATAAACAAAAGATCGGACCTTAAATGGGATGCGTTTCGAGGGCATCAAGTACCCCGTATTACTAGCCATCCCGGCATTAGGATCAGTGAATCTAAAAGTTTTAACAACAGCATACTACAAGAAATACAAAGTGTGGAAAAAATGATTATTCGTGACACATGAAATACGAACATACATGCCTACATGCCATGGATAAACCAAAAGATTATAGATGGAGATTCAAATCAAACGACTGATCCCAGCTTTCCTTCTCCCATTCAAGCTTGGATGTTGTAGTGTCGGATTTCAGATGGATGATTTGTATCTTATTTAGCAATTCCTTAGCTATTGAAGCAGTAACAAAGATTCGTTTCCCTGATTCTATAATGAAGTTTTCTTCCATAGCGTAATCTAAAAATTTTAAAAGACCATCATAAAAACCATTTACATTTAAAAGTCTTAATGGTTTGGAATGAATGCCCAATAGATTTATACTACCAACAAAGAATATTTTCTCAAGGGTACCTAGACCACTAGGTAATGATATAAAAGCATCAGAATTATCAATCATGGTTTTATGACGTTCAGGGGTGTCTAAAACTCTTTTCTCCCTACCTATTATTTTTCCACAAAGGTTTCTCTCAGCTAGGAGTCGAGGAATAATCCCCAGGACTTCAACACTACCAGACTTAGCTGTTGTTGCCACATTTCCTATTAATCCTAAACTACCACCCCTCATTGGTTAGGTTTAATCTTCCTGCATACTAAGACTTGCCCTAAGTGTCTTACGGCTTCTAGATAGACTTGATATTTTCTTGGGCTGGAACCACAAAAGACACAAACATTCTTTATTTTCTTGGTGGACTGGGAGGTAGAAATATTTGGTTTGTATGAGTGATTACTTTATGTAATGCTCCATTTAGACTTGGGGTTCTACATGAAATTTTAAAGACGAAGGATACTCAAAAAGACTAAAGATATATACGAGTAAGTAATGAAAAGGTAATCCAAAGGTCTAAACAAAATATCATGCAGGTAAGAAAGTAAGAAAAGCGGTTGACAATTTATGGAAAGTCCGATTTACTTTTTGAAAAAGGTTAGGCATGAATTGTATAACTTTTGACGATTGATAATAGTCTAATAGAAAACATTATGACACAATTGTAGACTTTTTGACAAATATACATCGAATCTAAAAAATCAATATAAACGACAAATACTGTAGAACTTTTGAAATTTGAGACACAAATCTCGAAATATCTAGATAAGTTTTGAAAATTCAAATATGTTACAGTACCGCATGTGATGTGTCTCACAGTATAATATGTTTTATTCTATAAATATATATATATATATATATTAAAGAAAACATAAATTAAATAAGACACCAATACTTACTGTGTCAATCTAATAATCATAATTATTTTGAACATAAAGGTAAATATTTTGAGTACAAAATAGTTTTTATCGAAGAGAAAGACACAGATCATTGAATACCAACTGAAATGATTTCAAACAAACAAAGATTGAACAACCTTTATAGAGTGATGACTTATTCCTCATCTAGTTTTCTTGTGATTTGGCAAACAGGATCTAGAAATACCATATTCCTGAGGCGTTGTCTTTCTGCATGGAATTTAGGCCAAAGTTTAAAGATGGCACCTTGAACATATCCACTAGAGTAATCTTGAAGAGTAGGATAGAGGTTATCCAAGTTCTCCTTAGAAAGTCCATCCCTGTAAAACATTATTTTATCCTCTCTATCTATAGACACAAATCCAGGTGAAGTACATTTATCGTTACAATTTTGTCATCCATATTTGTTACAAGTGACCACGATGGCACGAGCTCTTCTTTTCATCACACTACAACTAGTTTCTATACCTAGTAAACTGACATCTTGACTGAATTCACTTGAACGGATCTTCCCCTCTACCAACATCCTCACATCACCAAGGATGCCAAAATGCATAAGAATCCACAACCAAGTGATCCTAATCTTGTATTTCTTTCTAAGAATCTTTTAGGAAAGTGATGGAAAATACTTTCTCAGATGTTGGTACTTTGGATCCATGATGAGATGAAAGAACAGTGAATAGAAAAGACAAATGGAGATAGTAAGTTGCGAATTCTAGAATTCCTTATTCTTTTAGAGAGAGAAAGAAGAAGTCCTAGAGAGACAGGAGAGGATTTGCAATTTAGAGAGAGAATGACAAGTTTAGAAAGAGAATGATCTTGGAGAAATGAGCTCCTATGTATAGTAGACGTATATGTAGACAATAATTGAACCACTATAGATGACATGTATAGAGACCACGTGCGAGAGACAGTGTGGATCTAATTGATTCAGGATTTGGACTAATCCCAAATGTTTTAAGCTGAAATGGATCGAGTTGTTTCTGTCTTTAGCATAGTTGGAAAGAGTTAAATAACAAGTATGAAATTGAAACCTTCTTAAGCCCAAATTCAAAGCCCACTTAAAATAGAATTTACCAAAATAATTAACAAAACTCAATTTGATAAAAATTAGAAGTCCTCCTCAATATTATCCAAATCTTTCCATAATAACAAAATCCTTTTGTAACTTAAATAATTTGTTTTAATCAAAACCTTGTTGAACAATACATACACTTCTATCTTATCCTTGATACCTAGTATCTATTAATATATATCCACCATTAACACTACCAAGGGTTTGAATGTAACTAACCTTGAAATCAGTACACTTTTTGTCTTTTAACATGGACCACGTCAATGAGCAAAGAATATTGATATTACTACTTAAGGACATCTACAATCCTCAGAATCTCACTTATATAATCTTTAATTCCTCATATAACAAAACCTCAAGTAATCAAAATATTTAACATCTAAATATCTAGAATCAAATGCCTTCATCCTCAAGTCCAAAATTATCGCATATGCGTTAAGTATTATGATTTACTTAAGGAAACTTCTATTAGTCACTTTCACATTGCATCTATTCGTAAAGACTATTGACATCACTTAAATAGAACACACGTAATATAAATATTTTTGAAATTTGTAGATTCTTTGCCTTTACACAATCTTAATAGACTAAAAGACTAATGTTTATCTCTCTCAAGGTTCAATACCAGAGATTCCTAGCTTATCTCATATTCCACAAGTGAATGGAATTTTTAAGAAAACTTATTGATACTTAAGTACTCCATCAGTCCACACATAATTACTACATATGCTTGAATCAATTATGAAGAATTTAGCACATCTATTTCAAACTTTGAGATCAACAACTTAAGCCATATATTTCTTATTATTTCCCACAAGATAAAGGCTTATAGATCCTTTTAACTATACGAATCTCCCTAAAGCAATCTACACATAAATTTCATTCCATACAATACACATAACCATTAATACTTCTATTCTAGACTTTCTCCGTCTTACATTCTCCTAGACTGTATAAATCAACCTAAAGGTTCATTTTTTTGATGACATTGAATATTCAACTTTAAAATCATCTCAAAAACAGATTTTTAAGGCAATGCTACACTCTCTAGGTTAACTAAACCTAGACTCTAATACCAAAAATTCTATAATGCCCCTAAGTGGGGGTTAACAGTTTTTAATAAATAAAATAAAGATCAAAAAATAAAAATAAAACCTCAAATATATTTGCCCAGGCTTAAATAAAAACACTCAAAACAAAGTAAAAATATAAACAACAATTAAACCACAGTTTAATGTAGCACCTTTAAATTTAATAATATAGTACTATCATCATCATTCCAACCCTCAACACAATCTTAATACAGTCTCAAAAAGTAACACATGATGCTTACATTATCATGATGGACATTCTTAACAAATGAAGCAAATCCAACGTTATGCAGCTACATAACTTCCTCAGTTATTTTTCTCGTATCCACCTCACACTTAGCGAGTCTTGAAAAGACAAAAATATATAGAAATAAGTGACAACATGCTTAGTAAGAAAAACATTACTCACCTTTAAGTTTTTATCATTACCATATTAAAACCTACATGGTTAGTTATTTCTCAATATTATTCATCAATATTATCATGTTCAATTCCGGTGGATACCTTATGATCATTCTTACCAAGTTCCATATATATATACATATTAATTTAGGATTCAATTATGCTCATCTATATCCACTGTGCAATAGAATATCATACCACTCAACTCAACGAAACCCAAATGGGCGCGCTTGACCACCCTATAATCATTCCAAGGGTGCTCTGGAGAGGGGACATGAAATCCTAGATCCTCACCGAGTCGATTCCTATACAGTGTGTTTTAGGACTTTCGACCGAAGGGAGCGTCATCACCTCCTTTATTTTACCTTTTAGGGTATTTGTGCCCAAGAAAGTAACCACTGCCCTCTCGCGTCTTATCATTCCTCTATAACCAATGATTATTTATAGAATTAGTGTTCCTAACCATGCTTTTCAATTTGTAACAACATATTTCAAATCAATATATTCCTCGCTGTACAACACAGAACAAGTTCATATCATTGTCTCATATGTGATACTCATATAATAACAGTTCAACATACATATATATCTTGCAATAGAACAACCGTTATTAATTCCATAAAACCTCACAAAAAATGAGTAATAGATTTCCTACCTCTTGGCGAATACCATGCTGATAACTTCCAGGTCACAATACCAAGTTTACCACGTAAGCTCCAAGTACTTCGTTATTTTACGACGTATAAAATAACCACACTTTAACTAAATTCCTAATCCATAATCATACTGATTTACCATCTATTTTTATTAGTATGCCATAATCATTAATATGAAATCCTTGTAACATTTCATAACAAAGAACAATGAAAAATAGGTGTTTTTGGACTGCCCGATTGGCCTATCGATCAACTATTTCTGGCCTACCGAACAAAACTACTATTTTTGAACCCTTTGCTAGCCTGCCGGTATTGTTCATCCATCGGCCTATCGAACTATTGAGTTCGGACTGCCGATGTTTGGCCTGCTGAATTCCCATTTCGGCCTGCCGAACCTATCAGCGTACCATTTCTACTTAGTGCAGTCGATCACACTATACTATACGTGGTTGACCACGACCCTCCAAAACTGGGTTTTACCTAGTTCGTCCCAAGGTAGATAGATTATGTTTTAAAACAATTTTTCTACTCCAAATCAATTTTTAATGTATAAAACTCATTTAAAACACTTTGAAAACATACTAAGATGTAGATAAACAAAATTCCTTGAATTTCCATAACCAAATCACAATCAAAGGTTACAAATTCAAAGTTCATTTAAAACCAAAACCAAATCATGCTTATATCATACTTTTTCATTTAAAACCATGGAAATCTCATCTGTGCATCAAACTAATCCATGATAAACTTTTGAAATACGTTTTCAATATTCATATGAAATTAAATGGACAATATGACCTCTATTGTAGACATATAAACTCATATTTTATACACATACGCTATAGGAACAACAAGATAGGTGTATGTTAATATCTCATGAAAACTCAATTATGCAGCAAATTAAATGAGTAAATCTGGAGTGAAGATGGTAGATAAAACTAGATTCGTTTTCTAAAAATCTTACCTCAGAATTTCATTGAAAACTTTAAGTCATCAAATCAAGGGATTAAGCTCATGTTTAACTTTGGCATGGAGACTTTCGAACAACATGGAGCTAGGTTTCTTAGACTTATAGAGCAGAAGAAAGAAGAAGAGAGTGAGAGGGAGACGTTTCAAAGAGGAAGAGAGAGAGCTGAGGGTTTCACGAAGAAAAGAAAAGAAAGACATGTCTTTCTTTGTTGGAGGGTCCGGTTGAAGAAAGAAAAGATTAAAGAATGGGAGACAAGCAGATGAGACTCTGGTGCATTATGTCTCCTTCAAAGAATTTAGCTCGTATATGCCAAATCGCATTTTCGTAATTAATTAGAAGTTCCAATGGCATTTCGATAAATATCCTAAATGGGTATAGAAAATTTTTGAAAATTTAAAAATAGGTAGAAATAAATAATATGAAATAGATTTTAGATAAGACAAATTTTAAATTGGCACACTATTAATTAATTTAATTACCGTAATAACTATTAGAAAAATAACGGGTGTCATAATTTAGAAAAGTGTACATATTATGTTCCAAAACAACGTAGTTTTTTGTTTTGACATAAACGACCCCCAAGAGGTCCAAATCACAATTTTCATAAAACATTGAAAGTTTAGGTCTCGACGAGATGAAGAACTTCCGTAAGAAAATTTTTGAAAGCTTTGCTTCTAAGATGGACTTGAAACAGATTTTTAAAAACAATCAAAACTTTTTTATTAAAAAAACTGTTAATTCGATAAGGTTTACAAAAATCACTGAAAACAAATATGTTAAAGAAAAAAACAAAATTTTGTAAGACATAAAACTTCGAGACCTCACAGAACAAAGAATTTAGTGAAATTTTTTTTTAAGAAAACTGCATATATAGTTATACGGTGACCTTTAAAACTAATTAAAAAGTACTTTTTGGTTCTAGTTTTAAACTAAACACCTGTTTAGTGGAAGAATTACTATTTACGACTAATAGACAAATTGTAATACTCAAAAAACTATACGAGTTTACAATTTACGATTTTGTGAAATTTAGAATCTATTTTAAGATATGAATTTTTTGACACGAAATTTTATATATTCAATCTAATATGACAAACACGCATAAAATTGAAGGGTGAACATCCAATCTAATATGATATTTTTTTCACCACGTTCAATCCAATCCAATCTTGAGGAAAAAAAATCCAATCAGTGACATCTTGGATTTCGATATGTTTCAACCAATCCAATATAATTTATATAAAATCCAATCTTATCTTGTAACAGGATATGGATTTCTTTTCCTATTTCAATTCATAATTTTAAGATATCATTCAATCCAAACAACTATATGGATCAAGTAATTAAGAAATATGAACAAAACTGAAGCCAAATTTTAACATATGTTTTCGGAAGTATTTCAACAAAATATAAGCATCATCCTATCAATTGTAAATTCATAACTAACTATAAGCCAACACATATTAGTGTAACAACAAGTCAACATAAATAACCCTAATAAGGAAAAAAAATGGAAAGAGCTAGAAAGATGTAAGGGCTAAAGTGAATAAAGTCAGAAGTAAAGAGCTAGAAAAGATATTAAGGCTAAAGTGAATAAAGTCAGACGCTTTCAACTCTAGTGGTTATGAAAAATTTATACATATTACATTTACATTTGATAGGATTGAATAGGTTAATTGGATTTTGACAACCCAAACCTACATTGATTTGATTCAATTAGATTTTTAATTTTTGAAACCATCCCGAATCTCTGACGAAGGTTGAATAGATTTTATTGTATTGCGTTGGTAATTAGTTATCCAATGGTATATTTACACTAGATAATTTGCTAATAGGTAATGTGAATTTAATCCTATTTTTTATGGCATCTTTTTTTTCACACACATTTTGCTAATCTAACCATCGTTTGGTTAAATTTTGTAAGAGAATTACTGTAGAAATTGTAGCTGAAAATATAAAATGTTACTCTAACTCTCTTTCTAAACACCACACTAGTCTTGAAAAACAAAATTCAAGCAAACCGATTATGTTCAAAGACAGGGAAAAGATCATGATAAAAAGAAGATTGAACAAGACCTTAGCCTCTGCCCACCCTACTTTTCTTTCAAGGCAGCTAAACAGCCAATAATCCTGCAACAACCACCTACTTGAGAAAAATGCAAAAAGTTTGGGAACCCGGCTCTTAAAAGGTTAGAGGTTGAGAGAAAGGCTCAATCCTTTTTGAAGTCCTAGGGAAAAAAACAAAAAAGAAACAAAAAAGAAAAAAAAAAAGTTAGTCCAAGTTCTGCGGGTATCATTTGCTTTTCTTAGAAAGCGAAGCTGTTATAAAATATTCATGACACGCGGTGACTCACCACCAGTCACAGAAAGTTCCAGAAAAATACTAGAAACCGCTCTTCCTAAAGCGTATTTTTATTCTTTATCACATTGAACCTATCAAACCTATATTTTTTTGTTTAATGGAAGCTAGATTAGATGATTCAAAGCCAAAACAGTGTTGATTTTATTAATCCAATTATAAAGAAGAAGACAATGACGCTTATCCAAAATTATTAAAATAAAACTGAATACTGATAATAATTGTAAAAGACAAATAATTTAAGGAAAAAAGGGCGGTGGATGTGAGCCAATCAGAATTGAGAAACAGATCCGTGACAAGGTAGATAAGTGGCAGACTTTTTTTTTTTTTTTGGATGAAAAGAAAAGTGGAATACTCGCATACAAAGAGAGAGAGTTACACTTAGCCCCTGAAAAAGTTGAAATTAAGGAAAAAAAAAATTAATGACACTAAACAAGCTTTTAAAACCAAGGTGGGGGACATGTTCACGTAATACAGCTCCACGATACGGTCCTGTAGATCGACGGCTATTGCTCTACGATCAGGAACAAAAGGACCCCACCTAGCAATCTTCACGGCAAGACGTATATGATCAACACTTCCAACACCGTCCGATGAAATTACACTAAACAAGATCAAGAATCATCACGTCAGATGGAAAATACAGGACCACGGTGAAGTCTTTCTTTTTTCTTTTGTTCTTCTTTCCCGGTCATCATATTCATGTTTTGTCTTAAAACGTCGGAACGACGCCGTATTGGGAATCTGCGGCGACGAAGAAAGCTGAGCCGCCGTAGATTAGATCGACGTCGGCGTCGATCTCGATCTCGGTCCGCTTGGCGAACCGGCCTTTGATCCTCGGCCGAGTCTCCGCGTAGGCCTTTCTAGAGGCGTAGCGGATCGTCTTTTCGAATTTCCGGTTCTTCCTCTTCTCCCTGTACCTCAAAACCCTAGCCTCCCGGTCCATTCCGCATAGCTGAGTCGCCTGGGACGCCGACGTCGACGTCGAGGACGCGGGCACGCTCGGAATCGGATCGCCGCCTCCGATAGAATTTTGGCTTAGGTTTCCCCCGAAAGAATACGAGATTTCGGATATCGACTTCCCGTCGGGAACAACTCCGACGTCCAGCGATGACGACGAGACCTGAAATTGATAATTAAGAGATGATCAGTTTAATTTTCCTGGAATTTACCAAACAAGATTGGGGATGGACTGATTGACTACTGGATGGAGAATTACGCTGTGACTGAGGCACTGCGATTGGTAATTAGTTAAGGAAGAGAGCTTGGATCTGGAGAAATCGATGTCGAAGCAATTCTCCGACTGATTAATCATCGGAGATGAAGAAATCAAAGTAGGTTTAATTTTGACCGGGACGACGCTATCGGTGCCCGAGCTAGGGTGAATCGGATTACTGTTGTAATCGAGGACGTCGAGGAAGGAATCCATTTCAGAGAAGAAAATTTCACCAGAGGATTTCGTGTCAGTTCCGTCAATTACCTTGTTCCCGGCGTTGGAGAGGATATTCCAGGTGGAGGTTTCCACGACGCCGTTCTGGTGGTGGTGTGGACACGCGCCGTCGTTTTCGTAGTCGTTGCACGCGCCGGCGGGGGAGAAGAAGCTAACGGCGGAGGATCGGATGAGAGACTCGGCGGCGGAATCGAAGAAAGGTTCGACGGGGATGCGGTCGTGACGCTGGGAGAGGGGGTTGGCGGAGTGGATGTCGGCGTCGCAGGAGACGCAGAGGCAAGCGGCGTCGGCCTTGCAGGTGACGGCAGCGGGGGCTTGCTCACAGACCTCGCAGACCCACACGCGCTCGTGACGCGACGTCGCCGCCATCATCGTCCTGTTGTTGTGGATCTTCGCGTCGCAGCTCAGACAGAGGAACGCCGTGTCGGCTCGGCAGAACACAGACGCCGCCGCCGCCTTACACAAGTCACACGCCTTTGCCGCCGCGCCGCTCCACCCGCCTCCGTTCCCAATTCCCATAGCTCAAATTTCTCAGCTTTGAACTCTTCCCACGACGTCGTTTTGTTGCTCTTCTATTAAATTCTTAGCTTTAATTAGCTTTTCTCTGGTTTAGTTTGTCGGGAAGGTTTTTTCTGAAGAACTATTGTTTAAGCTGTGTTGGCTAGCGTTTGAGCAATCTTGTCTATGTATGCATCTTTGGAGTCAGAGGCTTGGCGAGTGGGAGATTTACACGTGGAGGGCTGGTAGCCATGAAAAGATTTTTCTCCTATTTAAAATAAAATTTTAATTCACCAATTTTCCACTCCCAAAGTTTGCTTGCTATTTCATTTTAGAGATTAAATAAATGATTTTTGGAGTCGTAGCTGTCAAACGTCTGTGCCGACGCGGGTCCCACGTTGTGAGCCGGGTGGATGGGGTTAAAAGCGATTTTAGGGGGCTTTGGTGACATTTCCTAATGGGGTGACCAGCAGCAACTTGGAAATGCATGTATAAAAATTGGGTAAATTGTTTATGCAGTATTTAACCTTTCATAAAAGTGGATATTTAGTCTTAATTTTTTATTTTTGATTTACTATGTTAGGAAATTGATTTTCTATATTAGGCAAATTACTAAGAAATCATATTTCTTATATTGGGCAACATAAAATTCTCAATCAATTATATAAGCTATTTAATATGGGTTGAAATTTTGGTGATCTCATTTATCAGTAAAACTCATTAATTACGAAAATTAATATAGAATAAAATTGAGTAGATACCATTTAGGGGATCATGGGAACTTTATATAAAGATCTTCTTGGTTATGGTTCCCAAAATACCTAAATGCAACATTGTTTCTTTTCTCCCTATCAAGAAAAGAGACGATAGTCCTATTGAGGAATTAAGGCATTTTGGTTGAGGAAAATCACAAACCACCAATTCCACTGTTGGTGTCGTTCAACAATCAATACCAATGGATCCAGGTATTTTATTTATCAATTAATCCTCAATAATCTGGCATGATATAGATCCTAAGCTCTTTGATGCTTTTGTTATAGGATGTTTGCATCTAGAATTCAGTTAATTGATTCAGAATTTTTAACAAGTGGTATCAGTAGCAGGTTATCGTTATTAGATTATTAGGATTGTTTTATGTTTTGTGAATAAAACGATATAGTCGTGAACATGAATATTGGTTATGTATATACATTTGAAACTCTCAATTTATGTAAACATATAATTTTGGTTTATATATACATTTCAATTCACATATATGTATTTCGGTCTTTTCATGTATTTCAGTTTACATACATGCGTCGCTTTATATGTATTTTGGTTATATACATTCGGTTGCATTTTCGGTTATGTAAACAAGATTTCAAGCTTAACAAATTCAATTTCAGTGATTTCTTAAAGTTTTTGTTTTGAATCCTTTTTTTTTTTTTTTGGTGTTCAAAAATAAAGTATATATATACACACACACATACTTTGGTCTAAAGTTGCTGGACACTGTTGAAAATATAAACAACCGACGTTGGTTACATTTGGATATTGTTTTCTAGAATTTTTTTTGATGAAAACTAAAGTTAGAAATCATTAAGTAATTGATTTTCTAAGCTTTCTGTGATTTACAACGTTGTTTTTGGTTCCAAAAGGCAAAGATACAACTAGGTCTGCAATATGGATTTAGCTGGGTCCGTATCGAGTCGAGCGGAACCCATCAAGAGGTTAAAGATGACCAAAAATGACAAGTCGTTTTTCTATGAGTAATGGTGCAGCCGTTTGGTGCAAAACGACACATCATTTTTTGTTGAACAAAACAAAATGTCGTTTTCTTAGGATTGGCTACATCATTTTCTCTTCAAACGACAGGTCGTTTAATTAAAAAAAATGTTGAATTTAAATTCAAATTTTAGTACAATTTTCATTATAGATGTCTAACGTTCTCAAATAGATTAATTGAAACAATATGCTATCAAAGTAACCTCTTTCGTGTAAATTAATTTACTTTAGAATATCAAGATGATTGGGTGTGTGTGATTCATGCAAATATTAACCGGCCCAAAGGAAGGTTAATGTTTGGCCGAATTACATATTCACCTATAGTAATGATATGTGACAATTATTAAGTTTTCCATTTGAATAATAGTTGGTCCAAGGAAAGACTATTTTTGACAGGATTTATTATCAGTATTTGATTACTATGCCAAGAATACCACTTACAAGTTAATATCTTTATCCAAAGACTAGTTATTAATGTTGTGCTAGGTATCTTAATTAAGGGCCTATATATATATATTGATTTTATTTTATATATTTTGTTCTCTATTCAGTCTTTATTACTACTGGTACGAATGTTTCTGCTCAAGTCAATAACATCCCAATGCCGAATGGGACGAACTTCAAGATTTGGAAAGAAACTATGGAGATAGTCCTCGGTTGTATGGATTTGGATCTTGCACTTAGGTCGGAGCGACCCATTCCAACTACAAAAAACCCTAATGAGGTTAAAGTTGAAAAATGGGATCGTTCTAATTGAATGTGCTTGATGATCATGAAACACACCATTCCCCGAAGCGTTTCGTGCCTCTATTACTGAGAGCGAGAATGCCAAGATGTTCCTTAAGAAACTTAAGCAATATTTTGCCAAAAATGAAAAGTCAGATGCAAGTAGCCTTTTGGCTAAACTTATCTTGATGAAATACAAGGGCAAAGGGAACATAAAGGAGTATATCATGGAGATGTCTCATCTTGCATCGAAACTTAAGTCACTTAAGCTAAAGTTGTCAGAGGACTTGCTTGTGCACTTAGTTTTGATCTCCCTTCCTGCACACTTTGGGCAATTCAAAGTGAGTTATAACACTCAAAAGGACAAATGGTCCTTTAATGAGCTTATATCTCATTGTGTGCAAGAAGAAGAGAGGCAGTAGTGGGATAAGACTGAGAGTGCTCACTTGGCCTCAACCTCTCAAAACAAGAAAAACAAAAGAGCTAAGGATACTGCAGAAGGTTATTCTTAGTAGAAAAAGAAACAAAAGAAGTAGGATGAGGAGTTTGCCTACTACTTCTGCAAGAAGTCGGGACACAAGAAAAAGAAGTGTCCCAAATACGCCACCTGGCGTGTAAAGAAGGGTAAGCTTTTAACTTTGGTTTGTTCTAAAGTTAATTTAGCTTCTATAACTAAGGATACTTTGTGGGTGGATTCTAGTGCTACTACTCACGTAAGTAATATCTATGCAGGGTTGCTTGTAGAGCCAACTGCCATGTGATACTAAAAGATTCATCTTTGTGGGCAATGGCAATAAAGTTGCGGTACAGGCTATAGGGACTTTCAGATGGTGATTAAGAACTGAAATTTATTTGGATTTATTTGAGACTTATATTGTACCGTCTTTTCAGTAGAATTTAATTTCTATTTCTTTTTTGGACAAATTAGGATTTTCTTGTTCATTTGGAAATAAAAAAGTTAGGCTCTACCAAATTTCAAATTTTATTGGTTCTGGTTCTTTAATTGATAATCTATACATGCTTGATGTTGTTAGTTCCTATAATGAAATACTACAAACAAGTTAACATGGTACAAAGCAAAAATTAAATGAGAATTTTGTTACCTTATGGCACAAGCATTCAGGATCAGAGACTTGTGTCAGATAGAATTCTTGAGCTTTTAGATCCGACAGACTTTCAAGTCTGTATCGAGTGCATCAAGGGAAAACGAACATACATAAGAATATTCAGTGTCGAAAGAGCTAAAGATGTCATAGAACTCATACATACTGATATTTGTGGTCCATTCCCTACGGTTTCTTGGAATGAATAGCAGTATTTTATTACATTCATAGACGAGTAGTCTAGGTATGGTTACCTATATTTGATACATGAGAAGCCACAATCCCTAGACGTTTTCAAGTCTTTCAAAGCAGAAGTTGAACTTCAACTTACAAAGAAAATTAATGCTGTCAAATCTGACCGTGGTGGTGAGTACTACGGCAGGTATGATGGATCAGGAGAACAACATCTGAGACCCTTTGCACTTTTCCTTAATGAGTACGGAATTGTTCCACAATACACTATGCTGGGCAAACCCATCATGAATGGTGTTGCAGAATGACGAAACCGAACTCTTAAGGATATGGTGAGAAGCATGATTAGCCATTCTTCTTTGCCAGAGTCACTTTGGGGAGAAGCGTTAAAGACTGCAGTTTACGGCCTTAATAGAATACCAAGCAAAGCAGTTGCCAAATTCCCCTATGAACTTTGGACAAGCAAGAAGCCTAGCATTAAGCACTTGTATATTTGGGTTGTCCAGCTAAGGCACGGCCTTACAGGCCACATGAAAGAAAACTAGAGTCAAGGACTGTTAGCTACTATTTTGTTGGTTACGCTGAACACTCTCAAGGGTATAAGTTTTACAATCCCACATCAAGATCCTTTTTCGAGATGGGAAATGCAAGATTCCTTAAGGATGTTGAGTTTGGCGGGGAAGGAAACATAAGAAATGTTGTCTTTGAAGAAGAATCTATTGTTGATGGTGATCAAGTCTTTATACCTATCACTATTCAAGATACAACTCCAACATTAGACACCAATGTTTAGACTCCTAGTCTTGACGTTGTTCCAGACCAAGACAATAGTGAAATTCCTCCTCAGGCACCACCTATAGAACAAACTCAACAACCTCAAGAAGTGCCATTAAGGAGATCCACTAGGGAGAGGAGAAGTGCGATTCCAGATGATTATATTGTTTTGCTCCAAGAACATGAAGATGGCGTTGGTTTAACAAAGGATAATCCAATCAACTTCTGTCAAGCCATGCATAGTTTTAATTCTCAGAAATAGATTGATGCCATGAAGGATGAGATGAAGTATATGAAAGACATAGACGTTTGGGATCTCATCAAATTGCCTGAAGGTGTGAAGCCTATTGGTTGTAAATGGATATTTAAAACCAAGAGGGATTTAAAGGGCAATTTCAAAAGATATAAGGCACGTCTAGTTGCCAAAGGCTTTACTCAAAAGGAAGACATAGACTATAAAGAGACTTTCTCTTTGGTATCTTTGAAAGACTCCTTTAGAATCAAAATGGCACTAGTGGCTCATTTTGATCTAGAGCTACATCAGATGGATGTCAAAACTGTATTTCTCAATGGAGACATTGACGAGACGATTTATATGGTACAGCTAGAAAACTTTGTATCGGGAGATTCAAAGTCCATGGTCTGTAAATTAAAGAAATCCATCTGTGGTCTTAAACAAGCTCCCCGTAAATGGTATCACAAGTTCCATCAAGTCATCACCTCGTACATTTTTGAGGGAAATGTCGTTGATGACTATGTATATCACAAGTTCAGTGGGAGTAAATTTATCTTCTTGGTGTTATATGTCAATGATATTTTGCTCACTAGTAGCAATATAGGCTTACTGCACAAAACCAAAAAAGTTTTGATGAAGAATTTTGAGATGAAAGATCTTGGTGACGCCTCTTTTGTATTAGGTATTTAGATATTGAGAGATGGTTCTCAAGGTATCCTTTGGTTGTCACAAAAAAACTACATCGATAAGGTTCTGTGTAAATTCAACATGTAAGATAGGAAACCAAGAGACACGCCCATGGCTAAAGGAGACAAATTTAGTCTCAAACAATGCCCCAATAATGATATTGAAAGGAAAGAGATGCAGAAGATTCCCTATGCATCAGTAGTAGGGAGTCTGATGTATGCTCAAGTTTGTACTCATCTCAACATAACATTTATAGTGGGAGTTTTGGGTAGAATTTTGAGTGATTCGGGTATGCAACATGGAAGGCAGCAAAACGTGTAATGTGTTATTTGGGGAGAACAAAAGATTACGTGCTCACTTATCAGAGATCAAAAAATTAAGAGATCATCGGGTATTCTGAATCCAATTTTGTAGGATGCCAAGATAGTAGGTGCTCCACGTCGGGTTACACTTATATGTTGGCTAGAGGAGCCATCTCATGGAATTCTACTAAGCAGACTCTGATAGCTCCTTTAACCATGGTTGTGGAGTTCATTGCTTGTTATGAGGCATCCAACCATGGGATATAGCTACGAAACTTTGTCACTGGGTTGCGTGTGGTAGATGCTATTGATAGACCATTGAAGATTTACTGTGACAATAACTCAGCGGTGCTATATTCCAACAACAACAACAGCTCAACAAAGTCAAAGCTTATCAACATTAAATTTCTAGTTTTTAAGAAGAAAGTTCAGAATAGACAGATTTCCATAGAACATATAGGAACAGAATCTATGATAGCAAACCCATTAACCAAAGGCTTGACACCTAAGGTCTTTTATGAGCACACTACTCATATGGGTGTTATTCCTGTTAATGCCTTGTTTTAGTGAGATATTTTTTTGGTGTTCTATATGTTTTAGACACTAGATTATTTAGTTTTCTACAGAATAAAGATTGATGGTATATAATTCTATTTCTAAGCTTTCTTATGTTTTCTATATGCAATGTTTGCATTGGATTAAGGACTTTGAATTGATCTCATTAAAGACTAAAGAAAGACCAGTTGGAAATAGGTATGTTTGAGATCACATTACATGTAATTTCAACGCTGCTCATCCATATTTAATCTATGTCATTAAGTATGTTAGTATGGTGATGATTGTGGTTTAGTCATGACTATACTGAGACAAAAAGCCATGATGGTTCCATTACTTGTGTATGGGATGGACCAGATTGTTTAAGGATAAATAGCTTACAGATGCATGCCTAAGGAATTTTGTGATGTAATTTTTTCAAGAATAATATATAGCCCAAGTAGGAGATTGTTAGGAAATTAGATTTCCTATATTAGGCAAATTACTAGGAAATCATATTTCCTATATTGGGCAACATATAATTCTTAATCAATTATATAAGCTATTTGATATGGGTTGAAATTTTGGTGATCTTATTTATCAGTAAAACCCCATTAATTACAGAAATTGATATGGAATAAAATTGAGTAGATACCATTTAGGGGATTATGGGAACCCTATATGAAGACCTTCTTGGTTATGGTCCCTAATATACCAAAACACAACATAGTTTCTTTTCTCCCTATAATGAAGAAAGACAATGGTCCAATTGAGGAATTAAGGCATTTTGGTTAAAGAAGATCACAAACCACCAATTCTGCTGTTCGTGTCGTTCAACAATCAATACCAATGGATCTAGGTATTTTATTTGCTAATTAATCCTTAATAATCTGGCATGATGTAGATCCTAAGCTTTTTGGTGCTTTTGTTCTAGGATGTTTGCATCTAGAATTCGGTTAATTGATTCGAAATTTTTAACATACTAGTTTCCAATCTTTGGTATTCATTGCTAAGAGACCAATTTAACGGTCAAACAGCTAACTTTAGATTAAAAGATATGACAAACTAGTTTCCAAAGTTATCAAAAATGTGCTAAACTAGTCGCAAAATTTATTAAACAAAAGGTGATAAATTGGTCCCCAAAATTAACAGTTGAATTGTTAAATTGGTTATTCAATAACTAAAATAAAAGGTTGGGGATTGATATATTAAAAAAAAGTTGGGGACCCAAATCCTACTTTTGTGAAAGATTGAGGACTAATATGACAATTTACCCTAAAAATTTCTTTACCCTAAAAATTTCTTTTAGGGTTTATTAGCATTAATAGCCCATAAACATTAGGATCTCCCTCTTTTTGCCCTCTGAACATTAAAAATCTCCACTTTACCCTCTGAACTTTGAAAACTCCTCACTTTATCCTCTAAATTTTCAAAATCATCATTTTACCCTTGCTTCAAAGGTCCTAATCATTTATCTCCTATTTTTCATTCAAATAGATAGAATTAAGCTCACATGATTCTCACATGAGTCACATGTAAAGGTAAAAATGAGCTTTCATCACTCTTAGATTTTTTTTTACGTTTATACTCCCATTTTTTTTATTTGCTCTTATTTAGGAAGGGCTGTATGCACATTTCTTCTTGATATTGTTTACCGCTATCACCTCATCTTCTTTAGTATTCAAATTCAAATATCGATAGAAAATGTGGACCTATTAAATAAGTTATGAATTAAAAATGAGAAGAAATGTGTAGGTAAACCCTTGCTAAATGAGAGTTCATATAAAAAAAAAATAACGGCGTGAAGTAAGAGTGTAAATATGAAACAAAACTTAAAAAGTAACAAAATCTCATATTTCCCCTTACAGATAACCCATGTGCAAATCACGTGGACTTAATTCCATCTATTTGAATAGAAAATTCAAAATTTAAGAGACAAAGCAAGGAGCTTTGAAAGTTCAGGGGCAAAATGATAATTTTTAAAATTTATGGGTAAAATGAGGAGTTTGAAAGTTTAGTGGATAAAGTGTTAATTTTTAAAGTTCAGGAAGTAAAATAAGGGAGACCTTAAAGTTTAAGAGCTATCAGTGTTAATAATCCTTTTTTTATTTTCTACTATTAAAGACACGAGAGCTATATGCATTTTAATTCTATCAGTAAATTTATTGGTGATATAGAGGTAAATGGCCTTTTTAAAAGTACGTTTTAAATAAATTACTATAACTTTTTTAACTTTGACAAATGACCGTTTATCAGTGACAAACTTTGAGTTTATTTGATAAACACGTTAAGTTTTTCAGTGATAAACTCAAGTTTATCGAGTTTAACACTAATAAACTCCTCGAGTTTATCAAATAGACTCAGTTTGTTATTTATAAATAGCCATTTGCTTAATTTATAAAGTTATAGTCATTTATTTTAAAGAGACCATTAAAAAAGTCACCGAGTCCAATTTTCTTATTTTAACATTTAAATTGATTTTTCAACGATTTGATTGGTAATGGTATAAGTTGAAAATTTATAACATGTGACACAGAATTATCTACATTTATAGACGAGACTGTTAAAAAAATTAAGGTAATGATCAAAATTACAGTATCTACTAGTAAGATTAAAATACATGCACTACCATAAGTTTTGTCTCTAGATGCAAATATAAGAGAATAAATAATTCTTCCTTGTAGTTTTTTGAGAAAATTCATCCTTATAGTTTAACATTGTTGATAAAATTTACCTACAATTTTTTGAAACTACACTAACAACTTTTAATACTACCATTTTATTTGAACTTAGCAAAAGTCTATTTATAAAACAACCATTTTGCCTTGATATGATTATGCATGTGTTTAGAATATTAGTTAGAACTAATTGGTTATAACTAACTATATGTAAAGCTCTTAGCAGCTATAGTAAAAAGTAAAAAAGTTGCTACAATATAAAGCTCTCACATGCTACAATTTTAAAGCTAAAAACTTTAGTTCTAACCAACTCATCAAAGTGCCAACCAAACTATGATCATCAGAAAATACACTAATGCAATCCCTAAAATGCATGCTGGTTTGAGCAATTTTAGGGTTTTATATAAAAAATAAGAGGATTAATTTAAAAAAAATAAAAAATTCAATATCTTTAAATATCATAAAAGTCAATTAAAACTTATGACCAAGAAATTTGAAACTTCTTCAAACTCTAATGACATTTCAAAAACTTTTTTTTGGTAAAAATTGCCCAATATGACCATTTTTAAGAGACGAACTAAAATATATCTTTGTCTTACATATACACTTATATGTCTTTTTTTTAATTACATATATTGATAATCCAAAAAGACCATCTAAGTAGACTTTATCATGCATTTAGTTTTTTTTAACAAATTTCTTTATTTTTCTCATAGTTGAGTCGCTAAAAGAAACTTGATATTATGGAAATACATATACGCTTAATTAGTATTAATGTAACTTAAAGAATAAAAAAATATTTGTGTCATTAAATGGCTTTCAATTTAATTTCAAAAAAATACAAAAAGCAATAAAAATGTATATCATTAATTAATGTAATATTTGTTTATATTACCAATTTATAACATTAGTACAACCGAAATAGAAAGTATCATTATTACTTAAAATCTTAAAAAGTGAATGTCATTAAGTATCATTATTATTACGTATCATTAGCTTAAAAATATATTGATCATATAACTTGTAAGACACACAAAAATATTTAATAAACACCATATCATCAAAAAACAAAAATATCATTATCACTTTAAGTCTTAAAAAATGAATATCATAAGTATCATTATTATAAGTCTTAAAAATAGATGTCATTAAGTATCATTGTCATTGCATATCATTAATAATAAATTGCTATTATTATGTATCATTAACTTAATGATATATCAATTATATAACCTGTCAGACACACAAAAGACTTAATAAATACTATATTACTAATTTAATTGCATATCACCAAAAAACAAAAGTATCATTGTCACTTGAAGTCTTAAAAAAAAGAATATTATTAAGTATCATTATCATTGCGTATTATTAACTTAATGCTATATCAATTATATAACTTGTAAGAGGCACGAAACGACTTAATAAATACTATATCATTAATTTAATTATATACCACAAAAAAAACTCAAAATAATACCAACTTAGAAAACAACCGATGAAACATATATAAGCACCATTTTTAATTGTGCTTTAAATACCAATTTGTTATCAAGCAACAAACACCCTAAATTTAGGGTTTTTTAAAAGATGATAATGATCCTACATATTGTGAAATATATAGTATCAAACATATATATTATTATCAAACTTCTACGTAATAAACAAAAATTAAAAATATAATTAGTAAGGCTATTATGTCTTTAAATATATACTTTGAGACGTATAAAGAATATTCATAAAGTGAAATCATAGTTTAACCTTATAAATAAATTGGGTCATATGTCTTATTTTTCACTTTTTTGTTGGGTTAAAAAGCTCTTAAAAGAATACCGATGAGCAAAGTATTTGAAATGAGGACAGGCAAAGAGAGACAAGGATAAAAGCATAAATTAGATTTTTTTGCTTGTTATTAAAGTGTGAAATAGATATTTGTAAATATCTATTTATAAGTGATGAATAGTATGCTTTTCTCTATTCTATAAAATAAAAAATATATATATTTTTAATTTTCTCATTCTATAAAGAAAAGCCTTGTTTACATTAAAAATCTATCCCTTGTTCACTTACAAAAGCTTTTTTTTATTATTTTTTAAACATAAAAAGATATTTTAAGTGTGTTGTTTAAACTATTCAATAATTATTTTCTTCTCAAGAAGAGTAGTTTGATATATGTATATATATGTATTTTCAGTAATAGAAAAGAGTTGTTTGATATTAAAAATATATTTGATGAGTGCTTTACATTTTTCTTTTTTTTCCCATTTTTTTAGGTAATTTATGCTTCACGTTTGACATCTGATATAAAGGAGAAAAAAAGGAGAAAAAGGGTTTCAATGCATAATTAGCAGTTTTATAGTTGTTAAGGAAAATCTTATTAAATTTTTAATCCAACTATGCTGAAATTTTGTCTATTATTATTCCAAATTTTAAGAAATTGGGCTTTAATCAATGCAAAGCAAAGAAAAAAAAAAAGTCAAGCCGTTAGCAATCTCCTACATTGCCTTGGGCTTGAGCGAACCTCCTTGTGGAAGGACGTGCCAATATCGACTTTACAAGGGGAGCTCCTCGCATAGATCCTCGGACAAGGCTCATCATGCTTGCGAGGCAAGCTCCCTCTTCTAGACTTTGCCTCATATTTGTGAGGAGATTTAATTCTAGTGCCTACTAAGTGTGAGGCCATTTGAGTTGACATCACGTATTGAAATCAACAAGAATTAATGAAGGAAAAGACATATTAAATGGTGTTGATACCCAAATTTTCACAAGGATAAATCCAAGCTCACATCCCGTGATGTGGAACAAGATATGGTAGTCGATATATGGACCCAAGTTATGCTTCGAGGATTTCTAAGTGGGCCATGATTTAGAAGGCTAAGGAATGTAAATGGGATTATTTTATTCGATCTAGTTAGACTTTTAGCCACTTAGGGAGGCTTTAAGTCCATGAGGAATTAGAATAAAATGAGTTGTGATGGAAATTAACATTAAGTCAACCAAAAAGTATCATATATCACTCTTAAAAGAGTGCCCACTAGGCCTAAATTGGCCTACTCGATGTAGTTATTCCACCTAGTTATCTAACTCAATCAGCTTAAGTAGGTAACTTGATTTGAGGAGAGAGCCATGGAAAACAATAAAGATGGCCTTTTCCTTTCTCTTAGAAGTCAAAATAGGAAACCAAACTTGCACAAAAAAGGAGAAACAACTTCTTAAGCCTTATTATCCCTTCTTACAAGCCACCCAATATAGTATGCATGTCAGGTGACTTGTCAAAGGTCGAAACTAAGCTGAGCATCTTTTAAAAACCTCTTAGAGGGAGTTTTTTCATGTCAAGTAACTGCCCTTTTTGGCCTCAAGCTTGGAACTTTGTTTGAAAATCACTCAACCAAGGACCTAGAATAGCAAAACCTTAATTAAACCAGTAAATCTCTAGTTTCTTAAGGCCTACCGGCCTTGCCTATAAATACCCATCAACCCAAAGGCATTTCATGAAGAACTCAACAAATTATAACAACTCACAAGGCTATTTTTAGCCCAAAATAGTAGCCACATCTCTAGTAAATGCCCTCTTGGCCCTAGAAACACTCTAATCCTCTAATTAGAAAATCCAAAGCTCTGTGGTTTCTTGTGAGGTCCCTCTAGAAATGGTTTCTAGGAATTCCTCCTGATGACATCAATAAAGCAATAAACTTTCCAAGGAAACACTTTCCATTAAGACTGAAATACAAATATCTATGGCTATACTAAACTCCCTCAGGTCGTCTCCATCTTTGGTATAATAAATGACTTCAGCAGAGGCATCGTATTTCCTTGAAAACTTCTCTTAGAGATTTAATTCTAGAACCTACTAAGTGTGAGGTTGTTTGAGTTGACATCATGTATTGAAATTGATAAGAATTAATGAAGGAAAACACATATTAAATGGTGTTGATACCCAAATTTTCAGACGGTGCAAATCCAAGCTCACATCCCATGATGTGGGACAAGATATGGTAGTCAACATGTGGACCCACATCATGCTTCGGGGATTTCTAAGTGGGCTGTTATTTAGGAGGCCAAGGAACATAAAAGGGCTTATTTTATTCGATCCAGTCAGACTTTTAGCTCACTTAAGGAGGCTTTAAGTCTATGAAGAATTAGAATAAAATGAGTTGTGGAGGAAATTGACCCAAAGTCAACCAAAAGTTATCATATATCACTCTTAAAATAGTGCTCACTAAGCCCAAATTGGTTCACCTAACGTAGTCGTCCCAGAAGTTACTTGACCCAATTAGCTTAAGTAGATAACTTGATCTGAGGAGAAAGCTATAGAAAACTACAAAGATGGCCTTTCCCTTTCACTCAGAAGTCAAACTAAGGACCCAAACTTGCACAAAAAAGGAGAAAACAACTTCTTAAGCCTCGTTATCCCTTCTTATAAGCCACTCAATATAGTATGTACGTTAGGTGACTCTTCAAAAGTCAAAACTAAGCTGAGCATCTTTTAAAAACCTCTTGGAGGGACTTCTCCCACATCAAGTAACTACCCTTTTTGGCCTAAATCTTGGAACTTTGTTTGAAAATCACTCAACCAAGGACCTAGAATAGCAAGACCTTAATTAAACTAGCAAATCTCTAGTTTCTTAAGGCCTACCATCCTTGCCTATAAATATCCATCAACGCAAAGGCATTTCATGAAGAACTCAACACATTACAACAACCCACAAGGCTTTTTTCAACCCCAAACAGTAGCCACACCGCTAGAAAATGTCCTCTTGGTCCTGGAAACACTCTAATCCTTTCATCAGAAAATCAAAAGCTCTATGGTTTTTGATGAGGTCTCTCTAGAACCGGTTTCTAGGAATTCTTCTTGATGACATCAATAAAGCAATAAACTTTCCAAGGAAATGCCTTCCATTAAGACTGAAATACAAATATCCATGGCTATACTCAACTCCCTCGAGTCGTCTCCGTCTCTAGTATAATAAACAATTCCAGCCAAGGCGTCATATTCCTTTGAAAACTTTTCTTAGAGATTTAATTCTAGTGCCTACTATGTGTGAGGTCGTTTGAGTTGACATCACATATTGAAATTGACAAGAATTAATATAGGAAAACACATATTAAATGGTGTTGGTACCCGAATTTTCACAAGGCACAAATCCAAGCTCACATCCCATGATGTGGGACAAGATATGGTAGTCGGCATGTGGACCCAGGTCATGCTTCAGGGATTTCTAAGTGAGTCGTGATTTAGCAGGCCAAGGAATGTAAATGGGCTTATTTTATTCGATCTAGTTAAACTTTTAGCCCACTTAGAGAGGCTTTAAATCTATGAGGAATTATAATAAAATGAGTTGTAAGTTAACCAAAAGGTATCATATATCACTCTTAAAAGAGTGCCCACTTGGCCTAAATTGGCCTACCCGACGCAGTCGTCCACCATGTTACCTAACCCAATTAGCTCAAGTAGCTAACTTTGTCTAAGGAGAGAGCGATAGAAAACAACAAAGATGGCCTTTCCCTTTCAGTTAGAAGTCAAACTAGGAACCCAAACTTTCACAAAAAAGGAGAAAACAACTTCTTAAGCTTCATTATTCCTTCTTACAAACCACTCAATATAGTATGCACGTCAAGTGAGTCTTCAAAAGTCGAAACTAAGCTAAGCATCTTTTAAAAACCTCTTCAAGGGAGTTTTCCAGCATCAGGTAATTGCCATTGGCCTAAAGCTTGGAATTTTGGTTGAAAATCACTCAACCAAGGACCTAGAATAGCAAGATCTCATCTAAACTATCAAATCTCTAGTGCTTAAGGCCTACCATCCTTGCCTATAAATACATATCAACCCAAAGGCATTTCATGAAGAACTCAACACATTACAACAACTCACAAGGCTATTTTTAGCCTAAAACAGTAGCCATACCTCTAGAAAATGTCCTCTCGGCCCTGGAAACACTCTAATCCTTTCATCTAAAAATCAAAAGCTCTATGGTTTATGGTGAGATCCCTCTAGAACTAGTTTCTAGGAATTCCTCCTGATGACGTCAATAAAGCAATAAACTTTCCAAGGAAACTCCTTCCATTAAGACTGAAATACAAATATCCATGGCTATACTAAACTCCCTTAGGTCGTCTCCATCTCTAGTACAATAAATGACTCTAGCTGAGGCGTCGTATTCCCTTACTATCTCACACAACTGGCCTAATAGATTTGTCCTCAACTCTACAAACCGGTTACATTCCTCTCCCACATCATCCGCTCACTTAGAGATTTCCTTTTATTGCGTCTTCATCACCACGGGGTTGTAATCGCAGCACTTGTTGCCCTTGAAAACTTCTCTCCTTGAGGTCATTCGGGTTTGAGCCTATACCCAGCCGAGGTCAACACTTGCTACTTGCAAAGACGATGACTTTGGCGACTTTTTACGTTGAGGATGTGATCTCCCTCTTACCACTCTCTACCACCACTACTACATCACACCTAACTTGGACCAACCATAAGAGACCACAGGAACCGTACCCTCCATGTTTGCAAGCCCGCCATGATAAAGCCCCAACAAATGGACAAGAGGCTCATTGAGAAGCATTTCACCATGCCCAACCTTGTCCACTCTAGCGTCTCCATTGAGGACCTCAACCACCATCGCGGTTACTACAAGATCGAGCACTCTCACACCGCAAGGTCTTTGTTTTTTCGTTTAGTCTATTGATTTGTTTCCCAATTATCCTCCTTGTTTCGCATCGTCCAATATGGTCAGATGGATTTAGCTTTTACAATCTAGTTTAAGATGTTCAATGAAAATTTGTCTTATGTCTATGAAAGTAGGTTAAAAATTGCTTATCTAAGGGAATTTTGAGTCTTCCGCTCTATGAATGTGTTTTGATGTTGTATGCAATACTGGAACACGATCGGTGTTGGTTTCTTTTTTTGTATGAACTTACTATAAACATTGGTTTAATCATAGATGTGTATAGTCATGTCTATTTAGCTCCTATTTTAATTCGTAGATGTGTAACTCAAAAAATAGTAATGATAATCAAAAAATGTGGAATCAATGAGAGGGAAAAGGTGATTTGCTACTCGTTTATCTTGCATGTGAACCGATTGGAGAGGAGTCAAAACATAGTATTGACACAAAAATGTTTCCATATGTTTTTGTGACTTGTTCCCAAGGTAAGGAAGTTTCGCATTGTTTCCTAGTGTTGAATTTAATTTTTTCTTTTAACTTATGCTTCTTAGTTTCAATTTTTTTTGGTTCAAGTTATATTCATTTTTATTTTTTTTTTATCTAAAAAGATAATCGGCGGATTTCAGGATGGAATTTGGTGAGTTCCTGGATGGAATTTAGCAAGTTTTGTGTTGGAACCTGGTGGGTTCTACGACCGAACCTAACAGGCCGAAATAGAACCTGGCAGGTTTCAAGATGGCATCCCACTTGAGAAAATCAGAAAGGAGGGTAATTTGAACTTTTAATAAATTATCTTTTTTAATTAAAATGACAGCTTTGATTAGAGTCTTTTAGAAGGACAACTTTAAAATGTACTCCTTTAGAGGGTATTTTTGTAAGTTATCCACTTTAAAGAGAAGAAACAAATGCCACATATAAAATGACAAATATTAGTCTATGCACAGCCTTCTACGATAAAAAAATACTACACTAATAAACAACCAACGCTATGTACCAACTCGATTAAAAAGCTAAGGACGGGGGGCTCAACTTTCTTTTGCTTTTGTGTTGTTTTGATTTTTTTTTTTTAAATATGACCCATGTATTATATTAAGTTAAATTAATAAATATCTAAATACAAATGTAACTTTGATCTTATTCTCCAAAATTAATAAATATCACTCTCCAATGAACTTTTTTGAAAAGGTTCATTATTAAGAAAGCCCGATATACTTTTTGTAAAGAGAAAATTACATGTTATGCCATATTTTTTAAAGTAGTATTTATTTATGCCATATTAAGAAAGTTTATGCTATATTATCATTCATATTATATGCTAAATTATATTACAAATGAACTGTTGGCATCCATGAAAAGTAAGTCTTAAAACATGGCATTTATGAAAATTCCCTTTCGTGAATATGAGCTTTTGTCCTTGTGTAGGATATTAACTTAATTGTTTTTGTATCGTATTTAAGCCCTATTGAGGGTGAACTCGGCGCCATCGCCGAGGAGCCATACTCTAGGTGGCTAGCCGAGCAACTCGATAGAGTTACCAGGGGCATACTACTGATCCCAATGACCCTGGATACCACGTCCAAGGTTCTTCTCAGGGCTACCAGGGCTACACCTCGGCAGGTTGCCTCCTCAGACTAAGTACCAGCTTGGGTCGGATTACTCTCACTTGAAAGTGGACTGCTACTCGCCATCACAGGCCAACAAATGGCAAACAACTCACCATTGGATGGAAGCCAATCCATCAACGGAGGGACATGACACTTGTCACCTACCACCTGGCATGCCTTGATGTGACACCTGGGTTGTGGGCAAAACCCACCTAACACCCGATCCAAGTAGTAGCCTATAAATAGGAAGCATTTATTGCATCCTAGCATGCATACTCCTTCCCACCTAACAAGCTCCCGTCCTTTACCGAGCAACTCCTGTCTTGAGCATCGGAGAGCCCTTGTCTATTGACTGACCAGTTTTCTTCCCACCTTCGAAGTGTCCCTCCTCTTGTTGTGGTTCACCCAACTAGGCAGAGACGAACAAAGAAGAGCTGAGCACCATGCGCAGCCACACGTGGTGTTGATTCGATGCCAGACCTCAGTAAGCATCAACATTTTGGCGCTAGAGGAAGGGCCCTTACGCCTTCACTTAAAGACACCAGCCACAACGAGTTCGAAGACCAATGACTTGAGGGAACGCCTGAGATGACGCTGCCCTATAAGAGGGGTCGGGAGATGCATGAAATCGGCACCAAAACCCAGTTAGGCCTATGGGCCGCCCTCAGGCAACGAGGTCCCGATCTGTGGGGTAAGGGAGCACGACTAGGGCCGAGTAAGTCAATGATCCAGTTGCCCAAGACCTAATCCGAGAGCTTACAAAAGTAGTTCAGATTCTCACACAACAGCTCGCGCAACAGGCCCAACGTCAAGCTACACCTAGCCTCATACCTCATGCCTCGACAGACCAGGCTAGAGGTTGGGTAGGACGGGATGCTGCTGAACCTTATTAAGCTAATTTTGAGCGCTCTAGAGGCTCTACGCATGGCGTCTCGACCAACTATAGACTCATCCAAGAAGGCTAAATCAGCCCTCAAGGAGCACGAGTCCCGTCACCACAAGGTTCCTGAGCATCCGTGTTTGACAGGCTAGGACGCCGAGGAGAAGTGCACCAAGGTCGCCAGCCCGGAGCAGGTGATCGCATGGAGGGCGGAGCACCCTATAGGGTCGAACTAGCTGAGGATACGAATAGTCGCTAGTTTCGGGAGCTACAACGCCAAATAGACAAGATTTGCAACAATCATTTTGGCTTGGATGACGTGGGTGCCTTGGATCCGCCATTCCCAAATGCTATAATGCGAGCCCCTATGCCACCCAAATTCAAGGTCCCACAAATCAAGGCCTATGATGGGACTGCAGAAGCAGACGAGCAAGTTGAGCTGTTCCAAGGACACATGCTCCTTTAGAATGCTAGTGACATGGCAATGTGCAAGGCCTTTTCACTTATGCTTACTGGACCAGCTCGGCAATGGTTCCGGCGACTCGAGCCAGCTTCCATCACTTTCTTTTGGTAGCTCGTTGATGCCTTCTCGACAGCCTTCTCCACTACAAAGATGAGGAGAAAGGAGATCACTTACCTGTACGCCGTAAACCAAGGAGACGACAACTTCTGAGTCTACATAAATCGATTTACCTGAGCGGCTCTTGAGGCCAAACACGTCAAAGACGAGACCCTCAAGCACATTTTTGTAGGGGGTCTTTGAGACAAAAAACTCGCCTAGTCACTAGCCTTTGAGCCGCTAAGCACGTTCTCACAGATGCTTGGCTATGTGTAGAGGTACGTCGATGCGACGGAATACATGAAGAGCCGTAGAGAGGAGGGCAGCCCCAGTGGAACAAAGAAGGAAAAGAAGCAGAAGAAGGTGTCAGAATAGACCAATGCCGAGCAAAACAAGAAGCAAAAGAAAGAAAAGAAACCCGAGAAGCCAAAGACATCGACTGGCAAGTTTCAAAGCTACACACCATTAGTAGCAACCATCAACAAGGTGCTTGCCTAAGTAAACGGCAGGAACCTACTGGTACCACCGCCCAAGCTCAAAGGCAGCAAGGCAAAATGGGATCAAGCCATATACTGCGAGTTCCACAAAGATGTGGGGCACAATAAACGCGAATGTATTTAGCTAAAGGATTAGATTAAAAGACTAGTCCGAGAGGGACACTTAAGGGAGTTTGTTGAGCGAGTGATAACTCTAGGCTCTGCCTTTGGAAGAAACTACCCGCCTAGTCGAGACGCATCAAACCGCTCATGTAACGATGGTGGGAACACCTTGAAACCCCCAAACATCGTTCACATGATCTTCGGAGGGCCTGTCACTGGGGACATGTCAAATGGGCGATGGGCATACGTCCGAGAAGCTTGGCTGGTCGAACGGGGTGGGTTCATCAACATGTCTGAACATGTTAATAAGATTTGCCACCAACAAGACACCTCAATCACGTTTATCGAGGAGAAAGCAAACAAGTTGATTCATCCGCACAATGATGCCTTCGTGTGTGAGTTGCACATCGCCAACAGCATTGTGCGGTGAATGCTGATTGACAATGGTAGCTCTGTTGATATCCTGTTCAAACAAGCTTTCGATAAGATGAGGATTAGCAAGGCTACCTTAGTCCTGGTATAGACCCAGTTGTACGACTTCACGGGTGAATGCATCTGAGCAGTTGGGAAGGTCGGCCTCCCTATGACCTTCGAAGAGGGTGCTGCTCAGGTAACGCGTGTTGTCGACTTCTTGGTTGTCGACAAACCCTCCTAGTATAATATCATCATCAGCTGCCCAACATTGAATGCACTAAAGGCCATAGTCTCCACATATCACTTGGCCATGAAATTCCCCACAGAGGATGGGGTTGGAGTAATCTGCTCGTCTCAAAAGGACTCCCGAGCTTGTTACACCAATGCTGTCTGAGCGGCGTCGGCTTAGCGACTAAACATCTCAGCCATCCACATGGTCGACGAGGTAGATCTCCTTGCCGACCCAATGCCTAAGATGTTTGATCTTGACCCTTGACTTCCCAAGGAAGAGGTGAGAGCCACCCCGATCGAGGACCTGGTACCGTTCAACCAAGACCTCATGCATCCTGAGCGCATTGTCCAACTCGGATCCCAACTGTAACCTGAGATCCAAGCCGACATTGAGAGGGTCCTTACCGAGTATCGGGACATGTTTACGTGGTCTCATGAAGCCATGCTCGGTATCGATCCAAGTGTAATTTGTCACCGACTCAATGTCTGACCTGATCACAAGCTGGTGATATAGAAGAGAAGGGGTTTCAATCCAAAAAGGTATGCTGCTATCAATAAGGAGGTCCAAAAGCTCCTGAAAGCAAGATTTATTCAAGAAGTTAAATATCTGGAGTGGTTAGCTAACGTTTTCCTCTTCAAGAAGGCAAACAAAAAATGACGAGTTTGTATAGACTACACCAACCTGAATAAGGCCTGCCCAAAGGACTGCTTGCTGCTCCCTCACATAAACCAGCTCGTTGACGTGACAGCTAGCCACGAGTTGCTCAGCTTTATGGATGCTTATTCTGGCTATAACCAAATAAAGATGGTTGAAGAGGACTAAAGACAGCTTTTGTTACCGATCAAGAGCTCTACTGCTACATGGTAATGCCCTTCGGGCTGAAGAACACTAGGGTGACCTACCAGCGCCTAGTCAATAAGATGTTTACTCAGTACAATGGAGGTCTATATGGATGACATGTTAGTTAAATCTGTCTAAGTAGTTGATCACATGGTCGATCTCTGAGCGAGCTTTGACATTCTTCAGGAATATGGGATGAAACTTAACCCGATGAAGTGTGTGTTTGGGGTTAGCTCGGGCAAGTTTCTCATATTTATGATCAACCAACGAGGTATAAAGGTTAACCTAGCCAAGCCCAAGCAATTATAGACATGCACTCACCTCAGACTATAAAGGAGGTGTAGAAACTCACCAGCATGATTGCAGCTCTCTCCAGATTCATCTCTCGGGCTACCGACAAGTGCTATCTATTTTTTAAGGTACTTAAGGGGAGGTTCGAGTGGAGCAGGGAATTTGAAGAAGCCTTCCAAAATCTAAAAAGGTATTTAGCCACACCACCGCTCCTGTCCAAACCTTTGCCCAGAGAAATATTAACTGCCTATTTAGTCGTATCCAAGAAGGGCGTGAGCTCAGTTCTTGTCCGAGAAGAAGACGGAGTCTAGAAACCTGTCTACTATACAAGCTATGCATTCTAGGTTGTCGAAAAATGAGACCCACCACTTGAAAAGCTGGCATTTACGCTAGTCACCTCTACCCGAAAGCTGCGACCACACTTTCAAGGACATCAATACAGGTCCCAACAAAATTTCCTTTCTTCAGAGTTCAAAAATATACAAACGGATGGCCAAATGGTCTATCGAGATCGGCCAATACGATATCCACTTTGTGTCAAGGATAGCCATCAAAGCTCAAGTCCTTGTGGATTTTATCGCCAAGTTTACTGATGCCAATCAAAGCACATCATTGGCTGAGAAGGCGACCGTGGCGGTACTGGAAGCCCCTAGTTGTAGTGAGAATCACACCACGATGGAACAAGAGTGGAAGCTTTTTGTTGATGGGTCTTCTTGCATAGAAGGCTCGGGCGCCAGGTTATTATTGATAAGCCCAGATGGATACAAGGTGATCACGCGCTCTGATTTGATTTTAAGGCCTCGAACAATGAGGCAAAATACAGAGCACTCCTGGCCAGACTTTGAATCGCCAAAGATATTAGGGTAGATCACATAGCCATATATAGTGACTCAATGCTGGTCATCCAGCAAGTCACTGGAGTATTTCAAGCCCAAATAGAGTCAACGGCTGCATATTTACGAGAGGTCAAGATGTTGCTTGGGCAGTTCAAGTCTTACTCATTCAAGCAGATACCCAGGTCTGAAAACTTGGAGGCAGATGTGCTTGCTCGGCTAGCCTCAGGTCTTGGCGAAATGATGTGGCTTCAGTCCCCATTGAAAGGTTAGCCGAGCCGAGCATAAACAAGGAAGTAGCGAGTGTAGCCGAAAAACATGAGACTTCATGGATGGATCAGACAATCCGATACCTGACCACAGCCAAATTGCTCGATGACCGAGAAGAAGCACATCAGATTTGCAACAACTTGGCCTGGTATTCGATGATTGGTAGAAAACTATATCGACGAGGTTACACCACGGCATGTCTAAAATGCGTAGGACCCAAAGAGGCCGAATACCTAATGAAGGAGATCCACTAAGGCCTATGGGGAAACCATTCTATGGGGCGATCCTTGGCCCAAAAATGTCTACGACAGGGCTATTACTAGCCGACCATAGAGAAGGATTACAAGGATTTTGTGCAAAAATGCTTCAAATGCCAGCAATTCGTAAGGGTGCCCGGAGACCACGCCGAGCTGCTTACCTCAGTAACATCAGCGTGGCCATTCGCAAAATGGGCCATTGATTTGATCGGACCCCTTCCTCAAGCCCGATCCCAATTCAAGTACTGCATTGTGGCCATTGACTACCTTACCAAATGGATCGAGGTAGAGCCATGTACCAACATGACTGACGTAAAGTGTGCCAATTTTGTGTGGAAAAACATCATTTGCCGGTTCTGAATCCCACATACTATCGTCACCGACAATGTAAACAGTTCGAGTCCTCAAGTCTCCTCTGCCTATGTGATAGCTCGGTATCAGAAAGGTCTTTTCCTCTCTGAGCTACCCACAAAGTAATGGGCAAGTAGAAGCTGTCAACAAAACAATCAAGGACAACTTGAAGAAGAAGCTCAAGGGCCTCAAGGGGGCATGGATTGATGAGCTCCCAAAAGTGCTCTGGGTTTACCGAACAACTGCTTGGATAGTTACTGGATAGACCCTATTCTCGCTTGTGTACAGAGTAGAAGCGGTTATCCCGGCGGAGGTGGGACTGCTTAGTTTCAAGGTTAAGCATTATGACGAAATCTGAAACACCAAGGTCATGATGTTTGAGCTGGACTTGCTCGAGGAAAAAAGGAACTGGACAATAATTTACAACGCTGCTCGAAACTAGGTCATGGCTCGGTATTACAACAAGCGTGTACAACAGCGAAGTTTCAAGGTCGAAGACTTGGTACTCAAAAAGGGCATGGTTTTGCAACTCAGGGTGGGGTCCTTTGGTCCAAAATAGGATAGGCTGTACAGGGTCGTTGATATTATCCGCCCAGGTACTTACAGATTATCCGACATGGAGGGTAACTTGCTTGTCATCCTTGGAACGCCGAGCTACTCAAGAGATTCTTTTGTTAATCAAAGCCAGAAACCCTTTTTGACCTCTGGCTATATTCTTTTTATAACTAGACCTATTGAATAGGACTGGAATGTAAATATAAAACATAAATGAAATGTAAATTCCTACACTATTTTATCGAGCAATAAGTGTTTAAGGAATAGACAAATCCCAAAGAGGGATACCGTAACTCCAGCCTAGAGGACCAGACTACAATTCTTGAAGAGGGAAAGTCATACTAATTAATCAGACTGGGGGGCTGATCGGCGTTTGGCCAATCACAAGTCTGTCGCCGTACAGACTGCCCAAAGAGTCACCTATCATAAATATGCCCGACCAACATTAGACTTGAATTTAAGTTTCCATCAACTTAAACAAGTCTAGAGGGCAATAGGGCATAGGGTACCACACGCCGATGTGCTTTTCCCGACCAAAAAATGGGTTCCCCTACTTGGACTAACTCGGTAACCACCAAGATGTTAACTCAGCAACAATAGGAATGAAAAAGGGAGTTTCAAAAACTATGTTCTAGAAATGCCCCTACCAAGGAGCATCAAACATGGAACGAATTCCTAAATCAATTCCAAGACCAAGGTCTACCTAACTTGGCAAGACGAAGTCTAAACTACATCCCCGAGAAATCTCTTACCCCGAAGAATGAAAATATCTAACCGAGAACAATCGCACATGGAAAATATCAAAAACATAATACGTGAGAATCTGAGAAGTGATAAACTTGGAAAATAAGTTTTTATTAATAAGTGGTGGTGGGGAGGCACAATTAACTGGACACCTCCCAAGCCCAAATACAAAATAAGATCGAAAAACAACAACAGATAAAAGCTAAGCTTGGGCCCCATCCCTAGCATTGTCCTCACCACCTTCACCGCTGCCAGTGCCTTGCTTGTCCCCGTCATCTTTGCCATCCATTTCAACGACCCTCTTCCACCTGCCCTGGCTGTTGGGCTGTGCTCTGCTCTAGCTCGACTATAATTGACCAGTCGAAGCCCTCAGCCTTGGGATGCTTCTGGATCAGATAATCTTGAAGGTTCGTCATGCCGAAGTAGTAGTAATCAACGTACTCTGGGGATGCTTTGAACTCTTTAATGGTTTGGGCAAGTCAGCCGGGGAGCTCCTCCAAGAAACATCGGTTCTCGGTTTGCAAAGTTGCTAGCTGGTCCTTGAGCTGAGCAACCTCATCCTTCACCTATTCGGCCTCTCTCCTTGGGTCATTCACCTCCGCCTTGGCCTGGTCGGCTTTTTCCCTTGCCTTCTGAGCCTCCTCCTCAGCCAAGGAAAGAGATGCCTTAACTTGTTCTAGCTCTATGCTTTTGGCACCGAGCTCCTTCTTAATCTCTATCTTATCGAGGAAGGTCTTTTTGTAACTCTTTTTCTCCTGGTTGAACTCTTTCAGCCCGGTTGAATAAGCCATGTGCAAGAAGGCAGATGTCTGAAGAAGGGAAGACTTTCAGCATGTAACAAAAAGGAAAAGAAGAGAAGCTTGAGGTGGGATAAGCACTCACCTTGGCTGTAGAGTGGAAAGCAATGTCGGACAAGCCTTTGAAATCTTCGCCCTAGAGGTTCAATAAAAAGTCATCCTGAGGGACCACGTCCCTAAGGCACTCAAGGATAGCCCGGTGGTAGTTTGGGCGTCTCTTTGAGGTGTCTTCTGAAGAAGGCACAACGGTTGTAACGGCTAGGGGTGTCTCGCTTGACAAAGCCCTGGTCCTTGGTAGCTGGGGTGGTAGCTCTTGGACTGTTGTGGATGGCTACTCGGGTCGTGGGGGAAGCTTAGTCCTCGAAGTCTGCTTGCGCTTCCTTCCGATCTCTATGGCCTTGCCCTTCTTTTTGCGGAGGCTCTCCATGAGAGCTCGTCTCTCTTTAGTAGTCTTCGGCCATGAAGACATTTTTGCGAAGCCAAAATCCTCCCAAGTTAGAATAAGGTTGGCACGTAAAAAAAAAAAAAAAAAAAAACTCAGGGCTGACCTTCAATCCAGAGCTGGCGAAACGAGTATAAAAGTTTAATCACATCCTCGAGGTCCTCATCTGCCATGGGTGGCCCCGAGTCGAAGGAGCCACTCGACGAGTCCTTGGAGCTGGACGATAATGGCTCCCTCGTCGACCACCTGGATTGGGAAGTGCTTGGCCCTAGGATGTCCACAGTGCTCGACCTTGTGACTGTGACTAGCCCGGCTGACTGAGCAGGTTGGATGTTTGAAGGAGGATTTGTCCAGCTGGATTCCTGAACTAGCCATAATCAAAAAGGGTCTCCTTTCCAAGCATGAATGACTACTGCCTCATCGCTTTGAGCTTCTCGAGCAGATTTTTGACCGCCCTAATTACATGGCTCGATGCCCAAGGCCTCTTAGACCAAACGTGCCCTTGTTCGAATGTCCTTGGCACAAGCTGATCGGTAGGGATGGCCTCATCGGCTTGGGCTAAATAATTGCTCCCGACATAGAACCACTCGTACTTCTAGAGTTTGTCCAAGTCAGATTTGCCCAAAATAAAATCTCTCCTAAAGCCGGTGACATAATACCACCCAGACTGTCGGAGAAGCTTCTTCATCTTGTATACTTGGTTAAATGCTTTCAACGGCATCTCGGTTGCCCGGTGGTACCTCCATAGCATGTACATCCTAATCAACGACCTATAACTGTTTGAGTTAAGCTGAGCCAGGCACACATTAAAGTTATTTAGTGCCCGACGAAGAAACATATAGATCAGGAGGCGCAGCCCAGCTCTAAAAAACTCCACATATAAGGTTATGCACCCCTCGGGTGGAGTCAAGGTTGAATCATCCTCTTCAGGCGCGATGAGGATGATGTCATCTGGGATCTCGAACTCAGCACGTAGATCCTCAAGTTGAGACTCCATCATGGCACCAGAATAAGCTGCTACCGAGGTCTGCCCGAGCCGGGTTACTCGATAGGCAGTCACCCCCCAGACCCTAGTGACTCGGACCCTTTCGTCCTCCTCAATTTCGATGACCTGCTCAGCCTCTTCTACTACTGCCTTGGCCTCCTGTTCCTCATCGGAGATGTCGACGGTAATCTTGCCCACGACCTGGACAGGAGCCCCGGAGTCTCGACCAGAGATGCTTAGTACATCAACCGCTACCTCCAGCTCGACACGCTCTTGGGCAGTAACTCAGGAGGTACCAATAGTGGCTGCTCCAATGTATGGGTTCTCGCCCCTGCACGGCCTCACCGGGCACTCCCCATCCAGTAGGTTGAGAAACTCCTTCTCGGGGACAGTCTGAAAGTCAACCCTTAATATTTGAGCCAACCGATCAGTCCCGTCCTACTATGGGGTCAAACCTTCGATATCAACCTCCATAGAGGACGAGCTGGCCTTAGGGTTGCTTTCTGACTAGGAAATATTGACATTTTGAGAATCTGACACATTACTCATTTTTGTGCACTTCTCGAGAAATTACCTGATTGGACTGTGGAAGCTTAGGAATGTAAAGTCTTCGGGCTAATAACCACAGCTCGGCAGCTAAAAACTTAGTGGTTGCAAAATTTGGTCTTAATTGCATAAATATGACAAGAAGAAAGGCCCTATTTATAGCCATTTCAGGCGTAAAATCTAGGCACAAAAAATGAAGAGACGCGATGATTACGCTTGTTAGGAGGCGCAGTCGTTTGCGGAGCAACATGTGTCTCCCAAGTTCCTGCGTGTGACCTTTTGTTTCACGCTACCTCAGGATGGCGCTTCACCTTCCTTCCTTAGCCAACCTCACCCAATTAGCATAGTCCACTCGGCCGGACACCGACCAGGTGAACTGGGGGCTACTATTGAGGGTGAGTTCGACGCTACTGTCGGGGATCCGTACTTCAGGTGGACGGCCAAGCAGCTTGGTAGAGTTACCAGGGGCATACTATTGATCCTGATGACCCTAGATACCATGTCCGAGGTTCTTCTTAGGGCTACCAGGATTGCACCTCGGCAGGTTGCCTCCTCGGACTAAGTGCCAGCTCGGGTCGGATTACTCTCACTTGAAAGTGGACTGCTATTCGCCATCACAGGCCAACAAATGACAAATAACTCGCCGTCAAATGGAAGCCAATCCATCGGCGGAGGGACGTCACACTTGTCACCTACCATCTGACATGCCTTGACGTGACACCTGAGTTATGGGCAAAACCCACCTAACACCTGGTCCAAGTGGTAGCCTATAAATAAAACGCATTTATTGCATCTTGGCATGCATGCTCCTTCCCACCTAACAAGCTCTCGTCCTCTGCCAAGCAACTCCTGTCTTAAGCATCGGAGAGCTCTTGTATGTTGACTGACCAGTCTTCTCTCTGCCTCCGAAGCGTCCCTCCTCTTGTTGCAGGTTCACCCAACTAGGCAAAAACGAACAGAAAAGAGCTGAGCATTATGCGTAGCCGCACGTGGTATTGATTCGACGTCGAACCTCAGTAAGCATCAACAAGCCCAATGATTTATTATCAACTTATTAAACAAAAAAACGATTTATTGAGTAGTATCTTGGAAGACTTTTCTGCTGTAAAGCTCACGTCAAATGATAATCAACTTGAAACTTCTATTTCAAATGTCTACTTTGATGAGCATTTCTAAGGGTTAAAAGGTACTGGTGATGATAAATAGTTCAAAAAGGGAAAAAAAAAAACTTAAATTAACTAGTTTCTCGGCTTTTTTGCATTTAGCATTTAATCTAACGGGCATTGCTGCTACTCAATTGATGAATGCTATTTTATTTATGCACTTCGAGTAAGATATATTCAATAATTATACCTTAATAATAAGGTTGTTATGTGACATTCTCAAGGTATTAAAACTCATTCGAGACGATTTTAGTCCCTTTATAATTGTTAAGTTTGATTAATTTTTCTTTGATTATTAGTCAATTTTTGTTGTAGTTATTAGCCTCTTATGATAAGATTTTCTGGCGTTGTCACTGCTCAAGAGGAGATAGCCTATACTAGGCTCCGACAAGTAGATATCCAATTAAGGACACTAAATATAGAGCAACACACATTGGCTCTTTCACACATCATCAACAATCTATAAAAATATCCAACCAATCAATGTCAAAAATCCCCCGTCACCAAGGCCAGACAAGAAACCATCAGAGAAACAAATCAAAACCATTGTTGTTGCAAATCTAAACCAAACTAAAATAAATAAAAAAAAAAGAATGGAAATGAAAAAAGAGGAAAGACTAACCTCAAACAATTAAAAAAAAAAAAAAGCTTACATATGGGAGACGACCGCTAACATCCGAAATAATATGAAAAGGTCAAGCACCAAGTGAGGGGAGAAACAAAGTTGACGTCTATCAAAGCAACGCATTGTTGGGGAATTAGGTGACTCCTAATTCCAAGGATCGCAAGAACGAACAATTGCAGAAAATAAACAGGAGCAAAGAAGAAAAAGAGACACCAAATTTTTATACAGGTTCGTCCAAAATTGAGACTACGTCTTGTTTCTGCCGCTTGCAGATTCCACTATGATGAAGGAGATTACAGATTACAAGAGCAGTTTATCACACACTCACAAATTGTGCTTACCAAAACTCTCTTCTATCTAACACCCAATGGGAATTTTTCTCTCTCAAGGATGGAACTCTCAAGAATTTTGCCTCTCACAAAATTATGTCACTCACAACTTTCACACACACAACCCTAGCCACCTTGTGTCTATTTATAACCAAAGGAGGAGAAAATAGCAACTAATGGGAAACCCTAGTGGTTTCCCGTTTTTAGGACCTTTGAATTCGACTCTGATTCAAAAAACATCGCGGAGCACAGCGCGTTAGCGCCGCGGCGCTCGTTGCTCTTAAACGAGCGCTGCGGCGCTCCCCTGCGGCGCCTAGGCGCTCTTCACCTGGCGCCTAGGTGCCATCAACTCGACGCCTCGGCATAAACATCTTGGCGCCTAGGCGCTTGCCACATTGCACCTAGGCGCAATTCACCTGGCGCCTAGGCGCTCTCCACATGGCGCCTAGGCGCCCTCATCCCAGCGCCGCGGCGCTCTTCTGCCAGAGCCGCGGTGCTTGCTCTCTGCCTTCGAGGACGCGATTTTCTCCCTTTTCCTTCCTTTTGCTGGGTTGTCAACTTGATTTGGCTCCACATCTGCAACAATCTCCCACTTGGAGACTAATCAATTCACCATGTCTCCCACTGCAGCGGCAACGACTTCTCACGCCTCTTGGAGAAGTCCAACTGAAGTTGCGCACAACTTCAGTTTCTCAATCGGATCCATCTTGGTGATCATATCTCTGGATCCTTTTACCACCCACCTTGCCTTATACCGCTTGCTGCCAGCACTTTTATCTTTTGCCCGGTATACCTTCTTGTTGTGCAAGGACTTTTCCTGTGGTAACTTTGCCAGTTGCCATGTCCGATCCAACTCGTCCCTCATGGCTAACTCCCACTTGACCGAATCTCCAGCCTCCACGGCTTCATCAAAGCTCTCTGGCTTACCTCTGTCGGTCAACAAGATGTAATGCAGAGTAGGGGAGTATCTCTGCGGTGGTCTGATTGTCCTGCTAGACCTCCTGATTGGTGTGGCAGGAGTCCTCTGGTTTCCTTCTGGAGCTATGTTTTCCTGGTCTTCAACCTCTGGATTTTGCACCTCCACTTCAGGCAGATCCTTTAATGGAATCACCTCAGGCTTCTTGTCTTCAGAACCTGAACCCCTGGAGTCCGTGCTGTCTCTGTCCTTGTACAGAACACCTTCGTTGAAGATCACATCCTTGCTCCTGATAATCTTCCAGCTTTGGTCATCCCAGAGACGATAACCAAACTCAAGTCCGCCATAGCCAACCAGAAAACACTTCTTTGACTTGGCATCCAGTTTACTTCTAGCAGTAGAATCGATATGTGCATAAGAAACACAACCAAACACTCTCAAGTAAGAGAGATCCACCTGTTTATGGCTCCAGACTTCTTCCGGTAGCTTGAACTTCAGCGGTGTGGATGGACTTCTGTTTATCAGATGAGCGGCTGTGTTAATTGCTTCAGCCCAAAACATCTTTGGCAGCCCTGCATGCAACCTCATGCTCCTAGCATGCTCGTTTAAAGTTCTGTTCATCCTCTCAGCTACCCCATTCTGTTGTGGTTTCCCTAGAATGGTCTTCCTCATCTTTATCCCATTCTCAGCAAGTACCGCCTGAAATCTTCACCTAGGTACTCTCCCCCATTGTCAGACTGCAAGCACTTCACCTTCAAATCTGTCTCGTTCTCCACCATGGCTTTCCATCTCTTGAAAGCATCGAACACATCAGATTTGTTTTTCAGAAAGTAAACCCATACCTTCCTGCTTGAGTCATCAATAAACGTCACATAGTAGTTTGCGCCACTAAGGGAAGTCACCGGCGTAGGCCCCCACACATCAGTGTGAACAAGCTTCAATTTCTTGGACTTAGGCTCTCTACCCATCTTTGAGAAACTGACTCTCTTCTGTTTACCAAAGATGCAGGCTTCACATAAACTGTGATCAACAGTTTCCAAACCCGGTAGTTTTTCTTTGCAATGAAGCACCTTCATACCCTTCTCACTCATGTGACCGAGCCTATAATGCCATAGCTTAGTATTGGCAGCAGAATCAGCAACTGTTAGGATATCTCTGCAACTAGAGTTCATGTAGAGAGTTCCAGCCTTGCGTCCCCGAGCAATAACCATCGCTCCTTTTGTGACTTTCCAACCTCCACAATTGAAGGTCACTTTATGTCCATCATCATCCAGTTGCCCTACCGAAATCAAGTTGCGCATTAACTTAGGAACATGTCTCACCTTATGAATCTTCCATACCGACCCATTAGGCATTTTTAAACTGACATCTCCAATGCCAACTATATCCAAAGGTTCTCCATCAGCGAGATAAACCTTACCATGATTTCCGGCAACGTAGTTCTCCAGGACATGACGGTGTGCTGTGGTGTGGAATGATGCTCCTGAGTCCATCACCCACGAATCAAAAGAACTGTCGACAGACAAGATTAAGGCATCCTGTTGCTCTTTAGTGGCGGCATTAGCTTCATCATTAGTCTTGTCTTCATTCTTCCTTGGAGCCCTGCAGTTCTTTTTCAAGTGGCCCGTCTTCCCACAGTTCCAACACTCCATGGTCCTTCCATTCCTTGAATTGCTTCTCCCATTCCTCGACTTGCCTCTCCTGCCATTATCCCTGTTGGATTGCCTGTCAGGTTTCCTGCCCCTATTATCAACATTAAGGGCCGAGTTCGACGAAGAGGCTTCTCCTGAGTCCTTCCTGCGAACTTCTTCCGCCAGAATAGAATTTCTGACATCAACAAACTTTAATTTGGCATTCCCAAGCGAATTTGTAATGGCCACCCTCATGGGTTCCCAACTGTTTGGTAACGAGGCCAAGAGGATTAGAGCATTGATCTCATCATCGAATTTAATCTCTACCGAGACCAATTGGTTTAAGATGGTGTTGAAACTGTTCAGGTGCTCTACCACCGAGGCACCTTCAGACATCTTTAAATTAAAGAGCTTCTTCATGAGATGTACCTTGTTATTGGCTGAGGGCTTCTCATACATCTCTGACAGAGCCTTCATCATCCCTGCTGTAGTGGTCTCCTTCGCAACGTTGTGGGCAACGTTCTTTGACAAAGTCAAACGGATCACACCGAGTACCTGTCTATCAAGGAGACTCCACTCCTCATCCTTCATGCCTTCGGGCTTACTACCCAAGGGCAAGTGCAGTTTCCTGCTGTATAGGTAGTCCTCTACTTGCATCCTCCAATAGGAAAAATCTAAACCATCAAATTTGGTGATGCCGGCTGCCATACCTTCTTCTCCAGTCATCGTTCTTGATCAAAACCTCCTCTCTGATACCAGTTGTTGGGGAATTAGGCGACTCGTAATTCCAAGGATCGCAACAACGAACAATTGCAGAAAATAAATAGGAGCAAAGAAGAAAAAGAGACACCAAATTTTTATACAGGTTCGTCCAAAATTGAGACTACGTCCTGTTTCTGCCGTTTGCAGATTCCACTATGATGAAGGAGATTACAGATTACAAGAGCAGTTTCTCACACACTCACAAATTGCGCTTACCAAAACTCTCTTCTATCTAACACCCAATGGGAATTTTTCTCTCTCAAGGATGGAACTCTCAAGAATTTTGCCTCTCACAAAATTATGTCACTCACAACTTTCACACACACAACCCTAGCCACCTTGTGTCTATTTATAACCAAAGGAGGAGAAAATAGCAACTAATGGGAAACCCTAGTGGTTTCCCGTTTTTGGGACCTTTGAATTCGACTCTGATTCAAAAAACATCGCGCAGGCGTCAGCGCCGCGGCGCTCGAAACGAGCGCTGCGGCGCTCCCCTGCGGCGCCTAGGCGCTCTTCACCTGGCGCCTAGGCGCCATCAACTCGACGCCTCGGCATAAACATCTTGGCGCCTAGGCGCTTGCCACATTGCGCCTAGGCGCAATTCACCTGGCGCCTAGGCGCTCTCCACATGGCGCCTAGGCGCCCTCATCCCAGCGCCGCGGCGCTCTTCTGCCAGAGCCGCGGCGCTTGCTCTCTGCCTTCGAGGACGCGATTTTCTCCCTTTTCCTTCCTTTTGCTGGGTTGTCAACTTGATTTGGCTCCACATCTGCAACACGCATGTGCACCATAAGTAACCCAACGCAGCTGTTCAATATGACACTTTTGACACCATTCGATGCACTGCACCACGAAGGATGAGATCTCAAGAGATCAGTGATATGTTGGAGAAACGATGTGCTCGAAAAAAATACTACAAAATAGTCATGTAGTACAGCTATTGGTGTTAAAACTGTTACATTAGAGGCACTTTTAAGTACCGAAATTGAAGTACTTTTAGAATCTGCAGAGATTTTGCTATTTGATTTTTTTTTTTCTGGATTTAGAGTTTTTCTTTGCAAATAAGCATTTTTTTGTTCTAGATTTTGTGGAGAAATTTTATTTACGATTTTGAAAATATTTGTGTTACATGATATTCATTATATTATGAGAAAGAGAATTTATGACATATTTCTTTTTAAATTTTTATGTGTTGTAGATATGAACCAAGTTTTTAAATTTGTGAATAATATATAAAGAAATTGTTGTTTGTGCAAAGAAATAGCTTTCGGCTAAAACTTTATATATTTTTAAATTTTTAAAGTTTTTAATAACAACGTTTGCAAAAATCATCATGAAAAAAGTAGCATATTTAATGACGGTCTTTACAAGAATCATTCTCGTATGTGCCCTTTCTAGACTCTTGTGGACGTATTAGAATCGTCGTCATATGTCTTTGACATACAATGATGCTAGATTTGACCGTGGTTTCTAAACCATCATCGTTTGTGTCGTGTCTCTCATTGTACTAGTAAAAGCTACCCAAAAACAACCAGCACTCCCTCCATCTTGCATCTAAGAATGGACTAATATTCTGCAACAAACACTAACTCCACCACTATTTTACACTCATTGTTGCAGCCTCGTGGATAAAAAATATAATACCCGAAATTTGACGACACATCCGAAAATGATGATTGAACTTGGCCAAAACTCTCTCGTGAAAAAAAACGCTCTATTTTGTCAACTCCAAATATAGAGACCTTTTTCTGAAAAGAAAATTTTATTAAAATCACTAAGATATTACAAACACTTAAAATAGGAAGTGATTCTGTAATATGAGACAGCACTTTCCAATGAGATTGGATCTATTAATTGTTGGAAAAATGGCAATCGGGTGAATGAGAAATTGATGCTCATTAGCAAAGATCATTGGAGGTCATAAACCTCATGTTGTAACACCCAAATGCATGGTTTAATAGGTGATTATGAGCTTCATAATCATGGAAAATGGAGGGTTACAACCAATGGTTTAATGGGAGATTATGACCACCATTATCATGAAAAATGAAAGGTTACAACTGGTGTCATTATGCACATAAATTTCGAATAATGCCTCATTGTAATGTGGATTGTAACGTCTATCCTCTTAAGCTTATATAATGAGCTCTCCTCCACATGTTTGAGACACACACAAATACATAGAATTTGCACTCATCAAGTCATAGAGTTTTTCCTTTGTTTTCAAGTTCCATCTAGTTTTTGTTGTAGTCTTTTTTGGTGATAGAAGAAAAAAACAGTTTCAAGTTCGCCGAAAACGGTATCCAATAGTGCTTAAGATTCCGTTGGTAGTCATTGTATCTTGGGAGACAGACATCCGTAGAATCCTCGTGCACAACCGAAGGGGACGAAAGTATTTTAAGGAAAGCGTGAGCTCTACATGCCTCGACTATTTTTGTCTAATTTCGACGTTGCGTTGCTTCCATTGAAGGTTTTGTTGTATCTATTTTCTTTAATTTTAATTTCCAACTTTTACAATTGTTACCTATTTGTCTTATTCATATTACATGATATATTTTTAACAATCTTAAAACATACTATCTCTCTTGAGGACGAACAGGTTGCTGGAACGAAAGGAATAGTCTTTATAAATTCCTTCTCATATTTGGTTTTGCTAATAGCTTGATTACATGTTTTGATTCTGTTCAATTTTCTCTAGCTCTGAATCTTTACATGTTTTAGCTTATATTGTTATCATACAAGTTTTGGTATATTTGATTGTATTTTGTTGTATTCGGTTTGCTATACCTCTGTTTATATTGATTTTCATTATTAGCCTTATGATTTTGCTATATACGTTTTGGTACATTATAATTTTTTTAATGTTATTCATTATATCGTTTTTCCTTTGGTGTATTACATTTCAGATTATATATATTTATTTATAATAGTTTACGGTTTTGTTTGTATAGATTATATAAACTATTATATATACAAACGTTTGTTATAAATGTTTGAAAACGTTTTGTTATATATACAAACGTTTGAGTTAGATTATAAACGTTATGTATCTTTATATATATTTATATATCAAATTTTTTTAAGATGTTTTAAAAAAAAAAAACAGACTCTCCTTTGAAGTCAGACAAGTTTGCTGGATTAGAGAAAATCTGTTTGATACATAACTATACACGTTTGGTTTATATAGGATTACTTGAAAAGTTTGCTCCATTTTAGTTTTATCTGTTCTGTAAGCTTTCTTTTGTTGGTGATTTTTTGTGGTTAATTTGCTTAATTCGCTTCTCATCATAAAATGCTTTATTTAAAATACTAGTATGTATTGCACACTATTTTTGGTTCATGGCTCATGCTTTTGTTGTTGTGGTTGTTTGGTTAATCAAAACGTAGGAAAGTTTTAGGATAATATTGCTTGTCAATTGATTATTGGACTCTCAGTTGTTCACATGCATTTTCATTTTTTTTATTGCACATAAACTGATTGATTTTAAATTGTTTATGTATAAGCTTGTTTTTATTATAAATGGTTGTTACAGTTTTGTTTGTTTATAAAGGTTTACGTTCATTGTTTTGGTATAACATAACATTTTTTAATGTTTTGTTATGAATGGTTTCAGTTTGTTCATTTTACTATTTTTCGTTACAAGCATTTATTATATATAAAGTTTTCTTTTACTTTAATATTTATAACTGTTTCCGTTTCTTATCAAATTTTGTATGTTTATGTTTTTGTTTCTTATATAATCGGTTTATTTTATTGTTTAACTATATAAATATATATTGTTTTTATCATAATTGTTTGTTATGTTTTGGTTATTAAGTTTATTGTTTTAAAAGAAAAAAAAAAACTCTTATGTTTAACAGATTGTTAACATTTGTTGAATAACATATTTATAGTTTTTCCTATAACATATTTACGTTTGTTCACAATTTGATTTATTTTAAAGGAAACTAATGTTTGGTTTCATTTTCAGAAATGTGTGATAATATAAATGTTGTTCCAACTGAGAATGTTCCAACTGGGAGCACTTCTGAAACACCGGTGCCGTTTCCTCGGATTAATGCCTCGACCTCCACGCAACCTTTGTCGGTTACAGTTCCTATGAACCACAATGAAAAACATGGACTGAATTTTAAAACTTGGCAACAAAAGATGTTGTTCTATTTGACAACACTGAATCTTACTAGATTCTTGAAAGAGGATCCTCCTACTGTTAGAGAGGATGAAACAGATGCTCAAACCTTGCTTGCTGTTGAAGCATGGAAGCATTCTGACTTCTTGTGCAAGAATTATATTCTGAATGGCTTGACTAATGCACTTTATAATGTGTATAGTCTGAAAAAAATGGCCAAAGAAGTATGGGAGTCTTTGGACCGTAAATACAAAATAGAAGATGCTGGTGCTAAGAAGTTCATAGTTGGACGGTTCATGAACTACAGAATGGTGGATTCTAAGACTGTAATTAGTCAAGTACAAGAACTACAATTAATCATTCATGAAATTCATGCTGAAGGAATGGTAATTAGTGAGTCTTTCCAGGTAGCTGCAATCATAGAGATGCTATCCCCTGCGTGGAATGACTTCAAGAACTATCTGAAGCACAAGCGTAAAGAGATGAGCATTGAAGATCTTATTGTTCGACTTCGCATTGAGGAAGACAATAGAAGATTTGAGAAAAAGCTTTTTAACAAATTTGTTGCCAAAGCAAACGTGGTGGAGCATGATAAAAGCTCCAAGAACAAGAAAAACAAGTCGGGGTCCAAGCTGGGGCCTAAGGGTGGAATTTCAAAGAAGCAGAAATTCCAAGGAAAATGTTTCAATTGTGACAAGGTGGGTCACAAGTCGGCAGATTGTAGGCTGCCAAAGAGAAACAAGAAGAAAGAGGCTAATGTGGTGGACACCATCACACAAGAAGTGTCAGACATTAGTCTCTCTACCGTGGTCTTTGAAGTCAACATGGTGGACTCCAACCCAAAGGAGTGGTGGCTAGACACTGGGGCCACATGCTATGTGTACTGTGATAGAGCTGCTTTTGTTGAACTCGCACTGTTAGATTTTGGGGAGAAGTTATATATGGGCAACTCTGCCACATCTAAGATCAAGGGCTAAGGGATGGTGTTTCTAGAAATGACATCAGGCAAGGAAGTCTAGCTGCAAAATGTGCTGTATGTGCCTGATATTCGGAAGAATCTCATTTCTGGAACTCTGTTGAGTTCACATGGCTTCAAGATGGTTTTTGAAGCTGATAAAATGGTTTTGTCTAAACATGGAATGTATGTGGGAAAGGGTTATGTGAAAGATGGGATGTGAAAAATAAATGTAATGGCTGTTAAGCCCAATTCCATCAATAAAATTAAAAAGTCTTCCACTTATATGCTTGAGTCTTCTAATTTATGGCAAGGTAGACTAGGTCATGTTAATTATAAAACTTTGTGTAGATTAATTAACTTGAATCACATACCCACGTTTAATATTGATCCCAAACACAAATGTGAAATATGTGTAGAGGCAAAACTAACAAGATCTTCATACCAAATGATTGATAGAAATACTGAGCCACTTGATTTGATACATAGTGATGTTTGTGACTTAAAATTTATTCAAACTAGAGGTGGGAATAAATATTTTGTTACATTCATAGATGATAGCACAAAACATTGCTATGTATATTTGCTTAAAAGCAAAGATGAAGTTATAGAGAAGTTTGCTCTCTATAAGCAAGAAGTTGAAAACCAACTTAATAAGAAAATTAAGATGGTAAGAAGTGACCGTTGTGGTGAATATGTAGAACCATTTAGTGAATTTTGTGCACAACATGGTATTATCCACGAGGTTATGCCACCCTATTCACCTCAGTCAAATGGTGTGGCTGAACTCAAAAATCATACCTTAAAGGATATGATGAATGCAATGCTGATAAGTTCTGGATTGCCACAGAACATGTGGGGGGAAGCCATTTTATCGGCTAATTACCTTTTAAATAAGGTACCCTGGAAGAAAGAAGACAAGACCCCTTATGAATTGTGGAAAGCTAGAAAGCCTTCTTACAAATACTTGAGAGTGTGGGGGTGTCTTGCAAAGGTAATGGTAACTACACCAAAGAAGATGAGAATAGGTCCAAAAACAGTTGATTGCATCTTCATTGGTTATGCCCACAACAATAGTGCTTATCGGTTCCTAGTGTATGAATCTAAAAACCTTGAGATTCACAAGAACACGATAATAGAATCTAGGAATGCATCATTTTTTGAACATGTATTTCCTTGCAAATCCAAGAGGATGGTCCAAGTTCATCTAAACAAACGTTTAAGACTATTGAAGAGAATAGTCAGGATCATCAAGAAGTTGAAACCGAATATGAATAGGAAGAGCCTAGACGAAGCAAAAGGGCAAGGACAGAAAAATCATTTGGACCTGACTTTCTGACCTACATGCTAGAGGCTGAACCTCAAACTTTCAAAGAAGCTGTAAGCTCATCTGAGGGTCCTTTATGGAAAGAAGCCATAAAGAGTGAAATTGATTCCATCATGCAGAATCATACTTGGGAATTAGTGGACCTTCCTCCAGGAAGTAAACCGCTAGGTTCTAAGTAGATTTTCAAACGCAAAATGAAAGTTGATGGAACAATTGACAAGTATAAGACTAGACTTGTTATAAAAGGTTATAGACAAAAAGAAGGCCTTGATTACTTTGATACTTATTCTCCTGTAATGAGAATAACCTCCATAAGAATGATTATAGCAATTGCCACTTTGCAGAATCTTAAAGTGCATCAGATGGATGTAAAGACTGCTTTTCTTAATGGAGACCTTGAAGAGGAAATTTATATGGAACAACCAGAAGGTTGTATTGCTCCAGGACAAGAAAAGAAAGTCTGCAAATTGGTGAAATCTTTGTATGAGCTTAAACAAGCACCAAAGCAATGGCATGAGAAATTTGACAATGTTATGATGTCAAATGGCTTCAAAATTAATGAGTGTGACAAGTGTGTTTATGGTAAAAGAATAGACGATGGATATGTTATTCTTTGTCTGTATGTAGATGACATGCTAATCGTCTGTAGCAATGATCGGATGATCAAATCTACTAAAGATATGTTGAACTCTAGGTTTGACATGAAAGACATGGGACCTGCCGATGTGATTTTAGGAATCAAAATCAAAAGGGCGCATGATGGACTCATCTTGAGCCAGTCACACTATGTGGACAAGATACTTGACAAATTTAGTAAAAATAACACTGGCGTAGCCAGAACACGAATTGATACTAGTCAACATCTGTCAAAAAATAGAGGAGAAAGTATATCCCAGGTGGAATATGCTAGAGTGATAGGCAGTTTAATGTACTTAATGAATTGTACAAGACCAGATATTGCCTATGCTGTAAGTAGTCTGAGTAGATTCTCGAGTAATCCAGGAGATGATCACTGGAAAGCGATTGTTAGAGTACTCAGATACTTACGGTATACTCGAAATTATGGGCTACATTATACAAAAGATCCTGCTGTTCTTGAAGGGTATTCTGACGCGAGTTGGATATCTGATATACAGGATTCTAAAGCTACAAGTGGATCAGGATTCTAAAGCTACAAGTGGATATGTATTCACTTTGGGAGGCGCAACAATTTCATGGAAGTCCTCAAAGCAGACGGTAATAACCAGATCTACTATAGAATCTGAATTTGTAGCCTTGGATAAAAGCGGTGAAGAAGCTGAATAGCTAAGGAATTTCTTGGAGGATATCCCTGAATGGCCTAAACCTATGCCTGCAATATGCATACATTGTGATAATCAGTTTGCTATTGGCAGGGCACAGAATGTGATGTATAATAGTAAGTTGAGACATATACATCATCGACATAATATCGTTAGATAACTGATCTCGACTGGAGTCATGACAATAGACTATGTAAGGTCTAAAGAAAATATTGCAGATCCGTTAACTAAAGGACTGAATAGAGATCAAGTTGAGAAAACATCAAGAGGAATAGGACTTAAGCCCATTAAAGAATAGGTCGAAACAGTGGAAACCCAACCTTGTTGACTGGAGATCCCAATATCTAGGTTCAATGGGACAACTAAATTGAATAGACTGAGTAAGATCAATGTGGGGGTTACCTCAACCCATTCCTATAATAAAACAGTGATACCCGTAGGGAAAGGCTAAGCGGTTTGCTTTTAATGATTCTTATGTGTCGAATACGTTAGGAATTCGAGCAGAGTAATACGGGTTACTCTTAAGTAAGAAATCACCTATGTAAGAGAGAAGTGAGGCCGCTTCAAAGGAGAATTGCTATGGTTCAATTCTTTAGAAACTCTTTCAGAACCAGGGAGATGTTCACGGCCAAAATGAACATAACCATAAGAACTAAAACTGTGTTAGGAAAATATTTGTGTGAGGTATGTTATCGTTTACACAAACAGCAGAACAGTTCAAGGACATCACGTCTACTAGTCAGCTAGTAAAGTAAACATACTTTCACAAGGGAAGGTTCAAGGGTTAATGCCTACCTATCCTATGCAGGTATTAACCGTAGAACTCTGTCACTATGTAATGTCTTTGTTTTTCCTTGTAGTTTGTCAATTTCATTCATGTGGGGGATTGTTGGAAAAATGGTAATTGGGTGAATGAGAAATTAATGCTCATTAGTGGAGATTATTGGAGGTCATAAACCTCATGTTGTAACACCCAAATGCATGGTTTAATAGGTGATTATGAGCTTCATAATCATGGAAAATGGAGGGTTACAACCAATGGTTTAATGGGAGATTATGACCACCATTATCATGAAAAATGGAAGGTTACAACCGGTGTCATTATGCACATAAATTCTGAATAATGCCTCCTTGTAATGTGGATTGTAACGTCTATTCTCTTAAGCCTATATAATGAACTCTCCTCCACATGTTTGAGACACACACAAATACATAGAATTTGCACTCATCAAGTCATAGAGTTTTTCCTTTGTTTTCAAGTTCCATCTAGTTTTTGTTGTAGTCTTTTTTGGTGATAGAAGAAAAAAACAGTTTCAAGTTCGCTAGAAACGGTATCCAATAGTGCTTAAGATTCCATTGGTAGTCGTTGTATCTTGGGAGACAGACGCCCGTAGAATCCTCGTGCACAACCGAAGGGGACGAATCTGTTTTAAGGAAAGCGTGAGCTCTACGTGCCTCGACTATTTTCGTCTAATTTCGACGTTGCATTGCTTTCCATTGAAGGTTTTGTTGTATCTATTTTCTTTAATTTTAATTTCCAACTTTTTACAAATGTTACCTATTTGTCTTATTCATATTACATGATATATTTTTAACATTAATAGATTTTGATGAGGCTCAACAGGTAAGAAGTATACTAGAGGCTGTATGGTGCGAAAGTACCTCAATACATTAAAATCGAGCAAATTTAGAGCCCTATTTGATAAGACTCCTTCAATCGATGGATTTTTCTTGTCGATTAAAAGGCAAAACCCAGTAGCATTAGAGCTACCATGGACATTGCCAAGAAGCAACAACGGAATCAAACACCCGCCTACCTAAAGCTAAATTTAAAGATAAAGAAACCACGGTCATTGTTACGGACTAAACACAAACAACTACACCAAGAAACAAATGTCAACCCCTTTGCTAAAAACAACAAAATATTGTGAAAATAACTTTAAAAACAACCAGCAAGCTCACGGATCCGGAAAGACTTGCCTTCCATTTCTTTATTTCAACTTTTCACTCAATATTATATACATATACCTATTCGTATGAATGATGAAAAAAAGCAATAGTATATATATATATATATTCCTATTCGTATGAATGATGAAAAAAAGCAATAGTTGTGCACCCTTCTTTTTTTTGGCTAGTGTTGTCCTTTTTATTGTTTGCAAGAAACTGTTCAACATGCACGAATAAAACCAAGTGTGTTCAAGAAGCTAATGTCAGAGAGTCATTTATTTTAGCAGGTGCCGCAAATGGCTTTTACGATTTAACGCGACAAATATCCTTTCTTTTGTGTTCGCCTCATGTATATGGTTATAATAGCGAATTTCTATTTATAATAGCGAATTTCTATTACAGCTCTCTTCAAATTTTCAGTGCTTTATTTAATTTTCCATAAGATCGATGCATACACTAATAGGAAAACTATGTCTTTTGACTAAAATCATAAAACACTGGATATATATGTTTCTAGAGTCGCATGTTTTAAAGATGTCCCGAAGTAAATTAGCTTGACTGTCTTTCTAAGTATCCAATCCCCTATAGTCCTATTTTTATCTTTTTGGATAATATGAGGATTATTTAAGAAGTATCAAGTGTAAACATCTGTTTAATTCCCTTTTGGGATTTTTTTCTCCATATTTTCACAAATAATAAGAAAAATAAAAATGTTTTTCCAATGTTGTTTGGTTAATGTTTTGGACTCTCAAGAAAATAAAATTAGTTTTGAAAATATCCAAAATTGCCCCAAATTGGAAAAAAAAAGGCTCTTTCCCTTCGCCATGCAATGACCCCACCCCTCGTCAGCAAACCTTCACGACCCTAGCGAGCCACCCCTTTCTAGCAACAGCCAAGGGAGGATCGATGGGAGGGAAGCTAGTGATCTGAATCGTGGTGTTCGCGAGGGTGGGGGGTCGCACACAAGTAAGCCATCGACTCCGCTAGTGCCAATCTAAATTGTGGATGGGTCATCGAACTCTGCTCATGGCACAAAGAGGGCAAGGGGTTGTCGAGCTCTCCTGGTGGTGTGCGGGGGTGAGGAGGCATCGAGGGTGGGGGTTGGCCAGTGGAGGGTGGGGGCTAAAAACTTACCCAAAACAATTTTTAAAATTTACATAAAATAATTTTCAAAAAATACTCAAAAAACTAATCAAACACAATTTCAAAATAATCTCAACATATTTTTCAAAATAGTCTCATTTTTTGATTTTTACCTAAAACAAAACGTTTTTAAAAATTCTATCAAACAGGTAATGACTAGACTTTTGTTTTTTTGGTGATTTAATGATGAGACTAGTTCGGATATACATTTATGTTAAAAAGAAAAAAAAAACCGATTGCAAAGTTCCTAGAATTATGAGCATTGGATAACCTCATAGAATGAAGTGGAAATTGCTATAAAAGATAAAAGTCAGCTCCCTAGAATTATGAGCATTGGATAACCTCATAGAATGAAGTGGAAATTGCTATAAAAGATAAAAGTCAGCTGAGAACTACTTCTTATAGTTTCATTATTCATTATCCTCCACCGATCAATATAGAAATAAAGTTATTTTGAAAAAAATAATAGTTTGAATAGAACCTCTTTTTTTTTTGAAAGGGCATAGAGCAGACATTAGAACCATTAATCTCCTAAAAGATGATGGATATAAATATCTTAAAGGTACAGTGTCAAAAAAATTTAAGCGTAGGATTGATTGTGGTAATTCTAATTTTATTTTCATTTTTTATAAACTTGAGTGGATGTTCTTTTGATGTCATTTTTCTTGTCTCTATCATACTTTACTTATAAAAATTAAAATAGTAAGGTATAATAAACAAAATGATTAATTTCATAATTGTCTTTAAACTATGTATCATAGCTTAACGTGCCTAGGAACTTTAATTGATAGGTGAGAGATTTAAGGTCCACAATAAATTGAATTAATACTACAAACTCTATTTAAGATTAGAGCATCTCCATCACTGCAGTAAAGCAATCCCATCTTTTAAGTATTTGGATAGAAAAAACACCCAATAATGCAATATTTTTTAGTGCAAAATAACATATATCCATGTTTCATATTTAGTTGCTATTAGTTGATACATCGACATATGTAATTTATTATTTACAGTATTGAGATTTTTATTATTAAAAAAATAAATTTTCTTTTACAAAACCAAGACCTAAAATTGAAGGTTGTTTTCACCAAAGGCTCCAAATATCTACTTGTCTCACGTTGACTCTCAATTGTTTGACATGTAGCGAGCTATCTTAGGGCCCGTTTGGTTTGAGTACTCGTTGTACTCAATGAACTCAAATGTGGATTTGAGTATCAAGAATTCTTTAGATATGTATTTGTTTCCCTCAAAATTTGAATCCTTTGAGTATCAAGAATCCAAGTTTTTAGAGTTCTCATTCCCCCTAAACTTTTGATACTCCGATATCTTTGCTACAATAAAAGCAAAAATTTTCTCGCCTATATTTGAGGAAAAAAATCATAACTTTTTCATTTGATATCCAATTGAGATGATTTTTTTTTCATTATGTTCTCCGTGAAGAGAGGAAGGAATTAAGATACATATTGCATATTTTTTAGGATCATTAACATTAATATTTTATTAGATTTGTTGCTAAATCAAAAACTACTTTCACTATCTTTCCAAACACAAATTTCAATCTTATTCTTAAAACTTAAATGCACATCCAAACGCCAATTCGGATAACAATTCAAATCACTAACTTAAATCCTAATTTAAATCACACTAACTCAAATCAAATTACTGATTTGAATTCATTTACCAAACGGACCCTTAATGTCTATGAAATACATAATTAAGAGTGATAAAACTATAAAAAATTGAGACTGGCTTAAAGAAAAAAAAGTTCTAAAAAGATATTCAAAATAAAATCCAAATTACGTCGCCATCTCAAAATCTAATTTTTCCTTTTTACGTTTCTTTTTATCAAAATTTCTTGGCTTTTATTTTTTATTTTTTATTTTTATTTTTTGGCTTGGTGTCCCTCATAAAACACTCGCACTGTAGTCCTTGTACTAAATTTTGTCCCGATGTTGATAATTCGTTTACGTTTCCAATTAAAACTATGTCCATAAGAAATGTTGGGATAGCTAGCCTCTAAAAGTAAATGTGAGATTTTAAGACAATGGATATTTTTAAGGGCAATTGGTAAAAGTGACCCTAAAATTATTGATAAAAAGTAAATATAATTTTGTGCATTAAAGTACAAATAAAATAATAAATTAAATATGCTATTATTTAAACTCTTTTTGTCAAATATAGCATTGATTTCACAAACTTGTTTTTAAAAAATAATTTTCATATTGTCATTAATTAATATGGGAAAATTTAAGGTAGGGCATGCTTCTAGCATACTACCTATAGTGCCTAATCTGAAAGTATTGAGTAGGAATGTTCATGAAATACTTGAATTCATGAAATCCGTCAAAATCAATCCAACTCGAAGGTTTTGGAATAGATTAGGACGAGTTTTTGATTGGTCCAAGATTAAGAAAATCTCATCCTAAGATTTTGGATTAAATTACAAAGTGAAGAATTTTCAATCCATCTAATTTATCAATGCAAAGCTCTGTTTTGTATTTATAGATTTTATAATTTTAGTAATGTATATTTAAACAAAACTTTTTTCCTAAAAACATTTTCTAATTTTTTTGCCAAGAAATTATTATCAGGTTGTGTTTAAAAGCTCAACCTAAGTTAGAAATAGAAAACTCTAAGAGAAGAGATTAAAGTTGAAATTCTTTTAAGTTTTAAGTGCTATTGATGAAAGAAGAATAATCTATTTTGAGGCTTTTTAAGAAGACTTAATTTTAAGTTTTATTAAAACTAGTTTGTCTTAATAATTTATTGTAACATATTCAACATTATTACGGCCCTGTTATGGATAGATTTTTTTAAACAATTATTTGTTTTTTTAAACAAAAAAAAAAAGAAAACAACTTTGAAAGCATGTTCGCTACTCTTGTCTTTGTTTTTTATTTTTTAAAATCTGTTATCTTTATTTAAAAAAAATTGAAAATAAAAAAATTATGTTTTCAAATTTTTTTAAACAAGTTATATTACGAAAAAGAAGTCGTATATGGTGGAGTCCTGTCACGGGGTCTAAATTCTCTCACAAATTTTTCACCAGTGATGGCGCTAAGTTCCTCACTTAGCCAGCCAACTCGCACACACTTTTGATCAAAGGAAATACAAACACACCAAATATGGGAAAATCTCCCAACCCTTTATTATTTCACATAAAAGGAATACAACCAAATGTTTGCTGGGATCACACACTCACAAAATCGTGTCCTCAGCCTTAGCCATCCATGGCTATAAATAAACAAAACTAGGCAACACGTGGTGGCTGACAGCCCTAGCCACTAGGCCTCACAAAACTCACGGGACACAGGTATTGGGTCTCGATTTGCCACCTGGGGGAATGAGGGCACGGGTCCAAGTAACTGCTCGTAACCGCTTGCACATGCACATCAGTGGCGCATGCTTGACTTCACAATCGCACGCCACATCGATCAAGTAACCGCCTTGCCACCTGCTGTCTCTCCACGTGCCTCTGGGGCCTGGTCTCTCCAAGCCACGTGTCAGGTCTTGGTCTATCCAAGACATGTGCCTCAACTTCCCATCATGTGCCACAACTAACTCTGAATGCCTCACGTGTGTGCATGTCTACTCCCATGCACGTAGCCCACTTTTGCATGATGGTCTTCACGTCCATGCCATGCAAAACTCATCTGCCACCAAGCCAAGTGCACTCAAGCTTTACTCTCGACTTGGCTGCTCACCGCCCGCATGCACTCGCGCACACAGGTCTGAGTCAATTGATCAGGTGCTGACAAACCCACCCCCACTGGATGGAGCCGACGTCCTCGTTGGTAGGGTCTCTAAGTACGCCTTCACCTGCTCTTCAAACTGCCAAAGAGTAACATCCCTTTCCCATGTAGCATCTGCCTCACTACTGCCAACCCAATGCACAAGATAATCAGTTCATCGATTTCTCCTGCTCTCACCTTGGGTCCGATGGTCAAAAATCTTCACCATCTTCTTGTGGAACTCTTTTCTCACTGCTAGAGTGGCTCTTTTCACTTGCTGCCTGTCACCATCTCCGTGATATGGCTTTAAGAAGCTTACATGGAATGTAGGATGTATCTTCATTCTTTCAGGTAACTGCAACCTGTAGGCCACATTTCTACTCATTGCACACTGGAAATGGCCCATCGTACTTCTGGATCAGGCCCTTATGATAGCTCCTGTCCATCACTTTCTTCCAAATCTGTGGGGTCAGCTTCAAAAGGACTAAATCACCTTCTTGAAACTCCAAAAACTGTCCTGTGCTTATCAGCATACTTTTTCATTCGTCTCTGCGCCTTGGTAAAGCTATCATAGGCTTGCTCAATTAATTCCTATTTCTCTCGAGCAAAGCGTTATGCAGCAGGACACTCCCCTTGAGACTTCTGCTTTGCCACTTCTAAAGGGTTAGGGGTTGATGCCTGAGTGCCAACTCTGAGGGGCTCAATCCCGTAGTAGATGACTTATGAATGTTATAGCAAAACTGGGCCGCATCAAGTAAATCCACCCAATTTCGCTGACTTGCAATAACATAATGCCGCAAATATTCTTCTAGCAAGGCATTTATCCGCTCCGTCTGGCCATCGGTTTGCGGATGGTTGGTTGTAGAAAACTTCAATTCTAAACCCATGAGTTTGAAAAGGTAAGTCCAAAATTTACCAGTGAACCATGCATCTCGATTGTTGATTATGTCCAGAGGCATCCCAAACACATAAATAATTCGGCTGCCACCTTGGCTGGACATGCATGTGGTGCAGCCATAAACACCGCATACTTGGAAAAACGATCTACAACCACCAATATTGAACTCAGCCCTTCCACCATCGGCAATCCCACAATGAAGTCCATAGAAATGGATACCCATGGCTTCTCAAGAATGGATAGGGGCTGAAGAAGTCCTGCTTGTTTCTTCTTCTCGGTTTTGTCTAGTTGACATACTAGATAGGTTTGGACATACATCTCGATGTCTTCCTCCATCTTTGGCCCGAAATAATGCCTCGACACGAGTGCCATCATCCGTTCAATGCCTAGATGTCCTGCCCATAATGGATCATGGGTCTCTTTTAATAATTCCTGCCTTAGTCCCCCGCCCTTAGGGACAAATAGTCTACCTCCTCGTGCATACAGCAGGCCACCATCAACCCAATATTTTCGGACAAGTCCGTCTTCAACTTGCTGCCTCAACTGACAGTACGTAGAGTCTGCCTCCGCAGCCTGCCTGATTTTCTCAATAAAGTCAGACTGAACAGGGTCAAGGAAGCCACATATGACTGCACTTATTTCCTGCTCAAGGCGTCTGCTACATGGTTCTCGCTGCCTAGACGATGCAGCCATGCAAAGTCAAATTCGGCAAGGAACTCCTGCCACCGGGCCTGTCTTGGAGATAGTTTCTTTTGAGACTTGAAGTAAGTATTAGCCACGTTTTCTGTCACAACAACAAACTTTGTTCCCAACAGGTAATGTTTCCACATCTTAAGACAATGAATCATAGCCACCATCTATTTCTCATGGGCGGAATAGCGCTGTTCCACGTCTTTTAATTTTCTAGTTTCATAGGCGATGGGGTGTCCTTCTTGGACCAACACCCCACCAATGGCTCTATTAGATGCATCAGTATGCACTTCAAAGGGTAATCCAAAGTCGGGCAACCGCAACACTGGTTTGGAAGTCACCACTGCCTTGATTTTCTTGAATGCTTCTTGGCAATCTACTGTCCAAGCCCACTTCTTATCTTTCCTTAGCAAGTCGGTGAAGGGATTCACCTTCTTGGAGTATCCTTCGATAAAACGCATGTAGTAGTTTGCTAAGCCAAGGAAGGACTGCAACTCGATTACCTTCGTGGGGGTAGGCCAGTTTATAATGGCTTTAATCTTCCACTCGTCCATCCTGATCTGCCCCTTGTTGATCTTGTGCCCCAAAAACAAGATTTCCTGCATACAAAACTCACATTTCTCCTTCTTGACATACAGAGAATTTTCCCTCAGTTTGTGGAATACCATCCTCAAGTGCTCAACATGTTGAGCCAACGACTCACTGTACACCACAATGTCATCCAAATAGACCACCACAAAGCTATCTAGAAACTCATAGAGCACATCATTCATGAGGTTACAAAAGGTAGCAAGGGCGTTAGTGAGATCGAAAGGCATTACTAGGAATTCAAACGAACCATACCTAGTGACCATCGCTGTTTTAGACTCATCTCCCTCAGCAATGCGGACTTGCCAATACCCAGACCGCAAGTCAAGTTTGGTGAAGTAAGATGCCTTTGAAAGTCGGTCGAACAGGTCTGCTACATTGGGCACTGGGTACTTGTTTTTCACCGTAACCTTGTTGAGTGCTCGATAATCCACACACATGCCAAGGGTCCCATCCTGATTTTTCTAGAATAAAACAGGTGCACCATATGGGGCCCTTGATGGCTGCAAATTGCCTGCCTCTAGCAACTCATCCAGTTGCCTTCATAACTCCGCCAACTCTGTAGGCGCCATGTGGTAAGGGGCATGGGCAGGGGGTCTTGCGTCTGGTTCAAGATCAATCTTGTGATCAAAGTGCCTCCGTGGGGGCAACTTTTTTGGTAGTTTGGGTGGCATCACGTCTTGAAACTCCTCAAGCACTCCGGCAACTTCGTCAGGCACATGAACAACTCTGTCTGGCTTGATCTCCACCAAGGCAGCCACTAGTGTTGTCTCACCCCGCTTTAATCCTAACTTTAACTGGGAAGCCGACTGCAACAACGGCTTCTCTGTAGTTTGCTCACAAAAATCCGCCCGAACAAAACATGGTTTTGCCTCATCTTGAATGAAAAGGCCACTCAAGTGGGGCACTGCTACGGCTTTGGTCTTCACGAAAAACTCAATTCCAAGGATTAGATCGTAATCATCAAGAGGGACAGCCATGAAGCAACACTCTTGTTCCCAATCTCCGATCTTCAAGGACGACGTGGTCATTCCTTGGATAGGCTGTGCACCAGAATTCACTGCCTTTATCCTACTCGAAGTCTTTGAGATGGTCAGCCCGAGGTCACTGATCTTTCGCTGTGAGAGGAAACTGTTGGTCGCACCTGTATCCAACATCGCTCGCATTGCATGCCCGTTCAGCAACACATTCACATACATGAGCCCTTTGTGAGAGCCCTGATTGTCTCTCGTGATTGCATTTAGTAACTGAAGGGGGTTCAATCTCGATTTTGCACCAGCCGCCTCGTCATCAGATCCTTCCTGAGTAATGAGGGTCGACAGTTTCTCTTTCTTTGGGCAATCTCTCGCCCGATGAGGACCATCACAGATAAAGCATCTTGAATTTTTCTTGCTACTGGCCGCCTCTGTGCTTTTGGACTTTGAGGCCTCACCATCTTTCCTCTTATGCTTATCTTTCCTTCCCTCTTTGCCAGATTTTTGACTTCTCTTGCCATCATCTTTGGACTTCTTCTTGTCAGTGTTGGAGGAAGAAGGCCCAAATTTGTAGTCAATGAGGTTATCCGCAACAGCAATAGCCATAGGCAAATCCTTCACGTTCTGCCTTCTCAATTCAGCCTGCGCCCAAGGCTGTAGTCTGGAGAAGAAGTTGAACAGCTTATCTTCTTCCAAGATGTTCTTGATGTCCAGCATCAAGGAATTAAACTCTCTCACGTAATCCCGCACTAAACCTGTGTGCCTTAACTTCTTCAAGGTTTCCCTTGCTAACCAGGCCGAGTTCAGGGGCAAGAATTGCTCCTTCAACTCTTTCTTTAAGGCTTCAAATGTCTCAATTCGAGGCCTACTTGAGTTCGCATCATCATCCAACCAAGTGCGCCACCAAAGTTTGGCGTCGCCACTAAGATACATGTTGGTTATCATCACTTGTTCGTTCTCTGCCACACGAGCAGCCTTGAAGTATTGCTCCATATCCCACAAGAAGTTCTCAAGTTCCTTTGCATTTCGGTTGCCATTGAATGGCTTTGGCTCAGGGACTTTTAGTTTCGAAGAACCAAGACCACCATCGGTTGGCTGAGGGGTTGCCACAGCCCTCTTGACAATGTTCAACTCGTCTTCCAATTTCTTGGTGTTGTCTTTCACCAAGTCGACTATGGTGATCAAGTCGTGCATCATGGAAGAGAACTGCTCCTCCATATCTTTCACAAGGTCCGTCCGCGCTGCATTCAGCATAGCAATCTGTTCAGATTGTCGTTCAAATTGAACGGCCAAACTTGTAGCATAATCGCTCAAAGGGGCACCAACGAAGTCTTCCAATCGGGTAAGCCGTTCCTGAATCTCGTTCATCGCTGCCAACCTAGAAACGCCATAAGGCTTGGGCTCTGATACCTGTTGTCACGGGGTCTAAATTCTCTCACAAATTTTTCACCAGTGATGGCGCTAAGCTCCTCACTCAGCCAGCCAACTCGCACACACTTTTGATCAAAGGAAACACAAACACACCAAGTACGGGAAAATCTTCCAACCCTTTATTATCTCGCATAAAAGGAATACAACCAATGTTTGCTGGGATCACACACTCACAAAATCGTGTCCTCAGCCTTAGCCATCCATGGCTATAAATAAACAAAACTAGGCAACACGTGGTGGCTGACAACCCCAGCCACTAGGCCTCACAAAACTCACGGGACACATGTATTGGGTCTCGATTTGCCACCTGGGGGAATGAGGGCGCGGGTCCAAGTAACTGCTCGTAACCGCTCGCACATGCACAATAGTGGTGCACGCTTGACTTCACAATCGCACGCCACATCGATGAAGTAACCGCCTTGCCATCTGCTATCTCTCCACGTGCCTTTGGGGCCTGGTCTCTCCACGTGCCTCTGGGGCCTGGTCTCTCCAAGCCGCGTGTGAGGTCTTGGTCTATCCAAGACATGTGCCTCAACTTTCCATCATGTGCCACAACTAACTCTGAATGCCTCACGTGTGTGCATGTCTACTCCCATGCATGTAGCCCACTTTTGCATGCTGGTCTTCACGTCCATGCCATGTAAAACTCATCTGCCACCAAGCCAAGTGCACTCAGGCTTTACTCTCGACTTGGCTGCTCACCACCCACATGCACTCGCACACACAGGTCCGAGTCAATTGATTAGGTGCTGACAAGTCCTCTCTTTCCTTCCCGTGTCTCTCCCTTTGTCTCTCCTTTCTCTCTCTTCATTTGTTTCCTGAGAAAATGGACAAGAAATTGTGAGATGATAAAGCACATGGTGGAGGACGAATGCGCCGACAACTGAATCCCCTTGCCCAACGTCACCAGCAAAATCCTCTCCAAGGTCATTGACTACTGCAACCGTCACTCGTCCTCCATTGCTGCTGCCGCCGCTGCCACTGATGACAACGATCTCAGGTCTTGGGACGTAGAGTTCGTCAAGGTCGACCAGGCCACTCTTTTGGACCTGATTTTGGTACCTTTTCTCTCTTCTCTCTCTCTAGAATTTCTTTTTTCTGATTTTGGTACTTAGGCTTTGTAGACGATGTTGTGCATGACGAGGTTTGTGCTTCTCAGTTATGATTCGGAATCAACTCGTCTTTAATCTTTGGAATTGGGGGATTCTTGCCTAGTGTTTCTAGGTTTTTGGTAATGGTATTGAACGCTTCTTATTTTAGGTTTCTTTTGGAAAACTACCAAAAAGCTCCGGCAAATGGGTTCTTGAGATGCTTTCCATATTTAGATCTAACCAACGTATAGGAAAACTAGTGATGACTTTGATTCTTAAAAACATTATTTTCCCTGAGCAGTTCAAATGTAGCTGAATACATAATTTGCTGTATAATTGCACAGAACAGAAAAAACAAATTCAAAAATTACATTTCCCTCTTGGACTTGTTACTTGTTAGTATAATTGGATTAAAATAAAAGGATACATGAATGTGATTGCAGAGAGAGTTTGTAAACTACTGAATATTGATAGAGGAAAAAAATTCACGAGGGACTATAGCCACAACAGCCCCAAAAAGTTCATAACTTGTAGCTTGTTAAAGTGTAATTTGGAATGTAATAATAGCAATAATTTGGAGGCAGTGAAACAAGAAACAAAATCCTTCATTCCCAATCAACGGTTGCTCCATATGTCTATGCTTTACAGGAAAAAGTTTGCTGGTAAAGCAGTGTTAGATACAAAATCTGAACAAATGATAGCTGCTATATGTTTGTTCCTTACAAAAGAAAACTCAATTATGCATTAAAATTTTGGAAATCTTTAATATTAACAACTTAGCACTTAAAAGTAAAGAGAGGACTTGTCAAAAGTGGACTTAAAACTTATATTTATATTACTTCCATGAATTGGTTCTACATGGTTGTGCAATAATTATCTTAGTAGTGTTGTAGAATTACTTTTGGCTTTCTATCTGACTTGTGTATAAAACTAGCTTCTATAATTTTAAGGTGATTGAATTACTTCTGGCTTTCTATCAACTTGTATATAAAACTTGCTTTTATAATTTAAGGTGATTGTGGAGAAGGCCGAGAGAAGTGATGTTCCAATTATTGATAAGAAAAAGTAAGTTTTGCGTTTTACAATTTGTGTTCCTAGATTTGTATGTTCCTTTTTTATATATTTTATCCAGGTTTTCTTGGTTGCATCTTTGATTGAGTTATTCTGATGAACGCGACAATATTACTTTGTGTTTCAAAAGTGTTGTTTAATGCTGTTTTATTTATTGGGATAGAGAATTCATTGTGGTAGTAAATTACCTTAGATAATTTTGCTCTCAATGCTCATTTGCTTGACAACTATTATTAGATGCCTATTACATAATCTTTTAAAGTACAAATACATCAAAAGTAGAGAAAGTTGCTGCTAAGAATTAGAAGAGAAATAATCAAGTTGTTGGTGAAGATTCCGGATCTGGTGCAGCAGAGTGCTCTATAGTATTTGAATTCAAATTTGTGATCTTATCAATTACTACTGAGATCAAACTAGTTTTCCAGGTGTTGACACGTTAAGAATTCGAGGCCCCAGTTTTATGTTATTGAAGCAAGTAAAAATCGCAAAAAGGGGTAGCTAAGCTTGGTTAATAACTTCCACTGAGCTTCTATTTTTGACATAATTACAAAATTCATTGACACAAATTTATGATGAGGTTTGATTAGTGATCCTAATTGAAATATGAAAAAAAAAAAAGAAATGAGAGGATTCGAAGATCGGAATATCGATTTGGTGTAAAAATAGGTCTTAATTGATACTTCTTTGGTTATTGCAGCCGCTAATGAAGGAATAATCTCTTTGATGCTGCAGATTAAGGATTTAATAATATCTTTAGTTGATCTCTAGAATTGTTATAAACATAAATATTTGTCTTTTGCTATAAGTGGACCAATAAATTCATGACAACTTGATATTGTTTTTGCTTGTTCCATAGAAGTCTTGAATAGCTAGATTTGAGTATAATCTAGAACATGCCTTCTTTTTAAAAGTGAATGATAATTACAGTACTATATTTAGTGGTGGCTTTGGTTATTATCTATGTTCATTTTAGAAATGGTTATTATCTTTTTGAGCTTTTGTATTATAGTTGACAAAGATCATAATAGCAAGATGACAATTCACAATTTTATTACAACAAATGGAAGTGAAGATATTATTTTTGATACACCTGAAGAACAAAATTTGGAAGGGGAGATTTTTGGCATTATACATCATACTTTTTATTAGTCATGTTATTATCAATCTTTATGAAATCCAAAATAAGATAAGAACCTTTGTTACCTGACTTGTGCCCATATACGCTTAAGCTCCATGAGTAGATTGTTTAATCACAAAATGAGAATGCTAATGTTGAATCCTGTTTGATGTGTCTTATTGCATTTAGTCATGTACCTAGAACTATAATGACTTTTAGCATGAACTAATCCTTTTTTAAGGTTGTATTTGTTCCATCAGGTTATAAAAATGCTCTCAAATGTTAACTCCAACAAAAACAATATACTTATTGATGACTCAGATGATGAGTTTGGTGAAACATTAACATTGGTTGCGTGTGACGAGTACCATAGGTTATACTTGTCTAAAGAACCATGCAGAAACTCAAGTCTTTGTGGCCATGAATATTTATGGAACTTTTAAATGGTCATAGGGCTAGGTGTTTTGAGTCTTTTAGAATGTATAAAGATGTCTTCAAGAGCTTTTGTAATGTGCTTAAAGAAAAGAAGTTGTTTAAGAATTCAAAATTCCTTTCTGTGGAAGAACAAGTTGGAATGTTTTTATTTGTTGTTGGTAACAATGAAGGACACTGTATTGTTGCTGAGCGCTTTCAACATTCAATTTCAACTACATCTGATTATTTTAGAAAGATTCTAAGGGCAATATGTCATTTGGGGAAAGAGATAATTGTTCCTCCTTTGTTTGAACACAAATCCTCTACAAATTTGGTTCGATCCAAAATTCTATCCTTTTTTTTTAAGGTATTGCCTCTTAATTTTTTTATTTTTATTTATATTTTTTCTTGTTTATTTTATATGCTTTTAATCATCATGTGGATTTTATGTTTTGTAGAATTGCATTGGAGCCCATGTTGCGGAACATGTTCCAACCAAAGATCAAATTCCATGGCGTGGAAGAAAGATACAACCTACTCAAAATGTGATGTGTGCATGTTCTTTTGACATGCGCTTTACATATGTTATGGCTGGATGGGAGGGAACAGCAAACGATGCACAGATCCTTTTAGAATCTGTTTCAAAGCCAGAGATTAGATTTCCAATGCCACCACATGGTAAGCGTGCATATTAATTGTACTAAATTATCCGTAAATGTTTTGTACATCAAAAACTAACATAGGTTGTTGTTGAAATAGGAAAATACTACCTTGTTGACTCTGGATACACAAACATGCCTGGTTTTCTTTCACCATATCGTGGGGAAAGGTATCATTTGAGTCAATACAGATTGAATCAACCTAGAGGGCCAAAGGAACTTTTCAATCATCGACATTCATCGTTGACAAATGTTATTGAACGGTGCTTCGGGGTGCTTAAAGCTCGTTTTCCTATCCTTAAGCAAATGCCTCCTTATGATTTAAGCATACAACAGTATATTGTGATTGCTTGTTGTACAATTCACAATTTTATTAGAACAAATGGAAGTGAAGTTATTATTTTTGATGCATTTGAAGAACAAAATTCAGAAGGGGAAGCTATCAATGAAGAGGTGATTGCAGAGCCATCCAATGAAGTTGTGGAATTCAATATTACCCAAAGTCAGCTAAGAGAGATGGCTTGTGTTTGTGATGAAATTGCTTAACATATATAGAGAGCAAATCAACATTAGATCTTTTTAAAACTTGTAGTTTTTGGATACTTATCCGTTAAATCTTTTTATTATTTGAACAACATATATGGCGTGTCTGGATTGTTGTCTAGACCCTAAAAATGAGTCTGGTTCATCAATCTGACCTTGTTGACGAGTCAAGCTCGCAAACATGGTCCCGACGGCCGGTTCATCCCAACCCTGGCGGCATGTTTGGCTTGCTGTCTCGACCTGGACAATAAGTTTGGTTCGTAGATCCGACCATTTTAACAAGTCTAGTCTGCAAACACGACCTCGACACAGGACCTTCCTAACCTAACCTTGACCCTAGCCCTGATAGTTAAACTGATCTTGATCTTAGCCTTGATCTCAATTTAGGTCGTCGGTCATATCCCATCATGTCGTTTCAATAAGTCGAGTTTAAATTAACTATATTGATTTTTTATTTAAAAAAATATGTACAAAAGTTGCCATCAAACATTTTTTTTGTTTTTTGTTTTATTAAATAGAAAACAAATAGAAGTCACTAAACATGTTTTTTATTTAAAAATAAAAATAAAAACAAGAGAAAATATTTTTGTTTTTTTATTTAAATAAACAAAAAACAAAAATGATACCTAACGAACCCTAAGCTATTTTATATTACGAACTGTTTATTTTAATATTTGATGTTGAAAAAATTGGTCTTTAATATTGTTATTTTAAAAGGCCATAGCTTAATCTGTGAATATGTAAATACAATTTGAAGGTTTTGGGTTGGATTGCGGATTGAAATTTTCTCAATCTAAAGGTTTTGGATTAGATTATGGATTCACCTTAAATCCATATTTTAATCCTTGAACAACTATTGAGGGCATGCGGTTATTTGCTGGACGACTGATATTTGAATAGTATGGAGATCTTGTCAAATATGCTATTATCTAAACTTTTCTTTGTCAAATATAGTATTGATATCGATAAACTTGTTTTTTAAAAACAATTTTGGTATTGTAATTAATAAATATGGGAAAATCTAGGGTAGTGGGCGTTTCTGGCGCACTACCTGTAGTGCCTAATCTGAAGGTGTTGAGGGCATGTGGTTATTTGTTGGACAGCTGATATTTAAATAGTCCATGGATCTAGTTACTTTGTCTTCATTTTAGAAAAATAAAGGTTGTTTATCTTCATGTTAAAAAGATAATCAAAAGAAAATTATGCCATTTTCAACTTAATTTCTCGACTCTTACTAATATCTTTCTGAGGGGTGTTAAAAAAAAATTGCTTCAATCAGAAACTTATGACTTAAATCTTAGAAGATTACCATCCTTTCTCCTTGGACAAACTTTCAAATGGCAAATTTCTCTCACATATAAGGTTGGGATAGCACTTCTAAAGGTAAAAGTGTCTAGAAATTAGGCTATTTGATTCCTCAATAACCTTTTGCATAAGTTTTTCACATAATTCCAAAAATTTTTAAAACCCCAAATTTCCACTAATTTTAACTAAAAAAGAGAAAAATAACATCAAATTCACCGAAAAAAAAAAAAAAAACAATATTGATTTTAACCTCTCAACCAATTGAGTATGTTTGGGAACGTTGTCCCAACTGCCACTAGTATAAATCTCTTACATTTTACAATGTTTTGGTTCTAACTTATTAATTCTAATTACGTTCTTAAATACACTATAAGTCCCTTTATTAGAATCTTTCATTACAATAGATTTTTGATATTGACATGGTTTAAAGCCAAGAATGTCTAGATCCAACTTATTAATTTCCAAATCCGATCTATCAATGTAGATCTACTATGTCGCTAGTCCTTGACGATAAACTCAAACAAGGGCATAGAAGAGGTCGCGCCTGGTCGGCAACTATTGCGATGACAAAAGATAGAGAGAATGGGCTTGAAAGAAATTGTTGACGGCGCTAGAGCAGTTGCAGGAATGACATATTTGAGAAGAAGATGATGATGTTGAAGAAGAAAAATATAGGATTTATGCTTTTTTTAAAAAAAGAATTTATGCTTTATTTTTCGTATAAGAAAAAAAAATATTTTTTTAGGAGGTAAGAAAAAAATATTTGATGGTTAAAGAAGAAGAATCCGAGTTTTTATTCGATACAATAATTTCCGCTTAACATTTTCTAAACCTAACCATTTTTCACCGGTGGATTTAATCGAAACGCTCCTAAAAACGTGCACCATTGATTCAATAGAGTCTCAGACGTGGAAGTTGCCGTAGACGTTCCCAAAAATTTTTATTTTATGACCTTTTTAATAGAAAACTATTGTTTTATTAGTTAATCTACGGCACTTTCCAATTGAAAGCCAGTTGGACATATTAGACACACGTGAATAGTTTATTGGCTCGAAATTCTTCAAAGTAAATAGTGCCACGTCGCTAAAGGATGGATCCAAGACCAATAGGCAATAGGGGATATACACAGAGGGGAAGACCGCAACTAAAAACCTGGTGAAGTAAGTTGGTGTAATACGTCATCCAGTGCGTGAGCTGTCTCAGAATGTCATATTTCTTCGTTGGACGGAATTGCCGTATTGGCCCGGAAAGCAACAAAGTGCCTCTTAGCAGTGCCAGGTATGACAGACAAACTGGTCGGCCAACCGCGTTGCGTTTATTGATTTGGTCGATGAGTTTCCAAGTTATCATCCAGGGATATTTTCGGAAAATCAGCCTTGGATTTTTTCTGTCGTACGTTCCTTTCTCTCTTTTATTTTTCTTTTTGGGTTTTCCGTCATTTTCTTTTTTACAATGTAGTTTTTAAATTTTTAATGTGTTTAAGGGCATTGGTTTAAACCAAACAGTTTAAATTAATTAATTTAAAATACTGTAATATATAAGTATTTTATACTATTATTTATTTTTATTTTTATTTTTTGAAAAGAATAATTGCATTCTAAATTAATATAGTACAAACATTAATTTAGACATGACTAACCAGGATGTATATAGCGACTAAACCTTGACTACAGACTATAACCACCAACAGGTTCTAATAAAACGCTCAAGGGGGTGAAACGTGTATCAAGTTTCCATAATAGGAAAATGAAAAGGCATACAAAAATTCTAGCACACAAATGCTCTTTCGAACACAGCTCTAGAAGCGATGGCTAACTCTAATCGAAACTTATTGAACGACTATTAGCACTAAGGCCAAACACACCACCGCAAAGTACACAAACTTGCGGTCTAGACCAAAAGACAATTTTGGAAGATAGGAAAAGCGCCTCCGTTATTACAATGGAAAGCCAACAAAACAGTAAAAAATCCCTACATCTAAACGGTGTAATCGACACTGATTTTATTTTACGAACAAGCAAACAAGGAAAAACCAAACGAAAAACTTTAAGACTTTGATGACAATCCGATTACTACTGAGAAAGAAAGAGAAAACCATAGAGTCCGTCAGGGACTAGAGGAAACCATTTCACCAAGGTCTAGAAGGACATCCAACCATCGTTCTTTTTTGCCCTCGTCCTATTCATTTTTTCGTGATAATCGGGTCATAGAACTTAACTACAGTCAAATCCTAATAAGTTGGATGAGAAATTGATGCTTATTAGTGGAGGGTAATGGAGATCATAATCCTCACATTGTAACACCTAAATGCATAGCTTAATCCTCATGTTGTAACACCCAAATGTATGGCTTAATAGGAGATTATGAGCATCATAATCACCAGAAATGGAGGGTTATATTCGATGGTTTAATTGGAGATTATGAACACCATTATCATAAAAAATGGAGGGTTATAACTGGTGCCATTATGCTCATAAAATCTAAATAAAACCTCATTACTTAGAGGGTTACAACTGGTGCCATTATGCTACAAAATCTAAATAAAACCATATTATAGTTTGGATTGTAACATCCATTCTCTTGAGCCTCAAGTAGAGCTCTCCTCTACATGTTTGACATACACATAGATACATAAAAGTTACACTAATCAAGTCACAAAGTTTTCTTTCCTTGTTTTTTTGTTTTTAGCTTTGTCTAGAAGTATAGTAGGTTTTTTGGTGATAGAGGAAGACATTTTTCAAGTCCACCGGAGGTGGTGTTTAATCGTTCATAGACCATCGTTGTTTGCCGTTGTATCCTTGGAAACAAACATCCGCTAAATCCTCGTGCATAACTAGAAGGGACGAATCTGTTTTAAGGAAAGCTTGAGCCAACCGTGCCTCGACTACCATTCTTGTTCCAATTGACATTCGGTCTTCATTTGAAGGTCAAACTTTTGTTGTAATATTTTGTTTCTAATTTTATAGTAATATTCCTTCCATTATTTCCTTAATATTGCACTTGTTCGTTGTTTATCTCCTATATTCTTAACAATCTTAAAACAGATTATCTCTCTTGAGGGTGAACAGGTTGCTGGAACGAAAGGAACAGAAATTATAAATTCCTTCTCATATTTGGTTTTACTAGTAGCTTGATTGAATGTTTTGATTCAGTTCAATTTTCTCTGGCTCTGAATCTTTACGTGTTTTAGCTTATATTGTTATTATACAAGTTTTTTGTATGTTTGATTGCATTTTGTTGTATTCAGTTTGCTAGAGTTCGGTTCATATTGATTTTCATTAAAAGCCCCATTATTTTCTATATATGTTTTGGTTTTGCTATATGCATCAACATTTTGTTGAATGCTTCAGATTATAAGTTTTTGGTGTATTATAATTTTTTTTCATGTTAAACTATTAATATTGGTTTTTTATTGTAGACTTTGTTGTCTATATCAATTTTTGACATCAGTTATATAACGTTTGTTTATGTTATTCATATGTTATGTTATTCATTATAACATTTGTTTTATTTATTTATTTATTTATTTATTGTTTATAAATGTTTACGTTTTGAATATATATATATATATATATATAAGTTTATGTTATAATAGTTTTGTTTTTTCTGTTTACGTTTTTTTTTTGTTTTTGTTATATTATAACATAATGTTTTTTTGGGTTAATGTTCTGTTATAAAAGTTTACGGTTTCAGTAATATATTATATTAAACTGTTTTAATATATATAGTTTGGTCTTTTACTTAAAAAAACATGAATTTATTTTTGGTATAAATTCTAAGACTTTGATTTCAGTATTATCAGAAATGGGTGATAACATAAACGTTGTTCTAATTGAGGATGTTTCACTTGGGAGCACTTTTGAGACATCGGTGTCATCTTCTCTGGTTTATACCTCGACCGTAATGCAACCTTTGTCAGTTTCGGTTCCTGTGAATCACAATGAGAAACCTGAAAAAATTCAGTGGACTGAATTTCAAAACTTGGTAACAAAAGATGTTGTTCTATTTGACAACACTGAATCTTGCGAGTTTCTCAAAAGAGGACCCTCCTACTGTTAGAGAGGATGAAACAAATGCTCAGACTTTGCTTGTTGTTAAAGCATGAAAGCATTCTGACTTCTTGTGCAAGAACTATATTTTGAACGGCTTGATTGATGCACTTTATAATGTGTATAGTCTGAAAAAAGCAGCCAAAGAAGTGTGTGAGCCTTTAGACCATAAGTACAAAATAGAAGATGCTGGTGCTAAAAAGTTGATAGTGGGACGATTCATGAACTATAGAGTGGTGGATTCCAAGACTATAATTAGTCAAGTTCAGGAACTGCAATTACTCATTCATGAAATTCATATAGAAGAAATGGTAATTAGTGAGTCTTTTCAGGTAGCTGCAATTATATAGATACTACCCTTGCGTGAATGACTTCAAGAACTATTTGAAGCACAAGTGTAAGGAGATGAGCATTCAAGATCTTATTGTTTGACTTCGCATAGAGGAAGACAATAGAGGATCTAAGAAAAAGCTCTCTAACAAGTCATTGCCAAGGCAAATGTGGTGGAGCATGATAAAAGTTTCAAGAATAAGAAGTCAGGGTTTAAGCTGGGACCTAAGGGAGGAATTTCAAAGAAGCAGAAATTCCAAGGGAAATGTTTCAATTGTGACAAGGTGGGTCAAAAATCGGTGGATTGTCAACTGTTGAAGAGGAACAAGAAGAAAGAGGCCAATGTGGTAGACACCATCACACAAGAAGTGTCAGATATCAGTCTTTCTGCTGTGGTCTCTGAAGTAAATATGGTGGACTCTAACCCGAAGGAGTGGTGGCTAGACACTAGGGCCACATGCTATGTTTTTTGTTATAAAGTAGCCTTTATTAAGGTTATACTGTCAAATTTTGGAGAGAAGTTGTATATGGGCAACTCCGCCACATTTGAGATCAAGGGTCAAGGGATGGTGTTTCTAAAAATGACATCAAGCAAGGAAGTCAAGTTGCAAAATATGCTTATATGCCTGATATCCGAAAGAATCTCATTTCTAGAACTCTACTGAGTTCACATGGCTTCAAGGTAGTTTTTAAGGCTGATAAAATAATTTTGACTAAACATGGGATGTATATAGGAAAGGGTTATGTGAAAGATTTGATGTGGAAAATGAATGTGATGGCTATTAAGCCCAATTCTATCAATAAAAATAAAAAGTCTTCTGCTTATATGCTTGAGTCTTCTAATTTATGGCATTGTAGACTAAGTTATGTTAATTTTGATACTTTTCGTAGACTAATTAACTTTGATCACATACCCATGTTTAATATTGTTCCTAAATATAAGTGTGAAATCGTTCCAAACGATTGAGAGAAATGTTGAACTACTTGATTTGATACATAGCGATGTTTGTGACTTAAAATTTGTTCAAACTAGAGGTGGGAATAAATATTTTGTCTTATTCATAGATGATAGCACAAAAATATTGATGTATATATTTGCTTAAAAGCAAGGATGAAGTTATAGATAAATTTGGTCTCTATAAGCAAGGAGTGGAAAACCAACTTAATAAGAAAATTAAGATGGTAAAAAGTGACCGTGGTGGTGAATATGTAGAACCATTTAGTGAATTTTGTGCACAACATGGTATATTCATGAGGCCACACCACCCTATTCACCTCAGTCAAATGGTGTGGCTGAACGCAAAAATTGTACCTTAAAGGATATGATGAATGCGATGTTGATAAGCTATGGATTGCCATAGAACATGTGGGGGGAAGACATTTTGTCGGCTTATTACCTTTTTAAATAAGGTACCCCCAAAAGAAAGAAGACAAGACCCCTGCAAAGGAAATGATACCTACACCAAAGAAGATGAGAATAGGTCCTAAAACGGTTAATTGCATTTTCATTAATTATGCTCACAACAGTAGTGCATATCGATTCCTTGTGTATGAATCTAAAAGCCCTGATATTCATAAGAACATGATAATGGAATCTAGGAATGCATCATTTTTTGAACATGTATTTCCTTGTAAATCAAAAGGGGATGGTCCAAGTTCGTTTAAACAAATGTTTGAGACTATTAAAGAGAATAGTCAAGATCACCAAGAAGTTGAAACAAAAAAAGGAAGAGGAAGAGCCTAGACAAAGCAAAAGGGTAAGGACAGAAAAGTCATTTGGACCAGACTTTATGACCTACATGCTAGAGGTTGAATCTCAAACTTTCATAAAAGCTATAAGCTTATCTGAGGGTCTTTTATGGAAAGAAGCTATAAAGAGTGCAATTGATTCCATCATGCAAAATCTTACTTGGGAATTAGTGGACCTTCCTCCAAAAAGTAAACTGCTAGGTTCTAAGTGGATTTTCAAATGAAAGATGAAAGCAGATGGAAAAATTGACAAGTATAAGGCTAGACTTGTTATAAAAAATTATAGACAAAAAGAAGACCTTGATTACTTTGATACTTATTCTCCTGTGACAAGAATAACCTCTATTAAAATCATTTTGACGGTTACTGCATTGACAAATCTTGAAGTACATCAGATGGATATAAAGACTGCTTTTCTTGATAGAGATCTTGAAAAGGAAATATATATGAAACAACTTGAGGGTTGTGTTGTTCAAGGACAAAAAAAGAAAGTCTACAAATTGGTGAAGTCTTTGTATGGGCTTAATCAAGCACCAAAGCAATGGCATGAGAAATTTGACAGTGTTATGATATCAAATGGCTTCAAAATTAATGAGTGTGACAAGTGTGTTTATGTCAAAAGAACAGACGATGGATATGCCATTCTTTGTCTATATGTAGATGACATGCTAATCGTGGGTAGCAATGATCAGATTATCAAATCTACCAAGGATATGTTGAACTCTAGGTTTGACATGAAAGACATGGGACCTATTGATGTAATTTTAGGAATCAAAATCAAAAGGTTGCCTAATAGACTCATCTTGAGCCAGTCCCACTATGTAGACAAGATACTTGAAAAATTTAGTAAAAATGACTCTAGCATGGCTAAAATACCAATTGATATTAGTCAACACTTGTCCAAAAATAGAGGAGAAAGTATATCCTAGGCGGAACATGCTAGGGTGATAGGCAGTTTAATGTACTTAATGAGTTGTGCAAGACCAGATATTGCCTATGCGGTGAGTAGTCTAAGTAGATTTATGAGTAATCGAGGAGATCACTACTGGAAAGTGATTGTTAGAGTACTTAGGTACTTACAATATACTCATGATTATCGGCAACATTATACAAGAGATCCTATTGTTCTTGAAGGGTATTCTGACGCAAGTTGGATATTTGATATATAGGATTCTAAAGCTGTAAGTGGATATGTATTCACTTTGGGAGGCGTAGCAGTTTCATAAAGGTCCTCAAAGCAGATGGTAATAACCAAATTCACTATGGAATCTAAATTTGTAGCCTTAGATAAAAGCGGTAAAGAAGCTGAATGGCTAAGGCATTTCTTGAAGGGCCTAAACCTGTGCCTACAATATACATACATTGTGATAATCAATCTACTATCGGCAGGGCATAGAATGTGATGTACAACAGTAAGTTAAGACATATACGTCATCGACATAATACCGTTAGACGACTAATCTCGACTAGAGTCATGACAATAGACTATATAAGGTCTAATAAAATATTGCAGATCCGTTAACCAAAGGACTGAATAGAGATCAAGTTGGGAAAGCATCAAGAAGAATGAGACTTAAACCCATAAAAGAATAGGTCAAAACAGTGGAAAACCAACCTTGTTGACTAAAGATCTCAAGATCTAGGTTCAATGGGATAACTAAACTGAATAGACTGAGTAGGATTACTGTGGGGGTTACCTGAACCCATTCCTATAATAAAAATAGTGATACCCGTAGGGAAAGGTCAAGCAGTTTACTTTTAATGATTCTTATGCGTTGAATACATTCGGAATTCTAGCAGAGTAATAGGTTAATCTTAAAGTAAGAAATCACCTATGTGAGAGAAAAGTGAAGCCGCTTCAAAGGAGAATTACTAGGGCTCAATTCTTTACAAACTCTTGCAGAAATAGGGAGATGTTCAACGCCAAAATGAACATAAGCATGAGAACTGAAGCTATGTTAGGAAAATATTTGTGTGAGGTATGTTATCGTTTAAACAAATGGTAAAGTAGTTTGAGAACATTACATCTACTAGTCAGCCAGTAAGATAAACATACTTTCACAAAGGAGGGTTTAAGGGTTAATGCCTGCATATCCTATGCAGGTATTAACCATAGAACTCTATCACAATATCGTGTCTTTGTTTTTCCCTTATAGTCAGTCAATTTCATTCACATGAGGGATTGTTGGAAAAATGGGAATCGGGTGATTGAGAAATTGATGCTCATTAGAGGAGGTTAATGGAGATCATAATCCTCACATTGTAACACCCAAATGCATGGCTTAATGCTTATACTGTAACACCTAAATGCATGGCTTAATGGGAGATTGTGAGCACTATAATCATAAAAAATGGGGGGTTACAACTGATAGTTTAATAGGAGATTATGAACACCATTGTAATAAAAAATGGAATGTTATAACCGGTGCCATTATGCTCATAAAATCCAAATAGAACCTCATTACTTGGAGGGTTACAATCGGTGCCATTATGTTCATAAAATCTGAATAAAACCTCATTACAATTTGGATTGTAACATCCATTCTTCTGAACCTATAAATAGAGCTCTCCTCCATATGTTTGACATACACATAGATACATAGAAATTGTACTCACCAAGTCACAAAGTTTTGTTTTGTTTTTTTGTTTTTTTAGCTTTGTCTAGAAGTATAGTAGGTTTTTTGGTGATAGAGGAAGACATTTTTCAAGTTCACCGGAGGCGGTGTTCAATTGTGCATAGACCATCATCATTTGTCATTGTATCCTGGGAAATAGACATCCGTCAAATCCTTGTGCACAACTGGAGGGGACGAATCTATTTTAAGAAAAGCGTGAGCCACACATGCCTCGACTACCATTCTTGTTTTAATTGAGATTCAGTCTCCGTTTGAAGGTTGAACTTTTGTTGTAATATTTTGTTTCTAATTTTATAATAATATTCCTTCTATTATTCCTTTAATATTGCACTTGTTCGTTGTTTATCTCCTATATTTCTAACAACATATACATACAACAAGATATTATGTAGTCCATTATGCAAATGTGCATATAACAACTATTTCTCTTTTAGTACAAATGCTAGTTGTTTCCTATATAATATTAAAGCTAATTAATTGAACTTGATGCTTGTATTTTATGGAGAAAGACCGTTGCTCATGTAGTGACCTAGCTACATCGTAACAAAGAAGCATGCTTTCCAGAAATGATATGTTTCCTTCTTTTCCAGGCTCTTCAAGCTCTAGGGTGATATACTGATGTAGCATGTCCCAGAATAAGGACAATGACATCTGCGCAATTGTTGTGAATGATTTTGAGGGTGACCAAACTTACAGCGAGAAGCCGGGCCACAATTTGTCCTTAACGTCTGATTTTGAAGGTGTAGATTCCTCACCGTTTTACGGATTATGCGAACTGAGAAGTGCCAAATTTGATATCCCAAATTCGAACCTACAGATTGAGATTTTGTCTATCTATTACCAATTTAGGACGCCTCCTAATAAAATTTAATCCGACAGATTGGTTTTGATTGAACAGATTGAGCGGACTCATGAATTGTATGATCACCCATACTTCAAGTTATGATGCTTTGGTCATCTTGGAGGTCGAGCTCTAGAGAACTTGAAATAGATGACGATAGTTCAACAAGACGTCAATATTTGAATCTTGTTACATTAAAGAATTCCGTTTATAGTGTAGTTCATTTGCAACGTATGGGAAACTTTCACTTAAGGAGTACTCCCAATTATTTATGGAAACAATTTTCATGTTATGTAGAATTATATATACTTTCATCAGCTCATGTACTGTTTGACATTTTATGCAACGCCCCAAAATTTATTTAATGTTAATGTAATATAAATGATGAATTAGTGTGTCATAATTAATGTTTTAACATTAATTAGATTATTTGGTTGGATTTTGAATTTTGGTCATTTTGTTAAATTGATGCATTCAAATGATTACTTATTGTTTTAAAATGATGTTTTGAGTTTTAAAACACAACAATTTGTAAAATGTTAAAAATACTCCGTTTTACAAAACCGTGGGTGGCACATGGTTTTCGTACAGTAAAACCGCCCACCGATTTTCTCTATTTATTTCCTTCCTCTCTCTCTCTCTCTCTCCTCACTCTCATGGCCACCTCTCTCCTCTCTCCCTTGATCTCTCGGCAATCTCTCTCTCTCTCTATCTCTCTCACAATGTTGAAATCAAATTAGAGTCCAAGCTTCGGGTTAGCAAGGAGGAAGCTCGGGGACGTGATTCGGCAACCGAAAACGCGGATTGAAGCTTCGATTTGAGGTTAGATTTGAAATTTCTAAACTTTTTACAAAATTTTCAATTTTGTGCATTTTTGAAATCTAGGTTTGTTTAAGCTTAGAAAACCTTGGATTTGAGTTAAATGAACTTAGAACAACTAGAATCTAGGCTTAGATTGAAGAAAAATGGATTGGATTCAAGATTTTTCATTTTTCCTCAATTTTTCCTATTTTTGGATTTTTGGGATTTTTGTGTTTGAATCTTGTTTAAATGAGTTTTAAAGTGTCTAAATATGTTTTTCTATCATCTACGAATGTTTTCTATGCCTGGGATTTGAGAAAAACAGGTTAGAATCAAGATTTGGGTTTTGGGGAAATCAAAACCCATGGCTGGAATTTCTGGGTTTTCCCAACTCGGCAGGCCGAAGTGCGTGTTCGGCAGGCCGAAACAGGGATCGGCAGGCCGGTGTTCTTCAGTCTGGCAGGTCGAACCTGGAAATTGTTCGGCCGACCGAACTTTGCTTCCGGCAGGCCAAACTGTGCAGTTCGGCTGGCCGAAGCAGGGAGTCCGGCAGGCCGACCGAGGCATAGAAAATTTTGTGATTTTCACCCGTTTTCACTGTTTTGAACCCTGATTTAAATCCCAACCTTATAGAATGATTTTAATGATACAAATGGCACATTAGGACATCATGAAATGGTTTAGTAACATAGAATGTCTCGAACTAGATATTGATCGACTTTGTTTGTATCTAGGATCGTTCGTGGTTCCGTGGAGCTAACGTATAGCGGACCGAGATTACGGTGTGGGGTACCAGCACGAGTATTGAGGTAGGACTTCTATCCTATTTCTTTGGTAGCCTGGTTTTGAAATGATTTGGCTTTGAAAAGAATTTCTATTAAAATGTTTTCTACGGTTGTTTGAAAATGGATTTATCGGTTATATTTTAATATACCGTGATTATGAAATGGATTTCATAATGAACGTAATTGACAACACTCGATAATTGGGTTTTGAATGATAATGATAATAAACACATAGGCATGATGCCATATCAGAGATCGGGTCGTGTAGCGATCGACCTTGGGGGCAGGTCCCGAAACCCGGCTGGGCCACTACGGTGGTGATGTCATGGTTTGCCTAGGAAAAGAAAAATGGTATTGCTGATTGTGCGAGTAGACTGTTCTGAGTCAGAACAGTTCTACTCAAATTATCTATTTATTTATTTAAGGTTTCTTTTGAGTACTCCTGTCAATGAAATGTTTCTTCAAATTAAATTATTTTATAAAACATAGTCCTACTGAGCCTTTCGCTCACGTTTTATCTATTTTAAATTTCCCTCCTCTAGGTGGTTTCCCATTTAGGTTTAGAGAGGATTCTTCAGACCAAACTCAGAAGCAATAGGAGGATTAATTTATATTTGTTGGAAACAAAGTGCGCAGCGGAATTTTAAAAATTTTCATCAGAGTATTTTCCAAAACACAAGTTTGACATGTTATATGTATAAATTAAACAGATCTTACTAACCTCAGTGTGCTGAAGAACCTCCGCGACCTGTGTAGAGAAGTAACGTTCCAGAAGAGCCTCAACCAACTGGTCTTCTTTGCTATTCTCTATCCACAACCGGAGTGAGTGTGGGCTCACACGTACAGCTCTTCCACCGGTGACTCTCCTTCCAACCAATAGAGAGAACCCAAAGCTAGTGTTCGTGATTTATGAACAAAAGCTCTCAGGGAGTTTTTAGATGCTCACTAGAAGAGTATCACTCTTAATCTCTCAAATTGATCTGAGTAAATCATTAGACTCACTCCCTTTTTATACCTATTGGTCCTTGGGGTCAGTCCATATCAGATTAGGTCTCAAAAATCGAAACAGAATCAAGTTCGGATCAATATCTGATAAGATACGCGTGAAAAACGCGTAATCTTAGCTGTCGCGGTCGGCATGCCGAACTGTGAGATAGGCAGGCCGAACTGGCCAGTTCGGCAGGCCGAACACGTCATCCGGCATGCAGAACTGCCGAGAAAAAATCTCCGCGAATCTTTTATTTTCCACCCGAGATTCTAAAGGATAAAGTCTCAGTTTTGATTCAAATAGCCCAATAGAAAAGATATCTGATCAAAACAAACTTTATCAAGATAATCTCTAAGAAAATAAATCAATTCACAATAATTCTACAAGTTTATCTTGTTCTAATTGTCCAAAATTAAAACAACCGATAAACAGACAAGAATTATCCGAACGCCATAATTCAACAAGTTCATCTTGAACTAATTTCTTACATAATTAATTCAACCGATAAACAAACATGAATTATTTGATTCTTATAAATTTTAAACCAATCTGATAAATCCGACATAAGTCACCAATTATTGGAAAAGCACGCCGTGTCGTTACAGGATTTTGTGAGCTAGCAAAGGGGACCAAAATGGACCTATAAAGTTCAAGCTCATGATAAATATGAAACCCAATATCCCAGATATACATTTCACAATTATCAACTCCAACGCTACTCCACTAAAAGCTTGGAGCTGCACTCTCGAACTTTATAGAATTACGAAGCTCGTGTAGCTAAGTCTCCATGACATATCATAGTGTATCGCATCCCCATATGATCATCCATAATCGGCTTAAGGACAAGTTCTGTCTTACCTTCCCGATTATTTTTATCTTACATTCCATTGTCTCACCATTAGAAAACTTACCATCCAAAGATAGTATACCATTCGGTTACACCTATGTATCCAAATGGTTGAGCGCTCCAGTTTTCCAATTACAGGACAACGCATATAAGAGGATATCATTACTCCTAAAGAGGAGCTATGGATTCCATATCTATGAATAACAAGTCTACGCTACCAAGAGTCATGCCTCCAACGTACCGGCATGCATGCCACTATAGAGATGTGGGAGTCACCCATTGGTACATCAAAAGACACAAGTCGAGACAACGGGCCCATTATTCATCTCAGGATTAAGATACAATACAAATGATTGTCTAAAGTGAATTGATTTGACAAGACAGAATTATTAATCCAAATCAATTCACTTTATGTCCCGATCCAACACATCGTCACCTATGACAATGCGCCAATGTTTCTATTCACGGAGTCCATCTCCGATGGCCAAGACAAACCATCTCCCAAAAGGGATATAGACAACATAACAATCTTTACATGAATAAAGCGCCCAACTTTATTCCCTCGATTGCGGATCATATATTTTAGACCATCACCTTAAGAGTCGTGTCTACCGCATAATCATCCCATCATATGCCCAACTCTTAAGGTTTAGACTGACAGTCTCAGACTACTGTTTGCTTATCATACATTCAACAAATATGAACGTAAAGAGGACAATATTTGGTATATATATAAATGAATAAATTCTTTATTGATAAAAAAATGTCTCCAAAAACGTATTACATTTTTACTCCTTAGAGCATACATGTCTAACAATATTTTGTATTATTTAATCAAGGCATGTAAGATTTAAATTTATTTGTATTTGGACTGTGATTGTATTTATGATATTGTCAATACCATGTGTGTGCACAAGTTGTGGGTTGTGGAACCCATACTCGCGGTTCTTTATTAATTTTTATTATTTGCTTAATACTTTATAAATTCTTATATAAAATGTGGTTGAAATCTCCTCATTTCTCACTTAATTTGATTCTCAAACCATTGATTTTAATTAAATTCTTATTTAATTAATTTAAATAATCCACCACGTCACCTCCCGTACTCCGGGGCGTGACAGAATGGTATCAGAGCTCAAGGTTATGAACCTTGGGAATTATGCACACATAGATTTGACAATGAAATACCTCTAACAGTCCAAATTTTGTTTTCAGAAGTGAGAGAATGGCACCTAGACGTCGTTCGACTGCTGACGCCGAGTTTGAAAATGATGAGAGCATGATGAGGTCTATGTTTGCGGCTTTCCGGCAGATGGCAGCCAGGGCTAGACCGGGAGATTCCGATGTTGGTGGTCGGCATGCGTACTTTAAGGAATTCCGACGGGATTCTATTTCGACTTTTGATGGCAATGGGGATCCGCAATTAGCTGAGTATTGGTTGGATTCAATCTTGAAGCACTTGGATACTCTTGGTGTGCCTGAGGAGTATCGTGTGGAGTTTGCTGCGTATAAGCTCGAGGGTGGCGCTAACACTTGGTGGAAACAGGCTAAGCGTCTGGAGCGCGGTGGTGATATCAGTTGGGACAAGTTCGAGGAGCTATTCTATGATCGGTATTTTTCGCAAGGGTATAGGGATCAGAAGGCAGCTGAGTTTTATAGATTGCAACAGGGTGATCTGTTAGTTCGGGAGTATGAGGCAAAGTTTAATGAGTTGGCTAGGTTTGCTCCATCAGCGGTGGCATCGGAGCGCGAGAAATGTATTAAGTTTTAGGAAGGGCTCAAGGCTCCTATTCGGCCGCAGTTGGTTGCTCTACGGCTTAGGAGTTTTGAAGAGCTTGTGTCGTCGGCGATCTCCGTGGAGATTGATTATGTGCAGTATTGTGAGGACCGAGCCAAGGCTTTAGGAGGACCGCAGAGGAGTGGCAGGAAGAGCACCAGTAGTCGTCCAGCTCCGGGGAAAGGCAAGCAAGGTGGTACGACCAGTGGTAGCAGCAGTTCATCTGGCAGCGGGCGCAGCAATCCCTACAGCTTCCATTGTCATTTCTGTCAGTAGCCCAGACACATCCAGAGGAATTGCCCGATCAGGAGTGCTCGTCTTGGATCTCAGACCAGGGAGGATGCCAGTCGTTCGTCTTAGCCTCAAACCCTACCTCCGCCTCCGTAGTACCCGCAGTTGCAGTATCCGCAGTTCTCTCTTCAGCAATTCTCATATCCGGCACGGGGGCAGCAGTCGCAGCATTTTCAGTGCAGTGTTCCTCAGTATCGAGCGCCGAGTACAGGTAGTGTGCAGTCGTCTCCATCTCAGCAGCATCGGCCGAGTAATCTAGGACCCAGCAATGTCGGTAGAGGAAAAAGGAAGGCGCCAGTGCAGGTTCATGCAATGGCATCTGGAGGGTTAGATTCTCAGGCTGGTAACGCGATTGTCGATGGTATGATCTTAGTTTCTAGATCTTTAGCTCGCGTTTTATTCGATACCGGTGCCTCTCATTCTCTCATTTCGAGTTCTTTTGTACATGCCTTGGGATTAGAGGTAGAAGAGTTTAATGAACCCCTAGTCATAACTTCTCCCTTGGGGTGGGTGTGTGTAAATTGTATGTGTAAATCCTGTAAAATAAAGATTGGGGATGAGATTTTGAAAAGTGATTTGATTATACTCCCCATGAGCTCCTATGATGTGATTCTAGGGATGGACTGGTTGTCCAAATATAGTGCAGTCGTGGACTGCCAACATAGAAAAGTGACCCTAGTGTCTGATAGAGGGATGGTGATCACTTACCAGGGTGGTGGTGATTGGTCAATGAGTGAGCGTCTCATGAAGTCGTGTCTAGGAGGACGAAGGAATCTAGGTTGTTGTGCTTTTCTTGCCAATCTAGATTGCGAGCCCTATGTTTCGAGTGGCAGTGTAGCGATTCCGGTGGTTGATGAGTTCGAGGATGTCTTCCCCGGCGAGTTGCCAGGATTACCACCGCATCGGGAGATTGAGTTTGGTATCGAGTTGTTTCCAGGGACATCACCGATTTTTATGGCACCTTATCGGCTGGTGCCGACAGAAATGAAGGAATTGAGGAAGCAACTTCAGGAGCTTGCTGATAAAGGCTATATTCGGAATAGCACATCTCCATGGGGAGCACCGGTTTTGTTTGCTAAGAAGCACGATGGGACTTTCAGGTTATGTGTGGATTATCGGCAGTTGAATCGTGTCACGGTAAAGAATAAGTATCCCTTGCCTAGGATTGATGAGTTGTTTGATCAGTTGGGAGGTTTGCGGTACTTCTCGAAGATTGATTTGCGCTCAGGTTATCATCAGCTCAGGATCAAGGAAGAGGATATTCCTAAGACAGCTTTTAGGACTCGGTATGGGCATTTCGAGTTTATGGTTATGTCGTTTGGGTTGACGAATGCTCCGACAGCTTTTATGGATTTGATGAACAAGATATTTAGGCCGTACCTGGATCAGTTCATGATTGTTTTCATTGATGATATTCTTATGTATTCTAGGACTTGGGAGGAGCATGAGCAGCATCTTCGGATCATGCTTCAGACTCTGCGGGAGCACCAGTTGTATGCTAAGAGGGAAAAGTGTGAGTTCTGGTTAACTGAGGTCAAGTTTCTGGGTCATGTCATCTCAGAGCATGGTATTTCAGTGGATCCGTCCAAGATTGAGGCCATATTGGAGTGGGAACGACCAAGGAATGTAGCGGAGATTCGCAGCTTCTTGGGTCTTGCTGGATATTATAGGAAATTTGTAAAGGATTTTTCGAAGATTGCAGCTCCGTTGACGAGATTGATCAAGAAAAATGTTAGGTTTGAGTGGAATAAAGATTGTGAGTCTGCTTTTCAGGAATTGAAGAACCGGTTGACTTCAGCTCTAGTGTTAGTTATTCCTAGCAGTGGCGAGCCGTATAAGGTTTATGCGGATGCTTCAGGATGCGGACTTGGATGCGTGTTGATGCAACATGGACGTGTAGTTGTGTACGGATCGAGATAGCTACGACCTCACGAGCGGAATTATCCTACTCATGATTTAGAGCTCGCGGCAGTGATTTACGCGCTGAAGATTTGGAGGTGTTACTTGTATGGAGCATCGTTTCAGGTCTTCTCCGATCACAAGAGTTTGAGGTATTTGTTTACTCAAAGGGATCTTAACTTGAGGTAGCGTAGGTGGATCGAGTATATGGAGGATTATGATTTTGCGTTGCAGTATCATCCCAGGAAAGCTAATGTGGTCGCGGATGCGCTTAGCAGGAAGTCTTCAGGGATTCTAGCTTGTTTGATTTTTGAGGACTGGAGCAGGGATGCGACAGTGAGTGAGTATCGGCTACGTTATCAAGAAGACTATGATTGAGTTTCGGTGTATCATGTGGAAGCGACTCCAGCTCTTGTTCGGATGGTGAAGCAAAGTCAGTGCAGGATCAGCATTTGCAAGGGATTTGGTCACAGTTTCAGAACGGGGAGCAGTTCGAGGAATGGAGCATGCATGCAGATGGATCGTTGTACTTCCAGGAGCGTCTTGCAGTTCCAGTTATCGCCGAGATGACGAAAGCCGTTCTAGATGAAGCTCATAGGTCTCAGTTCGCTATTCATCTGGGGAGCACCAAGATGTATCGTGATTTGAAGAGGCAGTATTGGTGGAGAGGCATGAAGAAAGATGTTCGTGAGTACGTGGCCAAGTGTTCGACGTGTCTTTAGGTGAAAGCCGAGCATCAGAAGCCTGCAGGTCAGCTTCAGCCGCTTCCTGTTCCAGGGTGGAAATGGGAGCATGTGACGATGGATTTCCTCACAGGTTTGCCGAGGACGGAGCAGCGGCATGATGTAGTTTGGGTTGTGGTCGACAGGTTGACGAAATCGGTGCATTTCATTCCGTTTAGATCGACGTGTTCTAGGAAGGTTCTTGGGGAGTTGTATATGCAGAACATTATGAGGTTGCATGGAGTTCCTTTGTCTATCACCTCTGATCGAGACACCAGGTTTAATGCTAAGTACTGGAGGAGTTTTCAGGAGGCTTTAGGTACGGATTTGAACTTCAGTACGGCGTTTCATCCTCAGACTGATGGGCAGTCTGAGCGGGTTATTCAGATTCTCGAGGATATGTTGCGTGCTTGTGCACTGGACTTCGGTGGGAATTGGAAGCAATGTTTGCATTTGGTGGAGTTTGTGTACAACAATAGTTATCAGGCGAGTATTGGTATGGCACCATTTGAGGCGTTGTATGGGCGACCGTGTCGGTCACCTGTGTGTTGGGCCGAGCCGGAAGATAGGGTTATTCTTGGGCCGGATGAGATTCGTGATAGCAACAAGAAAGTCGCGGTGATTTGAGATCGATTGAGGGCAGCTCAGAGTCGGCAGAAGAGCTACGCGGATAGGAAACGTAGACCTTTAGAGTTCGCGGTTGGAGATTTCATTCTCTTGAGGGTATCGCCTCGTAAGGGAACTATGAGGTTCGGAGTGAGTGGAAAGCTCGCACCGAGGTATATTGGGCCGTTCGAGATCACTCAGCGTGTTGGTGTGGTCGCTTATCGACTTGATCTTCCGCCCAAACTTTCTCATGTTCACGATGTGTTTCATGTGTCGATGCTTAGGAAGTGTCCGCCTGAGCAAGGTAAGATAGTTTCATTCCGCGATGTGCAGGTTTAGGAAGATACGACGTACGAGGAAGTGCCGATTCAGATTATCGACCATAAAGTGATTAGCTTGCGTTGTCGTGAGATATCGTTGGTAAAAGTCGTGTGGCAGCATCATGGGGTTGATGAAGCCACTTGGGAACTAGAGTCGAGTATGCGGGAATTGTATTCACATTTGTTTTATTTTTGAGATGAGTTGTAAATTTCGAGGGCGAAATTTCTTTTAGGGGTGGAGAGTTGTAACGCTCTGAAATTCATTTAATGTTAATGTAATATAAATGATGAATTAGTGTGTCATAATTAATGTTTTAACATTAATTAGATTATTTGGTTGGATTTTGAATTTTGGTCGTTTTGTTAAATTGATGCATTCAAATGATTACTTATTGTTTTAAAATGATGTTTTGAGTTTTAAAACACAACAATTTGTAAAATGTTAAAAATACTCCGTTTTACAAAACCGTGGGCGGCACATAGTTTTCGCACAGTAAAACCGCCCACCGATTTTCTCTATTTATTTCCTTCCTCTCTCTCTCTCCTCACTCTCACGGCCACCTCTCTCCTCTCTCCCTTGATCTCTCGGCAATCTCTCTCTCTCTACTCTCTCAAAATTTTGAAACCAAATTCGAGTCCAAGCTTCGGGTTAGCAAGGAGGAAGCTTAGGGATGTGATTCGGCAACCGAGAACGCGGATTGAAGCTTCGATTCGAGGTTAGATTTGAAATTTCTAAACTTTTTACAAAATTTTCAATTTTGTGCATTTTTGAAATCTAGGTTTGTTTAAGCTTAGAAAACCTTGGATTTGAGTTAAATGAACTTAGAACAACAAGAATCTAAGCTTAGATTGAAGAAAAACGGATTGGATTCAAGATTTTTCATTTTTCCTCAAATTTTCATATTTTTGGATTTTCGGGATTTTTGTGTTTGAATCTTGTTTAAATGAGTTTTAAAGTGTCTAAATATGTTTTTCTATCATCTATGAATGTTTTCTATGCCTGGGATTTGAGAAAAACAGGTTAGAATCAAGATTTGGGTTTTGGGGAAATCAAAACCCATGGCTGGAATTTTTGGGTTTTCCCAGCTCGGCAGGCCGAAGTGCGTGTTCGGCAGGCCAGAACAGGGATCGGCAGGCCGGTGTTCTTCAGTCCGGCAGGCCGAACCTGGAAATTGTTCGGCCGACCAAACTTTGCTTCCAGCAGGCTGAACTGTGCAGTTCGGCCGGCCGAAGCAGGGAGTCCGGCAGGCCGACCTAGGCATAGAAATTTTTGTGATTTTCACCCGTTTTTACTGTTTTGAACCCTGATTTAAATCCAACCTTATAGAATGATTTTAATGATACAAATGGCACACTAGGACATCATGAAATGGTTTAGTAACATAGAATGTCTCGAACTAGATATTGATCGGCTTAGTTTGTATCTAGGATCATTCGTGGTTCCGTGGAGCTAACGTATAGGCGATCGAAATTACGGTGTGGGGTACCGGCACGAGTATTGAGGTAGTACTTCTATCCTATTTCTTTGGTAGCCTGGTTTTGAAATGATTTGGCTTTGAAAAGAATTTCTATTAAAATATTTTCAACGGTTGTTTGAAAATGGATTTATCGGTTATATTTTAATATACCATGATCATGAAATGGATTTCATAATGAATGTAGTTGACAACACTCGGTAATTGAGTTTTGAATGATAATGATAATAAACACATAGGCATGATGCCATATCAGAGATCGGGTCGTGTAGTGATCGACCTTGGGGGCAGGTCCCGAAACCCAGCTGGGCCACTATGTTGGTGATGTCATGGTTTGCCTAGGAAAAGAAAAATGGTATTGCTGATTGTGTGAGTAGACTGTTCTGAGTCAGGACGGTTCTACTCAAATTATCTATTTATTTATTTAAGGTTTCTTTTGAGTACTCCTGTCAATGAAATGTTTCTTCAAATTAAATTATTTTATAAAACATAGTCCTACTGAGCCTTTCGCTCACGTTTTATCTGTTTTAAATTTCCCCCCTCTAGGTGGTTTCCCATTTAGGTTTGGAGAGGATTCTTCAGACCGAACTCAGGAGCAATAGGAGGATTGATTTATATTTTGTATTATTTAATCAAGGCATGTAAGATTTAAATTTATTTGTATTTGGACTGTGATTGTATTTATGATATTGTCAGTACCATGTGTGTGCACAAGTTGTGGGTTGTGAAACCCATACTCGCGGTTCTTTATTAATTTTTATTATTTGCTTAATACTTTATAAATTCTTGTATAAAATGTGGTTGAAATCTCCTTATTTCTCACTTAATTTGATTCTCAAACCATTGGTTTTAATTAAATTCTTATTTAATTAATTTAAATAATCCGCCACGTCACCTCCCGTACTCCGGGACGTGACATTTTACCTTAAAAGTCTGCACAGAATTTTTAGTTTATGGTTGTAATCCAAAGTCGGATATAAACGAGAGTGGCTTATGTTCAACTCAGTTAACCACAAGCACTTGGTGATCATGGATGTTTGTAATTGACTTGTATGCTTTAAATTGATTTTGTTGCCAATTTATACAGTGTGTTTTGTTCTTATTTGGTAATTCTAGTTTATAGGATTTGCACCAAATCAATCGTAAAAGAAACTAAATTAAAATGGATAACAATTTTTAAGGGATGTCATAGATTAAAAATAATCTAGCAGAATGCTTTGAGGAATCTAACAGATTATTTTTTGAAACAGATTACAAAACAGAAAGATGTTCCTTCAACGTACGTTATTTAATCTAATAGATTATTTTCATTTTCTTGGTGAATTAGAAAAGGAAAAAATAATTATATAATTCAGTCGAATACATTAAGTAACTGACAGATTATTTTATAAGCAGATTAATTACTAATAGAACAGCAAAAATATTCCACGAAATTAGGTATTTAATAGATTTTTTATCTGGTCAGATTACTGAGAGAAAAAAATAATCCAATAGAATACTTTATGGAGTCCAATATATAATATCTTGAGCAGATACGTTTCTAATAACATCCAATATAATGTTTGGAGGGAGAAGGAGGGAAATAATACTTTTAAGGGATGAATAAAAATTAATAGCATATTATTTTGATAAAGATAATAAGCAGCATAATTTAATAAAATTAGATTTATTGTACATTTAAATTACCTAAAATACTTTGTTAAAAATTTCTCTTAAATACCCCAAAATTTAAAAATCCTACAACCCTTAATTAGAAAACCCAATAGCCTCCAAATTAAAAAAAAACCTATCTTTCTCCTCTCTCCTTCTCTTTCTCCAACGATGATGGCACGACGGCATAACAAAGATTTGGTGGTTAGACGACTACGGTTATTTCTTGGTGAGACGACGACGGCGACATCTTCGTCATGATGAATTGCGAGGCTAGAGGGAAATTCTTTTCTCTTTCTCTCTCTCTTCTTCCCCCGCTCGGAATATTGTGAGGCTTGCACGGTGTTGGAGATCCTTGCCATGACGTCATGATGCCAGAGTCACGTAGGCTAATTCGTGTGAAGAGACAACAATCCATAGCTGTCGCAAATCTGTGGAAGTTGTTAGAGTCTCTCATCTTCGAGTTTCATCAAATCGTTTGTGAGGTTTTATAGATCACCGATTTTTGAAGAAAGTAGAGTAGACTGTGTTGGATGACAAGCGGTCGCAAGCGACGACGGTAGGCAACATATGACACCGATGGGAGGAGATAGAAAGGTTTTGAGATGAATTAGTTCTAATAAGAGAAAAGAATAAAAAATAAGGTTAAAATGAGAAAAACTATAAATTTAAATTTTATTAATTATAGAATACATTATTCTTTTATTGTTTAAAATTATGCTATATGTATCTACTAGTATTAAAAATTATGCTATTTCCTACCATTTCTCTAATGTGTATTTGTTGTACACATTAAGGGCGCTTGAATTGTTAGTGCAAACTAAAAATACTGTAGCAATTTGAATTCTATGAGAAAAAACAGTGTATCAAAACTAGTTCGAACCTAAATTTTTTGGTTTCAATTAGTGAACCAAACATCACGTTTGTTTTGTAGCTTTTCCACAAAATAAAATTATCATATCATCGACAGCCATCAAGTGAGTAGGAATTGTTCCATCTCTAAAGCAACTGTAGAATGTAATCTTTTTTCCGAAACACCACGAAAAACGTAATACACAATACAGTTTTTAGGCAAAATTGTGGCGTACCTTTTTTTCTTTGACGAATCACATATATATGCACTTGTATAATAATTCAATATTGACGAGAAAGTTTCCTAATCTCTCCTAGAAATAAATTAACTTACTAATTATAAAATTCTAAAAATAAAGATAATGTTTTCTTCTTCTAATATGCTACTGCAAGACGGAGCTACAATTAGAGAGTCCAATTTTGGTTTTAAGAGTGAAAAATCGAGTACAGGGAGGAGGCTTCGTGAGTGCATATGCTAATTGATCCTCAGATGATATAAAAGCAACGTGAAGGACACCAGCTTGAACTTGTTGGTGAATAAAGTGAGAATCCAAAGCAACAATGCTACACGCGATAGTGAAATACTGGATAGATGGCATCAACGTTGTCACAATAGATCATTGGTGACTGCAGAAGAAGAACACGAAGTTCTTTCTAGAGAGAACATATCCAACGTAACTCAGCAGCTATGATGGCAATTGATCTATATTCTGCCTCTGTGGATGAGCGGGCAACAATATGTTGCTTCTTAGAACTCCAAGTGATAGGATTACGATTCAGGTATATAATGTAAGCACTAGTGGAAATATAATTATCTTTGTTTCTAGCCCAATCAGTATTAGAGAAAGCATGGAGTGAAAAGGATGAATCATGTTAAAGTAGCAATCCATGATTTGAAGTACCACAGAGATAGCTTAGGAGAAGCTTCACAATAGCTCAATGGTCACTAGCACGGCGGTGCATAAACTAAAAAAGTTTATTTACCACATATGCTATATCAGGCCACGTGAGAGAAAGATATTGAAGACTACCCACAATTTTCCCATATTTAGTAGGGTCGGTGAGTGCAAAGCCAGACTGCAACATAAGAGATTGGCTTGTGGCAAGAGGCGTGACAACTGGTTTGGAGTCTGTCGTCTTGGTGTGAGCAAATAAAACTTGAATGTACTGTTGTTGAGAGAGGAGTAACCCATGCTTATGGGGAATAACTTCCACATCAAGAAAACAATTGAGAGATATAAGATCATTTAGCAAAAGGTGTCGAGTCAATAAATCATGAAGCGTTGGACTGTATCATCATTGTCACCTATAATGATAATGCCATCAACATAATGTCACGCCTTAAAATTGGTGTTGGTGATGTGACGGTTTCCTTAGGATAATTAATTAAAATTCAGCTTAAACGTTGATTTTGATAACTTGATTTTTAAGAAAATTTGAGAAATATCAAAGTTAAAATAAAATGTAAATAAAATAAAATAAAGATAGCTATTCATGCAAAATATTCTAAGTCTAACCAATTTTAATCTCGATGTTTAAGTTAGATGGTGCTTAAATTACGCAAGAAATAATTTAAAATAACATTTTAGGAGAAAATAATGACATAGCATCATATTAAAAATCAGTGAGGGTACAGTTGGGATCTCACCGAACTACTCAGTACATGTATACATAATTAAATGATAGAATTGAAAAAAATAGGCATCCAAACCACAGTCTAATGGAAAACAATAGAAGTTCATGAAAATAAATGATTATTATATCCCTTGACTGAAGCACAACTAAACAACAAGTAAAGAGATAACTTAGCTCATAAACTCCACAAGCCACACTGATCATCGCGCAGCTCTGCTGTGTATTAGGATTGTCCATGGGGGAGATTTAAAATAAAGATAAGTAGGTAAAACTGTAAGCGAAAGGCTCAAAGAGGATTATAAATTTAAAAACAACATTTGTATATTAAAATTTGCAATAAACATAACAGTGAGAAACATAGAACATAAATAACATTCTTGGATGATGCTTAACATATCACAGCATATGATTTATCGAAAATCATTATAAAGTATATCTTATCATTTATAAGGTCTAGAATCACCACTGAAGTGGCCTGTATGGGTTTTTGGGACTTGTCTCCTAAGGTCGCCCTTTACATGACCTTAACTCTACGGCTCTATGCATTTAAAAACTCAACTAACTGGAGATTTTCACGTCAATTAATGTTTGAAAACCATTTCATACACTCACTCAGGGAAATCTTATATCGAGATCTTGAAATTTTACTTATTAAAATATCCTTTGAAATCATACTTTAAAACATTTGAAAATAATTTATAAATGAATTCTTAAAAACTTTTAAGGATATAAGTTCAATGCCAAGTCATGGCTAAGAAGGAAAGGATATAAAAATCATACCTCGGTGTTCTAAGCAATGGAGTACTCTTTGCAACTCCATTCCAGACCGATAAATATTTGCTCCATGAGGGTAGTGACTAACCACAACAATAATTCAAGCATTAATACACAAACACCGAAACTAAACTTAATTAACAAATTAGTATGCTACTAATGGTTCTTAGTCTGCCTTAAAAAATTTTAACGCTAACAATCACATAACTTCAATATAAACATATTTTAAGACATGTATTTCATCATTTTTGATGAAGATAATCGGTGAAAACCAAATTTGAACACAAAAGCAAGTGTCCAAGGCAAGGATAGTTGAAACAACAATCCATGGAGTAGGCCAGTTGATTGAGCCATGTCCACTGAGTAGGACAATTGACTAGGGTGCACTAGGGTTAGTAGATCGCCGTGATGCAGAACTACTTTTCCAATTGTGCTATGTTTCGAGCAACCGAGTTCAATCGAGACTCATCTCTATCAAAATTAATTCTAAGCACTTCAAATATGAAATAATGATTTTGAAACATTTTATGAGCCTTATAAAACATTACCAAACCTTAACTCTTTTGCATCATTAATTCATCAAAATCAAACTTTTGTTCAAAAATGTGAACAATGGAATCAAGAAAAGTTTCAATATGAATTGCAAGCATTCAAAGGTTAAATCTTGTTAATATTATTGATCTTGCTTAACATTTTCTCTTCATGCTCAAATACTGAAAAACACAATCCAAACTTAGATTTTTCACATGCAAACTCAAATTTAACATAAAACCTTCAAGAACAAAGCATAATTGCAAAATATTATAACTCACATCTCTAAATCCAAATTTGAACAAGTAAATTAGATTCTAATCTATTTTCATGGAGTAAACAAGGGAATTAAGCTGGTTTGAAGCTTTCTAACCTTAAACTATTGAAAAATGTATGCTTTAATAGGTGGAACTTGCTTTTGTTTGAACTTCACATGGGGTTGGTCTTTTTTGAGTTTTGGAAGATTCAAGGGGGGTGGCATGAGACTGACATGAAAGAGAGGGAGAGAAAGACAGATGGGAGGTTTTTAGTTAATTCTTAGTTTTTGATTTGAGAAAGGGCGCTGGTGATGAGACTATAAACGTGTACATTTTCTTTGGCTTAAATCATTTATTTATGTTTTTATTTCTCATTAAATCCCTTAATTATAGCATTCATGTGTCAATTAGTATTTTTAGTGTGTTTGTATGAAAATATGTTTTGCATGCTTAACTTTTTTAAATAAATAACTTTAGAAAAACTAAAACATATTTAAATTAATTGTCAGAATTGAATCTTTAATCCTCAGCGTTTGTTAACATTGTTGTTTCTTTCAAATTAAATTGCACTTATTAAAGTTCCATTTATCATTCTAATTTAAGTCATATGTCTTGTTGTTAAAAGTCCAAAAATCATGAAAAAATCTAAAAATGGAAAAAGTAAAAATGTGTACATATTGTAAATAAAATTAACTTTAATCCTCAAAATTTTCAGCTAAGAATAATATAATTGATATATTGGACTTTTACAATACCTTTTCCCTATGGGATCGACTTCGGATTCACCAAGTATTATTACTTAGACAACATTATTCTTGAGGTTATATCAGACTTACACTTTTAGACCCGAACAAGTTTTTGGTGCCGTTTTCAGGGGACAGAGAGACATCAAAACAATGTATTAGTACATTATATATGGCTGGATAAAACGTCTTACTATTATATATATATTTATATTTCTATACTTTTATTTTTTTGAACTTTATTTTTCTTTGAACTTTTTTACATCTAACTTTTATATTTCTAGCATTTTTAACTTTCTAACTATCTAATTTAACTTTTAACTTCTAACTTCTAACTTTTTACTTTTTCTGTATTGTTTATTTTTTCTTTTATCTTAAAGGAACGGTTGTTCTACTCGATCTTGATAATATTTCTGTTAATATTTGTGTTATTGTTAATTTTCTTTGTTTTGCATGTGCTAAAAAAACTTAAAATAGAAAAAATAAAAAAGCCAAAAAATGTTACTATTTACATAGTTTGCATGTTAGTATCACATTACTATTTACATAGACTAAACTTTGCTTGTTTTTGTTTGTTTGGTTTCACATGTTTTAAAAAATTAAAATTAAAAATGCTTCGGGATGTTCATAGAGAAATCATTGTAAATTTTTCCCAACAAAACTTGGAACTACTTTATAGTGCTTGGTGGAGATATAAGAATTTGCTAGATAGGTTTATTTACCATAGTTTTTCTTGAGAATATCTTTTAGGAATTTTCTACGATGGGTTAAGTCATAAAACTAGAAGCACTACTAGAAATTTGAGATTCTATGACCCACATTTAATGACCTTTTTTTAAAAATTGTTATGATAAGGGAAAAAAATGTGGGGAGTTATGCCCAAGAAGACAAAAACCGTCATGGTAGGGGAGCCATCTACCACAACGGTTTTCTCCAAAAACCGTCATGGTATGCCAGGTATGCACTACAACAAATTCGACATTAAACAACCTTCATTTAACGACCTTTTCTCAAAAGCCATCGTGATAAGGGAAAAAAACGTGGGAAGTTACGGCCACGAAGACGAAAACAGTTGTGGTATGGGTGAAAGCTACCACAATTGTTTTTCAAAAAACTGTCGTGGTAAGCTTTACATACCACGACGGTTTTTAAAAAAAACTATCGTGGTAGCTTACGCCATACCGTGACAGTTTTTGAAAAAAACCATCGTGTAAGGTCCTAACTAGGGCTTTATAATTTTTGAAAATCGCGTGCCCCTCTCTATTTTCAAATCAATCTCCCCCTTCACAGCCGCCCCTCTTTCTCTAAAAGTTTCACTCTCTCTCTCTCTCTCTCAAGCTCTCTCTCCTTCCGTCATCGCTTCCCACTGTCGCCGTCATCGCCTCCCCCACCGGTACGTGCTCCTCCCTCTCTATCTCTCCTCTTTCCCCCCCTCCCACCCCGCCCCCTCTTTCCTCTGCCCCAAATAGCCCCCCCCACCACCCCCCCCCCCCCCCCCCCCCCCCGCTCCCTACTCTGGCCTTACCCCCACCCCCACTCCCCGCGGCCCCACCCCATGCTCCCTCACTCCCCGTACCCTCACCCAGCCAGCCCCCACCCCTCCCCCAACCTACCCTACCCCCTCCCCACCCTGCCCCACCCCCATCCCCCACTCACCCCCACCTACCACCCAACCCCTCTCCCACCCGCCCCCAACCCCTCCTCCACACACACCCCCACACCCCCCCCCCCCCCCCCCCCACCCCCCCCCGCCCCCCCCTTTACCCCACATTTTTTTTAATATGTGGTTTTTAATATGTGAATTTATAATATGTGATTTTTTTACATGTGAATTTATAATATGTTAATTTATAATGTGTGATTTTTAATATGACAATTTATAGTATTTGAAGGTATAATGTGTGATTTTTAATATGTGAATTTATAATATGTGATTTTTAATATATGAATTTATAATATGTGATTTTTTAATATGTGAACTTATAATATGTGAATTTATAATATGTTAATTTTTAATATGTGGTTTTTAATATGTGAATTTATAATATGTGATTTTTTTATATGTGATTTTTAGTATGTGAATTTATAATATGTGATTTTTTTACATGTGAATTTATAATATGTTAATTTATAATGTGTGGTTTTTAATATGTGAATTTATAATATGTTAATTTATAATATGTGATTTTTTTAATATGTGAATTTATAATATGTGACTTTTAGTATGTGAATTTATAATATGTGATTTTTAACGTATGAATTTATAATATGTGAATTTATAATATGTGGTTTTGTAATATGTCAATTTATAATATGTGATTTTTAATATGTGAATTTATAATATGTTAATTTATAATATGTGAATTTACAATATGTGAATTTTTAATATGTCAATTTTTTACGGTAAGTACGTAATTTAATATTAGTATGTGTGTGTTAGTTTTTGCTTACTTTGAACAAGTAAAACATCTTGCGAGATTGATAGTGATAGTATAAGGAGGAGTATGAAGAGTGCACTCTATCTTCCTCTCAATATAGCAAAGGAAAACAACGTAGTAACCCACATAGACAATCTGAATTTGATCCCAAAGTAGACTTTGAGCGAAAAGCTACTTTGATGTCAAAAGTTCATCCGATGAAAAAGAAAGGTTTAAGAATAGAAGTGACCTTTGATTCAAATGGCCAACCAGAAGGCATAGTCGGCCATGAATTAAGCAGCTGGGTTAGATTCCTTAGTCGAGAACATGTTCCTATATGGATTAAAGATTTGAGGTCTAAGAATTTAGAACAAATAAAAGATGTGATTTGGAGAGAGATTTACAAAGCTTTCTTAGGATTGGTATAGGAAAAAGGCTTTGAAGGTTTCTGGTGAATTAGCAAAAAGGTTTAGATCTAACCTCTACGTTACCTTCATACAACTATACCTTTCCATTCTAGAGGAGGATGAAAATGTATATAAGCGGCCTCCTATGGTAATACACTACAACCCATCCATAAACGATGAGGATTGGGAAGCTTTTGTGAGGTATCGATGTTCTGTTGAATTTCAACTACTACCATCAAACGCAAGAAAAATAAGAGCAAAAAATGAATACTGCTCTATGGTTGGCCGAGTCAGATATAGAGAGCTCAAGCAAATCATTGCTATGTCAATATCTTACTCGTATTACATATATCAATTATTCTTTCATTAATATGTTACTAACATAGCGTAATACAGTTAGCTAAGATGGGCGTGCTACTAAGACGGGTAGAGTTATGGGTAAAATCACGTCAAGGTCACAATGACCAATTTAAAAATCTAAGAGTAGTAGAAATTGGAAACTTGATTGTAAGTTTATTGAACATAAACTATTATTTTGTAATTTCATACATGTTAAAGGATCTTAAGAATAACATGGTTTTGTTGTTGTTTTATAGGATGAGTACACAATGCAAAAAATTCAAGGGAGCTTTCAATCTGTCGGTAATGATGACATATTGACGAGGGCGCTAATGAAATCAAAACATTTAGGACGTGTTCACGGTCAATCAAAGTATGTGAAGTAGTCTCAATACTTCAACCTCCAATAAGGTTCAAAATTGAATTTCTAAATGCGAAGATGTAGATGGAAATTGTAGAACTGCGACGTCTTGTAACCGAGCTCATTTTCCAAGGACATGCTAGGTCGACGGATGATAGCATCTCACAACGCAATAGCTCCAAGGCTAGTTGTAACCCTCCCGATAATATAGCAGAAGTTCCACAAGCTCCAGAAGTCCAATTGTCACCTCATCGTCAAGACCCCAAACAAGGTCAAGCATGTAGGCTCTTTGTTGATGATAGAATTAATGGTGGGTGTGCACTTGTTGTGTTTAGGAAGGCGTGGATGGAGAGTCTTCCAACTAATACAATTCATGGAAGACTATTAGGGGAAGAAAACGTGTGTGTTAGCATCACTACCATCAGAGTTAGAACAGCTGAATTGCCTATTCCAACATTTGAAGCAACAACTATAGGTGAAGCCATCAGAAGCTTTGTCGCATGGTCGAAGAGGTTAGTTGAATTCATCACAATGACAAAGGCGAGTCGAGTGCCTAGTCATGTTCCACAAGATCAAAGCGGTAAAAAAGGCTAAAAAAAGAAAAGCTCTACAAAAGCAAGACAATCACAACTTGAGGTAGAACAAGAACACAAACAATCCATTACGAATGAGCCACTGTCTCTATTTAACTTCGCTTTAGTACCTCCAGAATTTATGCAATTGGCTTTATACGTGCATTCTTTCATGCACGATGGTTGATGATTTAGTGCTCGATATCGGTAAATGTCATTGGCAATAAATTGCCTATCTATGTGGGGTATGAAGACGTTTACTACTTCATCAACTTTGATCAAATCGGGGTGAACTGTGCCTTGGTATACCTCAGGAACTCTATCCTTAATTCATAAATTTTAAAATACAGGTAGAGTTGTAAGGTGTTTTCAAATAATTGACTGTATTGTTTTTTATTGTAGTTTTTTGGCAGAATACTATGAACTTCAAGGCACGACACACAATTTCAGCTTCATATTTCCGACGATTGTTTCAAGTCTTGCAAAAGACCTATAGAGTGATTGCAAAGAGCGTGCTATGTCATTCCTCTACCTATTAGCTCAAGCATTGAGGGAGAAATTATTCTTCGTGCCATACAATGTTAGAGAACATTGGATGTTTGCACTTATTTTGCCATGGGAGGACCAAATATATTGGTTTGATCCCCTCGGACACCCACCACGTGATGATTTCGTATCAGTCACGAGATTGAAAGTATCAATGTTCTCTTATAAAATTAACTATTTTGAGTTTTACATAATTGTATTGTCTATTAATTCATTTAATCATGACACATTGTTAGGGTGCTTAACGATTGGAAGCTTTAAGCGGAAGTGGTGTCATAAACCGACCAAACGAAATGCTATGTTCCAGGCGTAAGTGTCCAAGACAATACGAAAACGTAGAATGTGGTTTTTTTATTCAATATTAATGCGAGATGTAATTACTAGTGGTACACAAGCCTTAGGAAAAAAAGATTTTTATATACATACGGATATAAATGAAGTTAGATTAGGTGGGTACAATTTGTAAATAGCTATGTCATTTTTAGATAGATAGATATAGTAGACAAGCAATTGTTCAAAATAGCTCAAATGTAAATGATCTTGTAAATACCTTGTAATTTCAATATACATCAATATTTGTATGCATTTAGGGCCTTGTTGTAATGGATAATAACACACAAGACTAGCTATCATGTGGGAAATCACAAATTTTGTGAATTTTTTTTGGACAGTACCAATTTTCCACAACTGTTTTAACAAAAAATTATCGTGGAAGTAATAGTCAAAGACCATTTTCCCACGACGGTTTTCTCAAAAGCAGTCGTGAAAGGAGTAATTTCCACAATGGTTTTCTAAAAAACTATCGTGGAATTTGTACCACGACTGAAGTTATGAAATTTTTCTACGACTGTTTTAAACCTTCATGGAATTTTCAATCTATAGTAGTAAAGTTGGCTAGAAAGAGGAGATGGATCAACCGCTTTTCACCAATCACCTATAGAGGAAGCCTATTACATGTTGGAAAATGTGGTCGAATATGATTATTGGAGATTAAATAGTTCTAAAAGCGACTTAGATTTTGAAAACAATTCAACTTTTTAGAACCTTGGCCAGACACTCAACTCGAAAGTTTGGAATCAGTTGTTGGACTGCAAAATTCATCAGATTCTTCAAATAGAGAAAGTTTGGAAATCCTAAGTGAATATTTTGAATCCTTGAAAATTGTGTTGGAAAATGAGGAAAATTTAGAACCTACCTATTTTGAGGAACCTAGTTCAGGAGTGGACTTCTTGGAGATGTATGAAAAAGAATCTATAATTGTTGAAGAGCCAAAAGACTTCGTCACAAAAAATGAACAATTACTACATTTAGTTTTAGGTTATGAACTAATGCTACCGATAGAATTTACCAAATACTGCACTTACCATGATCCTATGTGGCCTCCACCTCCTCCACCATCTCAAGCATCATTCTTATGGACTTATCATGACTATGAAATGAATCTAAGTCATACAAGCTTAGAATTTTTTCATTTTGCCAATCTTGAGGGTACAATCACACAAAACCCATATGTGGTATCCTTTGATGCTCTTTATGGGAGAAAACTACTTTTTGATGACTTTTTACTATTTTTTTGTAATGTAATAATTTCGTGTGTATAATTTTCTAAAAACCAAAAATTTTCTTTTTAATAATTAATTAAAGTGGCTAAGGTTATAGAGGATGCAATCAAGTTTGATTAGTTGGTACTTTGTATCAACGGCCTCTTGAAACACATTTTTATAAAATGATTAAAATGAATTTTCTTGATTTTTTGAAAATTTTCTTAAAAAAAATAAAAAAAAAGTTAAAAAAATTTAAAATTTTAAAATCACAAAATATATTCTTTTTCTTTATAAATAAGTGTTATTGTTTTTCACTTTTTTATATTACCTAGCCCAATTACTGTTTGGTCCAGCCCAAATTAACCTTTCACACGAGTAAGAACAGTTTCTTCCATGTCTAAATAGTATAGATCCTTTGTCTATAAAACCGTTCACTGTACATTCAAGTCTACAATTATCTGCTCTTTCTCTCTCTAAGCTCTTGTACTTTCTTTGCCTTCTCTCTAAATCTTCATAGTTTTCCATTAAAAAAATTCAAGAGGGCCTTCAAATTTCTTCGGTCTTTAAACACTTACTCTAAAAATTCTTCAATCTTTTCTCTCTTAATCAAATAAAATCTTTTCAATTCTCTCTTAAAAGCTCTTAGATCCACTCAAAATTCTCAAATCCCTCTCAAAGTTCTCAATTCACTCTCAAGAATCTCTTTTTCTCTCTCAAATCATGGATTCTAAATATGATCATTTGAAGAAATACTTTCCTTCCCTTTCTTAGAAAGAAATTAGGAAAAAGAACAAACCTTGGATCGCTTGTCTTTAGGTCCTTTCTCATTTTAGAATTCTAACTAATGTAAACATGTATATAGATGGCCATATTTGTCCTAGTGATGTCACAAATAAAGGTCTCCCTGGGATGGGTACACGTCTGTGTAGTTGGAAAACAATATGCAGCGAAATTTGAACGATTTTAAATCAGAGTATTTTCCAAAACACAAGTTTGACATGCTAAATACATGAATTAATGATAGATCTTACTAACCTCTTTTGTGAACTGAAAAGCAGCAGCAATCTGTGGAGAGAAAAACATTCCAAAAGAGCCTCAACCAATTGGTCTTCTTTGCTATTCTCTATCCACCATCAGAGTGCAGGTGGTCCTACATTGACAGCTTTTCCTCCAGTGATTCTCCTTCCAACCACTTGAGAAGATGTAGAGCTAAGGTTCTTGATATTGAACAATAGCTCCTTGGGAGTTTTAGAGTTTCTCTCACTAAAGTACTCACTCTATACTTCTTAAAAGATCTAAATAACTAAAAAACCTCACCCCATATATAGTGGTCAAATTTGGGGTTAAATCTTGTCAAATTAGGCCTCAAAATTCAAGTTTGGATAAACTTTTGATGAAAAACATGTAAAAAATGCATATATTGAATATCACATGTTTGGCAAGCCGATTTGAGAGATCGGCTTATCAAACTTACTCCATCAGCTTGTCAAAGTATCCCACCAGCCTGCCGACTGTGTGATAACCTAAAATTCTCATAATATCTTTTTTTCACTTAGGAATCTTAGATAGAGCTCTAGTTTTAATTCAAATAACACAATAGAGAAGTTTTCTGATGAAAACAGTCATATACGTATAATCCCATAGCAAATGAAATATTATCCAAATAATTCAACATGTTTATCTTAAATTAATTTATAACATTAATTCAACCAATAAACTAACATGAAATATTACATTAGGTCTTATCGAATTTCAGCCAATGTAATAATTTAACATAAGTCACCAATATGTACAAAAAACACGCCGTATCATTATAGGATTTATTATAAGCTAGCAAAAGAGAACTGATAGACTTATATAGATCAAGCTCCTATAATTATAAAATACAATATCCAGATATATATTTTATAATTTTCAACTCTAACGCTACTCCACTAAAAACTTAGAGTTGTACTCCCGAACTATATAAAATTACAAAGCTCTAACAAGCCAACCGCCCATGACATATATAATGTGTTACATCCCCATAGGATAGTCATAATCCGCTTAAGGATAAATTCTGTATTACCTTTTCGATTATTTTTATCTTACGTTCTGTTATCACACTATTGAAATACTTACTATACATAGATAGTATACCATTAAGTTACACCTATGTATCCAAATGGTTGAGCGCTTTAATCTTCTAATTATAGGATAATACATATAAGAAAATATCATTAATTCTACAAAAGAGTTACGGATTTCATGTCTATGAATAACAAGTCTACATGAATCAAGATTCATGTCTCTAATATACTAGTGTGCATACCATCATTGAATCAAGATGTCACCCTTTGGTACATCAAAAGATATAAGTCAAGAATACGGGCCCATTAGTGATTTCAAGATTAAGGCACAACACATATAATTGTCTAAAGTGAATTGATTTGAACAAATGGAATTATTAACCAAATCAATTCAACTTTTTGTCCCGATCTAATATATCGTCACCTATTATAGTGTACCAATGTTTATACTCACAAAGTCTCACTCCAATGACCAAGACAAGCCATCTCTTGTCAAGGATGTGACAACATAAAAATCTTATCATGAATAAAGCGCCTAACTTTATTCCATCGATTACGGATCTTGTGGTTTAGACCATCACCTTTAAGATTTATGTCTTCTGCATAATCTGTTCATCATATGTACAATTCTTAAAGGTTTAGTTTGATAGTTTTAGACTTTTATTTGTTTATCATACATTCAACAAAAATGAACATAAAGAGGCCAACATTAAGTATATGAATAATAATAAACTCTTTATTGATAAAATATCTTCAAAAACATATTACAAAATTTTACTCCTTAGGGCAATATGTCTAGCAATCTTCCACTTGCACTTAGTGAGTAAATATGACATATCTTGCATCCCCATAGCCTCCACATGCTTATCAAAAAGTCTCGTAGTTAGTGTCTTTGTGAAAGGATCAACTAAATTATCCTTAGATGTGATTTTGCAAACTACGACATGCCCAAATTCAACGAAGTCCTTTATCACATATTGCTTACTCTTCAAGTGAAATCTTCGTTTCTTAGTATTAGCTATCGTTGTAGTGTTATCACAATACAGTGATACTTCCTTATCTAAACCAAGAACTACCTCAAGATCCCTAAGGAACCTGCGGAGCCACACTGCTTCTTTTGAAGCATCACTAGCTGCCATATACTTGGCCTCTACTGTTGAATCCAAAGCGCAATCTTGCTTGACACTTTTCCAAATAATGGTGCCTCCACCAAGAGGAAACACAGAACTAGAAATCGCTCTTCTTGAATCCAGAAAGGATTGGAAATATGAATCAATGTATCCAAGAGGTGTTAGATCCTTACCCAAATACAATAGCATATAATCTATAGTACTTCTCAAGTACTTGAAAATATGCTTGACAGCAACCCAGTGATTCAGTCCTTGATCCGACTAAAATAGACTTACTATCCAGACCGCATAACAAATGTTCAGTCGTGTGTAAGGCATTGCATACATGAGACTGCCTACTGCCAAAGCATAAGACACTTTCTGCTTAGTCAACCATAATTTGACTAATGACAATGCCCTAATATCATTGTCAATAAGCAGAATCTCATCCACATAGAGCAGTAGAAAAAACCAACTTTCCATCTTTAATGTGTTTGTAAACACATAGTTTGTCTACATTTTGTTCGAACCCATAAGTCTTGATCACCTGATCAAATCTTATGTTCTAAGAACAGAAGCCTTTTTAAGTCCATAAATTGACTTTAGCAACTTGCAAACTTTACCCTCTTGACTCTTAGCCTTGAACCCGTCTGGCTACACCATATATATTGACTCATCAAGATAGCCATTCAGTAAAGCCATCTTGACATCTATTTGTCAAATCTCATAGTCGAGAGCAGAAGCTTTGGACAAAAGAATGCGGATGGACTTAAGCATGGCTATAGGTGAAAAGGTTTCCTCGTAATTGATACTTTTCTTTTGCACGTATCCCTTAGCTACCAATCTAGCCTTATAGGTTTTGACTTTCCTATCTGCTCTTCTCTTTCCCTTATAGATCCACTTACATCTTATAGGTTTTACCCCTTTAGGAAGATCCACAAGTTGCCAGACTTAATTAGTCTTCACAAACTTTATCTCAGTGTTCATAGCTTCTATCTAGAGCTTTGAATCAACATCCTCCATAGCCTCTGTATAAGTGTAAGGATCCCTGTCATGTTCAAATGGTTCAGCCAAGTTGGCTTCACCATTGAACATATACTTCTCGGGTTGACGCTCGATCCTCCTACTACACGAAGCCCCTTAGGTTGTTGTTCGCTCGGTTTTTATACATTGATTGGATTTGTTTCACCGAAACTCCTGGAGTGATCAAATCATTCGCTACCTCATCAAGTACCACTTTAATATAAGGCTTAAAGTCATGCATGTAACTTCCTCTAGGAATGTTGCATTCATTGAAACCATACTTTATTTTCTATCAGGTTATAGAAATAACCACCTTTAGTTCCTTTTGAATATCCTACAAACATGCAAACTTCCAAATGTGTTTTCAACTTGTTTGCTTCCTTATACAGGACATGAGTCGGACATCCCCATATGCGAATATGGTTTAAAAATGCCTTCCTACCCATCCACAACTCGTGAGGAGTTTTAGGAACTGATTTTGAAGGCACATTGTTCAAAAGATAACATATGGTTTGTAGTGCATATCCCCAAAAGGATAAAGGTAATGTCGAATAACTCATCATGGACCTAACCATGTCCAACAAAGTCCTATCTCTTCTCTCAGCTACGTCATTCTACTACGAGGTGCCTAGCGCAGTCAAATGGGATATGATCCCATTTTCTAATAAGTGTCCCAAGAACTCATCCATGAGGTAATCTTTTCCTCAATTAGATTGAAGTGTCTTTATGGGTTTACCTAATTGCTTCTCTGCTTCAGCCAAAAACTCCCTAAACTTGTCAAAAGTTTCACTTTTATAATGCATATTAAGTAGACATACCCATATCTTGAGTAATCATCAATAAAAGTGACAAAGTACTTACACCTTTCACATGCCTTGATGTTTATGGGACCACAAACATCCTTACGCATAAGTCTAGAACCCTTTCAACCTTATTGTGCTTAGACCTAAATGGACTTTTAATCATTTTGCCCTCTAAATATGATTCATATTGTGGTATAGATTCCACCTCTAAACGAATTAAAGGTCCATCCCTTACCAACCTTTGAATCCTATTCAAGATAACATGACCTAATCGCAAATGCCAAATATATAAGTCTTATTAGAGTAAGAAGTTTTAAGTATTTAGAGTTATAATTAACCTCAGTGTTAGCAGTGAGTCCATCTTATGTTTAATAAAATATAGATTATTTTGCTTCCATTCATCACAGATAAAAAATTTGTTTCTACGAATCACCACTTTATTATTATAAGATACTGAATAAGAGTCTTTAAATAAACAAGCTATAAATATCAAATTCTTTTTGAGTTTAGGAACATAAATTCAATCTTTTAAAACTAAAATCCTATACTTATCAAAGTAAAGATGGACATCTCCTACTGCTTTAGCCAACACCAAGGATACATCATCCATCCATAACATGAAGTCTTTATGTAGCAGATTTCTTGTTTTCTTCAAGCCCTTCAAAGAAACACAAATATGATTAGTTCCTCTAGAATCTATGACCTAAGTGTCACTTGATTCCTCAACTAAAAATGTTCCAATAACTACAAGTTCACACTTAACTTCTCGAGAAAGGAAGTCCTTGTAATTCTTCTTAACGTGCCCAATTCTCTTATAAAAAAAGCACTTAAGCTTTTTTAGGTTCTTCTTTTTCTTCTTCTTGTCCTTGGCTTTTGTCGGGAGAAAAGACTTCTCGTTATTAGTCCTCTACTTCTTTCCATTCTTTGGGTTAGGTTTGGAACTAGACACAGCCACCAAGTTAGCCTCACCACCAGTAGGAGTTTTCGTGATTAGATTTTCAAACTCCTGTAACTCTTCATCAGCTTAGTCAACGTCACATCCTGTTTATTGTTCAAATTATATGAAGCTCTAAACGCAATGAACTCCTTAGATAAAGTCTCAAAGGCCATAGTCATCTATGACTCAATGTCAATGTCAGCTTCATGAGTTTAAGCCTCAAAAAAGTAACTATGACCAACATCATATGCCTCAAAAAAGTAACCCATGACCAACATCATATGCTCCTTCACAAGAGTACTCGGTCTTGGTTTGTAGTTTAAGAGTTTTCGAAGAGGCCTTTACCATTTTGTTAGGGCTTGGCTTCCAACCATGTCTTTTAGATTATCCAAGATCTACTTAGCAACCTCATAATCCTCATGTTGAGCATGCAGCACATTATTCATGCCAGCCATAATGTAACAACAGGCCTGATTGTTAGCATCTTTCTAGAGATCATGCTCTTGGACTTGTTCATTAGTGGAATCCCTAGTAGCTTTTGGAGGACATGGTGTTGTCAGCATAAATTTTAGTTTCTCAAAGGAAAAGACGATATTCTGGTTCCTTTTTCGATCATTATAATTCTCACTAGTTAACATGTTCTTATAGAGTACCAATGATAAAGTGTTTTTAGATATTTTAATCTACAACAAAGATTCATATACCAAATATAAGCAAACATTCTACAACAGATTAGCATGATAACACAAACATGTAAACATACAATTGTGTTTATGTGTCAAAACCTTGAAAAAATCACAATCTTACCATGATAATTCCCAACTCAGGATCAACACGCTGCCTAGGGAAGACTTGTTAGATTCAATTAGGAACACAAACCCCCTCTGATTAATATATGCCATCTAAGACCCGTATCATCTGTGACGACCCACCTTTTTGGGCAGTCAATTAACTTGCTTAAACCATCATTTATAACATTAATCTTACTTAGTAAGAAAAATACTAAAATTTTTTTTTCTTTAAACATCCTTGAAAAATGTTATTAAAAACTGTTGCAACCTCTGTCGCATTTCAAGTTGAGACCTCGCTCAACACTTGACTTTAAAATCATTTCAAATCATTTTTTAAAACTTAATAAGAAACATTTACTAAAACATTGCTTAATACTTCACTTCATAATTATATAATAGTTCGTAAACTATAATTATATAAAATGTCATTTATGTTTTCATAAACACTTAATATAAAACATTCATCAGAATGTTTTTCATAGCATATAAATGATTCATAACAAGGAAAACTAGTAAAATCAAAATGCATGTTTTCATTTATACTCAATTATGAACTTCAATTATGAGCATTTTATGAACATTCTTTTCTTACTTTAACTTTCTACCTTTGTTTCTTAACTTTCCTTACTTTAACTTTCTATCCTTGTTCCTTATCTTTCCTTATCTTACATTAGTATTCATACCAATATCATTAATCATGAGATCATAAACATGATGCTTCCCTTGCGGAAGACTTGAGACCATCAAACATTGAGGTCATGTACCTTACATCTAGGAGGTCAAACTTTAACTTTACTTTCGTTACCTCACAACAAGGAGGCTGATACGACACTTTCTTTTTATCTTTACATTGCCTTCTTATTAACTTTAGCGAGCATATCAAATGCAATCACATCATATGCAAACACACTTGCAATTCATAGCTTGTACTATAAAACCTATTGCATAACAAATGCAACATAAAACACAAACACAATTTGCAAATCATAACTTGAATTCTAAAACTTATTGCATAACAAATGCAACTTATTGCATAACAAATGCAACATATAATGCAATCACATTTTGCAAATCATAACTTGTATTATGAAACTAATTGCATAACAAATGCAACATAAAACTTATAACTTATACTGTAAAACATTATGCATTTTAAAAAAATGCAAACATACTATAAATACATTGAAAATCATAACTTGAACTTTTAAAAACATTATACATATCAATATGTAAATAGACTTTAAACATAACAGTTAAAAATTATTGCAAATCTTCTTTTGTAATTCAAAACTTTTTGCATAATATATGCAAACATACTTTAAAAGAATCTTGCATAATAATTGCAAACTCATTTACAAACGTATATGTAAGCATTTGAAAATTATTTACTTCATGTTGTAGGTGAAGTTTGAACTTACTCGGACTATGCTCTAGCATTTTCTATTCCGTTTCTTTTCCTTCCATTAGTCGGTTTCTGTGTCCTGATCATACAACACCCGACTAATTAGTTAACTTCCTCTTTATCAATCTACTCGATTGATAATAAAACGTAAACATTAAACATTCGTTCCTTTTCTTTTTCCATAACTTGGTTTACTATCAGTTTACCCACTGGGTTACCATTCATTCTGCTTAGCTCAGCAACCCATCAGGATACCTCTTTTTTTGTTTAACTTTGCAACCTATCGGGTTACCTTCGTTTTACTAGAACATCTCTCTTTAAATTTCCTGTCTCATGTGAGCATTTCGTTACTTAACGTATTACGAAATATTTTCCAACTAAGTGTTGGAAACAAAGTGCGCAGCGGAATTTTAAAAAATTTTTCATCAGAGTATTTTCCAAAACACAAGTTTGACATGTTATATGTATAAATTAAACAGATCTTACTAACCTCAGTGTGCCGAAGAACCTCCGCGACCTGTGTAGAGAAGTAACGTTCCAGAAGAGCCTCAACCAACTGGTCTTCTTTGCTATTCTCTATCCACAACCGGAGTGAGTGTGGGCTCACACGTACAGCTCTTCCACCGGTGACTCTCCTTCCAACCAATAGAGAGAACCCAAAGCTAGTGTTCGTGATTTGTGAACAAAAGCTCTCAGGGAGTTTTCAGATGCTCACTAGAAGAGTATCACTCTTAATCTCTCAAATTGATCTGAGTAAATCATTAGACTCACTCCCTTTTTATACCTATTGGTCCTTGGGGTCAGTCCATATCAGATTAGGTCTCAAAAATCGAAACAGAATCAAGTTCGGATCAATATCTGATAAGATACGCGTGAAAAACGCGTAATCTTAGCTGTCGCGGTCGGCATGCCGAACTGTGAGATAGGCAGGCCGAACTGGCCAGTTCGGCAGGCCGAACACGTCATCCGGCATGCCGAACTGCCGAGAAAAAATCTCCGCGAATCTTTTATTTTCCACCCGAGATTCTAAAGGATAAAGTCTCAGTTTTGATTCAAATAGCCCAATAGAAAAGATATCTGATCAAAACAAACTTTATCAAGATAATCTCTAAGAAAATAAATCAATTCACAATAATTCTACAAGTTTATCTTGTTCTAATTGTCCAAAATTAAAACAACCGATAAACAGACAAGAATTATCCGAACGCCATAATTCAACAAGTTCATCTTGAACTAATTTCTTACATAATTAATTCAACCGATAAACAGACATGAATTATTTGATTCTTATAAATTTTAAACCAATCTGATAAATCCGACATAAGTCACCAATTATTGGAAAAGCACGCCGTGTCGTTACAGGATTTTGTGAGCTAGCAAAGGGGACCAAAATGGACCTATAAAGTTCAAGCTCATGATAATTATGAAACCCAATATCCCAGATATACATTTCACAATTATCAACTCCAACGCTACTCCACTAAAAGCTTGGAGCTGCACTCTCGAACTTTATAGAATTACGAAGCTCGTGTAGCTAAGTCTCCATGACATATCATAGTGTATCGCATCCCCATATGATCATCCATAATCGGCTTAAGGACAAGTTCTGTTTTACCTTCCCGATTATTTTTATCTTACGTTCCATTGTCTCACCATTAGAAAACTTACCATCTAAAGATAGTATACCATTCGGTTACACCTATGTATCCAAATGGTTGAGCGCTCCAGTTTTCCAATTACAGGACAACGCATATAAGAGGATATCATTACTCCTAAAGAGGAGCTATGGATTCCATATCTATGAATAACAAGTCTACGCTACCAAGAGTCATGCCTCCAACGTACCGGCATGCATGCCACTATAGAGATGTGGGAGTCACCCATTGGTACATCAAAAGACACAAGTCGAGACAACGGGCCCATTATTCATCTCAGGATTAAGATACAATACAAATGATTGTCTAAAGTGAATCGATTTGACAAGACAGAATTATTAATCCAAATCAATTCACTTTATGTCCCGATCCAACACATCGTCACCTATGACAACGCGCCAATGTTTCTATTCATGGAGTCCAACTCCGATGGCCAAGACAAACCATCTCCCAAAAGGGATATAGACAACATAACAATCTTTACATGAATAAAGCGCCCAACTTTATTCCCTCGATTGCGGATCATATATTTTAGACCATCACCTTAAGAGTCGTGTCTACCGCATAATCATCCCATCATATGCCCAACTCTTAAGGTTTAGACTGACAGTCTCAGACTACTGTTTGCTTATCATACATTCAACAAATATGAACGTAAAGAGGACAATATTTGGTATATATATAAATGAATAAATTCTTTATTGATAAAAAATGTCTCCAAAAACGTATTACATTTTTACTCCTTAGAGCATACATGTCTAACAATCTCCCACTTGCACTAAGTGAGTAAATACTGCAAATTTCGCATCCCCATAGCTTCCACATGCCTTTCGAAGACTCTCCCAGAAAGTGTCTTCGTAAATGGATCAGCTAAATTGTCCTCTGACGCGATCTTGCACACCATGACATGCCCGCTCTCAACGAAGTCCTTTATCACATGATACTTCCGATCAATATGTTTACTCTTCTTGTGAAATCTTGGTTCCTTAGCATTAGCTACCGCCGCACTGTTATCACAGTACAGTGATACCGCTTTATCCACACCAGGAACTACCTCAAGATCCCCAAGGAACTTGCGGAGCCACACTGCTTCTTTCGAAGCATCACTAGCCGCCACATACTCGGCCTCCATCGTTGAATCCGAAGTGCAATCTTGCTTCGCACTTCTCCAACTGATGGCACCGCCACCTAGAGTAAACACAAACCCTGAAGTCGATTTCCTAGAATCCAGGCAGGATTGAAAATCTGAATCAGTGTATCCTAGAGGAGTTAAATCCTCACCCGAATACACAAGCATATACTCACGAGTCCTTCTCAGGTACTTGAAAATATGCTTTACCGCAACCCAATGGTTTGGTCCTGGATCCACCTGAAATCGACTCACAATCCCGACCGCATAGCTAATATCTGGTCGAGTGCAAAGCATGGCATACATGAGACTACCTACTGCCGAAGCATAAGGCACCTTCTTCATGTATTCTCTTTCTTCATAAGACTTTGGAGAGTCTTTCTTAGAAAGAGTAATTCCAGACCTAGATGGTTGCCCACCTTTCTTGGAATCCTGCATTGCAAACCTCCTGAGAATTTTATCTATGTAGCTGGCCTGTGACAAAGCTATCATTTTGTTCTTCCTATCCCGAAAGATCTGGATACCGAGAACAAAATTAGCCTCACCCAAGTCCTTCATGTCAAACTGCTTGGTCAACCATAATTTGACCGATGACAACGCCCCAACGTCATTGCCAATTAGCAGAATGTCATCTACATAGAGTAGTAGAAAAACCACCTTCCCATTCTTAATGTGTTTGTAAACACATGGTTCATCCACATTTTGTGAGAACCCATAAGTCTTGATCACTTGATCAAATCTTATGTTCCAAGAACGAGAAGCCTGCTTAAGTCCATAAATAGACTTTAGCAACTTACAAACCTTACCCTCTTGACCCGTGACCTTGAACCCGTCTGGTTGTTCCATATAAATGGACTCATCAAGATAGCCATTCAGAAAAGCCGTCTTGACATCCATCTGCCAAATCTCGTAGTCGAGAGCGGCAGCTATGGACAAGAGAATCCGGATGGACTTAAGCATGGCTACAGGGGAAAAGGTTTCCTCATAATCGATTCCTTCCTTTTGCGTATAACCCTTAGCTACCAGTCTAGCCTTAAAGGTTTCGACCTTTCCATCCACTCCTCTTTTCCTCTTGTAGATCCACTTACTCCCTATGGGTTTTACCCCTTTGGGAAGATCCACAAGCTCCCAGACCCGATTAGTCTCCATAGACTTCATCTCAATGTTCATGGCCTCTGTCCAGAGTCTTGAATCAACATCCTCCATAGCTTCTGCGTAAGTATAAGGATCCCTGTCATGTTCATCCGGTTCAGCCAAAAAGACCTCCCCATTGAACATATACCTCTCAGGTTGACGCCCGATCCTCCCACTACGCCGAAGCCCCTGAGGTTGTTGTTCAGGTTTGTTTGGTTTTTCTACACCGATCGGAATGGTTTCGTTCGGAACCTCCGGAGTAAACGGATTACCCCTCAATTCCTCAAGCACCACTTTGCTTTGAGGTTTAAAGTCGTTCATGTAACTCTCCTCAAGGAAAGTTGCATTAGTTGAAACCACGACTTTATTTTCCTTTGGGTTATAAAAATAACCCCCTTTAGTCCCTTTTGGATATCCTACAAACACGCAAACTTCTGAACGTGCTTCCAACTTATTTGGATCCTTAAACAGGACATGAGCTGGACATCCCCATATGCGAATATGGTTTAAGGATGTCTTCCGTCTTGTCCACAACTCATGAGGAGTTTTAGGGACCGATTTTGAAGGCACATTGTTCAAAAGATAACATGCGGTTTGTAGTGCATATCCCCAAAAGGATAAAGGCAATGATGAATAACTCATCATGGACCGAATCATGTCCAACAAAGTCCTATTCCTTCTCTCTGCTACGCCATTCTGCTGCGGAGTGCCCGGCGCAGTCAAATGGGATAAAATCCCATTGTCTAACAAGTGTCCCAAGAACTCATCAGAAAGGTATTCTCCACCTCGATCTGATCGAAGTGCCTTTATGGGTCTACCCAATTGCTTTTCCACTTCAGCCCGAAACTCCCTGAATTTATCATAAGTTTCGCTTTTGTGGTGCATTAGGTACACATACCCATATTTAGAGTAATCGTCAATGAAAGTAACGAAGTACTCATACCCTCCTCGTGCCCGGATGTTCATCGGTCCGCAAACATCACTATGCACAAGTTCTAGAACCCCTTCGGCCCTATTGCCCTTAGACCCGTATGGTCTTTTGGTCATTTTACCCTCCAAACAAGACTCACATTGAGGTATAGATTCCACCTTTAAGTGACTTAAAGGTCCATCCCTTACCAACCTTTGAATCCTATTTAGGTTAATATGGCCAAGGCGCAAATGCCAAAGATAAGTCTTATTAGAGTGAGAAGTTTTAAGTCTTTTTGAGTCATTATCATTTATCTCAGCATTAAGCAACAAGTCCATCTTAGGTTTGATAAAATATAGATTATTTTGCATCCATCCAGAACAGATAAAAGATTTGTTTTTACGAATCACCACTTTTTCATTAAAAGATACCACGTAGGAGTCTTTAAATAAAGAAGATACAGAAATTAAATTCCTTTTAAATTTAGGAACATAAAAACAATCTCGCAAAATTAAACTCCTATAATTATCAAAATAAAGATGGACATCTCCCACTGCTTCCGCTGAGACCAAGGATCCATCGCCCATCCGAAGCGTTAAGTCTTCACGAAGTAGACTTCTCGTTTCTTTGAATCCCTGCAGAGAAACACAAACATGATTAGTTGCACCAGAATCTATGACCCAAATGTCACTGGATTCCTCAACCAAACAAGTTTCTAAATATAGAAGATCACACCTACCTCCCTTGGAAAGGAAGTCCTTGCAATGCTTCTTTATATGCCCGACCTTACCACAAAAGAAGCACTTAAGCTTCTTTGGGTTCTTCTTCTTCTTCTTCTTGCTCTTGGTAGCAATAGGAATAGAAGACTTCCCACTCTTGGCCCGTTGTTTCTTTCCATTCCCAGAGTTAGGATTGGAACCAGAAGCAGCTACCAAATTGGCCTCTCCACCAGCAGGAGACTCCCTGATCAGCAGTTCAAACTCTTGTAACTGTTTCATCAGTTCTGTCAAGGTCATATCCCGTCTATTGCTTAGATTAAAAGTAGCTCTAAACGGAATAAATTCCTTAGACAGAGTTTCAAAGACCATAGTCATCTGAGTTTCAGCATCGATGTCGGCTCCATTGGTTTGAGCCTCAGCGAGGTAACCCATGACCAACATCATGTGCTCCTTTACAGATGTCCCCGGTCTCTGTCTACAGTTTAAGAGTTTCCGAAGCGCCCCTTGCCGCTTTGTTATGGCCTGGCCTCCAAACATGTCCTCAAGATTATCCAAGATCTGCTTCGCAGTCTCATAATCCTGATGTTGAGCCTGCAGCACGTTATTCATGCTAGCCATAACATAGCAGCGGGCCTGATCATTAGCATCTTTCCAGCGTTCGTACGCTTGGAATTGCTCATTACTTGAGTCTCCCGTAGGCTCGGGAGGACAAGGAGTTGTCAGAACATATTTCAGTTTCTCAAAGGAAAGGACGATGTCCAGGTTCCGTTTCCAATCATTATAGTTCTCACCGGTCAATTGGTTTTTGTCAAGTATCGATGATAAAGCGTTTTTAGACATTTTCAATCTACAATAAAGAATCATATACCAAACATAAGCAAACATATATAATAATTTAGTAAGATAACACAATCATGTAAAATTATACAAATGTGTTTATGTGTCAAAACCTTGAAAATATCACAACCTTACAACGATAATTCCCAACTCAGAATTCAACAAGCTCCTAGGGGAGTCATGCCAAATTCAATCAGGAACACGGATCCCCTCCTGATTAATATATGCCATCCAGGACCCGTATGATCCAGCATATACTAATAATCGTTTCTTTGGCCATTAATTTTATTAACAGAGCTCCTAGGGGAGGTTAATAATAAAGTTAACGTGAGTGTATAACCACCGTTTTAATATTTTATCCATGATTTATAATCACCACCTAGGGGTGTGCAACCATAAATCATACTAAAATACCTTATCCTTTCAGAGATCCAATCTGGTACATGATAGAAATCCCTTCCTAGGGGTTGGGACCATCATGTTCTTCCTATGGACCAACGATGGAGGCCTTAGGTTCTCTCTTCGAAAACCTTCTTCCACTCAATCTTTTGAAGTCAAGGTTTTATTTTAAAATTATGCATGAACAATTTTAATATGAGCGGCACTCCCTATTCTATATGACATGTTATCAATATACATGGTAAATCATATTATAATGCAGACAAGCAAAGCAATCAAGCAAAGCTACAAGCATAATAATAATAACCGTAATATTATGGTTCCACCCTAGAGAATAGAAAAAATAAGATTACAAGAGAATAATCGAGACATTTATCGATTCTTCATCCTTGAATCCTTAAGCTGTATCCTTCTTCATGTAATATCCATCTTCAAGTCCTCAATCCCGTATGAATCGAATACTTCATATTTCCGGTCATATCCAAATTTAATGTTTCTCAGAATCGTCCCAAAAATAAAATTAAAACTGCACTGAAAAAATCGCACCTTTTCTGGACGCCTGGCAGCTCTCGGTCGGCAGGCCGATCTGGGTGATCGGTCTGCCGATCATGGTGGTTCGGCCTGCCGAACATGAAGGTTCGGCCTGCCGGCAGAGCATCAAAATTTCTGCCCCACTGTCGGCCTGCCGGACCGTACGTCCGGCCTGCCGATTTGTGACCTTCGGCCTGCCGAACTGTGAGGTCCGGCATGCCGACCGAGCAGAAAACCCTCAATCCAGAAAATACAATTTTAATGCAATTCATCAATTTTATTTTCAACAATTCAAAAAACATAAAATTAGAGACTCAGGAAATACCTGGAGGCGCCATCATCTATCTTCAAGATCCGACTTCTCGTTCCGTCTTCTCCGAATAATTATTTAATTACAAAATTCTTACAAATTAAATAATAATTCCTAGACGGAGATGATAGTCCGCCATCTAATTACATGAAAAACCTAGATACACATTCTAACCTCTAAGGAACCATAACCGGTATTAATTAATTAATAAATAATTAAACAACAATTTAATCAACCATAATTAATTAATAAACATTCACCATATAATCCATGACAACATATATATTATATAGAAACCTAGAGTGCCATCTCTCTATAAAATTTAATTCAAGCATTGGAGAGATTAAGATCACAAAATTTATGCATATAACATGATCACAAACTTGCAAATTTATGTAAAAACCTCGGCTCTGATACCAATTGTTGGAAACAAAGTACGCAGTGGAATTTTAAAAAATTTTTCATCAGAGTATTTTCTAAAACACAAGTTTGACATGTTATATGTATAAATTAAACAGATCTTACTAACCTCAGTGTGTCGAAGAACCTCCGCGACCTGTGTAGAGAAGTAACGTTCCAGAAGAGCCTCAACCAACTGGTCTTCTTTGCTATTCTCTATCCACAACCGGAGTGAGTGTGGGCTCACACGTACAGCTCTTCCACCGGTGACTCTCCTTCCAACCAATAGAGAGAACCCAAAGCTAGTGTTCGTGATTTGTGAACAAAAGCTCTCAGGGAGTTTTCAGATGCTCACTAGAAGAGTATCACTCTTAATCTCTCAAATTGATCTGAGTAAATCATTAGACTCACTCCCTTTTTATACCTATTGGTCCTTGGGGTCAGTCCATATCAGATTAGGTCTCAAAAATCGAAACAGAATCAAGTTCGGATCAATATCTGATAAGATACGCGTGAAAAACGCGTAATCTTAGCTGTCGCGGTCGGCATGCCGAACTGTGAGATAGGCAGGCCGAACTGGCCAGTTCGGCAGGCCGAACACGTCATCCGGCATGCCGAACTGCCGAGAAAAAATCTCCGCGAATCTTTTATTTTCCACCCGAGATTCTAAAGGATAAAGTCTCAGTTTTGATTCAAATAGCCCAATAGAAAAGATATCTGATCAAAACAAACTTTATCAAGATAATCTCTAAGAAAATAAATCAATTCACAATAATTCTACAAGTTTATCTTGTTCTAATTGTCCAAAATTAAAACAACCGATAAACAGACAAGAATTATCCGAACGTCATAATTCAACAAGTTCATCTTGAACTAATTTCTTACATAATTAATTCAACCGATAAACAGACATGAATTATTTGATTCTTATAAATTTTAAACCAATCTGATAAATCCGACATAAGTCACCAATTATTGGAAAAGCACGCCGTGTCGTTACAGGATTTTGTGAGCTAGCAAAGGGGACCAAAATGGACCTATAAAGTTCAAGCTCATGATAATTATGAAACCCAATATCCCAGATATACATTTCACAATTATCAACTCCAACGCTACTCCACTAAAAGCTTGGAGCTGCACTCTCGAACTTTATAGAATTACGAAGCTCGTGTAGCTAAGTCTCCATGACATATCATAGTGTATCGCATCCCCATATGATCATCCATAATCGGCTTAAGGACAAGTTCTGTCTTACCTTCCCGATTATTTTTATCTTACGTTCCATTGTCTCACCATTAGAAAACTTACCATCTAAAGATAGTATACCATTCGGTTACACCTATGTATCCAAATGGTTGAGCGCTCCAGTTTTCCAATTACAGGACAACGCATATAAGAGGATATCATTACTCCTAAAGAGGAGCTATGGATTCCATATCTATGAATAACAAGTCTACGCTACCAAGAGTCATGCCTCCAACGTACCGGCATGCATGCCACTATAGAGATGTGGGAGTCACCCATTGGTACATCAAAAGACACAAGTCGAGACAACGGGCCCATTATTCATCTCAGGATTAAGATACAATACAAATGATTGTCTAAAGTGAATCGATTTGACAAGACAGAATTATTAATCCAAATCAATTCACTTTATGTCCCGATCCAACACATCGTCACCTATGACAACGCGCCAATGTTTCTATTCATGGAGTCCAACTCCGATGGCCAAGACAAACCATCTCCCAAAAGGGATATAGACAACATAACAATCTTTACATGAATAAAGTGCCCAACTTTATTCCCTCGATTGCGGATCATATATTTTAGACCATCACCTTAAGAGTCGTGTCTACCGCATAATCATCCCATCATATGCCCAACTCTTAAGGTTTAGACTGACAGTCTCAGACTACTGTTTGCTTATCATACATTCAACAAATATGAACGTAAAGAGGACAATATTTGGTATATATAAATGAATAAATTCTTTATTGATAAAAAATGTCCCCAAAAACGTATTACATTTTTACTCCTTAGAGCATACATGTCTAACACTAAGAGCATTATACTAAATTGGAGTGTCTGACTTCGTTTAGCCATTCTCTTACAAATGACGATTTTACCCTTAATGGGTTTTTTGACAACTTCATAACTCTATAAAACTCATTGTGTAAATTTAACATTTGATTACTTACATATTATGAAAAAATTTTGGCTAAGGAACAATTTTATGATATCGAGCGTTTCGGGTCCATTTTAGCCATTGTTCACAAAATGACCAGTTTGCCCCTAACGTTTTTCTTTCACTCTTTACTTTGACTAAACTTTAATTTCTTTAAAACTTAACATCTATAATACTTACTGCCTACAGCAGTGTAGAAAACCAACATTCCCAGTGAAAACCCAGTTTTCACACTATTTTACAGTTTTGGCCCGAAATACAAAAATATTTACATTTTTGCCCTCGAAACAAAAAATGACCACTTTATACCAAAAGGCTCAGTTTCACACAAGGAATAAAAATTACAAAAGTACCATGGTTGAATTCAAAACTTTTCATAACGTTTTCATTTCTTGAAATTTTGTGCCAAAAATTTAGTAAAATTCATAACTTATCAACCGGGCAGAATTTTGAAAAACTGTTCATGTTGTCCTACAGTTTTGACAAGTTCAACTTTTATGTTTTAACTTTCTTAAAATTCCATTGTTTAGAGGGAATTTTTGGCTGATTTTCAATTTTGCCAAGAATACCTTTTTTCTTTGCAATTTAGTCCCTTTTGAAATTTCACTAAAACCCTTACTTTCTTCTTTCCATCATCATCACCATCAACATATAACATAAAATAACCATGCCATAATTTCCATTTACATGCCATAGACCAAAATCATTTCATCAAACATATAATATGCATAAACCATAAACTTTAACTTAACTTCAAGGACAAGAATTTTACCTAATCCTTGCTAGGGGCTTGTTTTTCCATTTTATTGCTTGAAATCCTTCAAAGTCCCCTTGACATCAAACCCATACCTCATCATAAAAATCCATCAAAAAAACTTGAACAAAAACCCTAGTATACAACAGGGAAAAGTGTTGGGTTTTACCTTAAAACTCCTCAGTTTTTATCCCCTTCACTTGTTCTTGCTTTTCCACATGATTTGGAGGCTTATGCATTAAAAAAAAATCTTGAGAGGATTCATGGGAGGGGTGGTTTCCATAAGAAGGAAATTGAGCTTCTTTTTTTTTTTTCTTCCTTCCTTCCTTGCTTTCTTCCTTTCTTTCCTTCTTTTCACATTTTCTCTTCTTGTTTTTTCCCACTATGGAGACCAAGTTTGGTCTCCTATCTCATGGATTAATTCAACTTCTTTTTCATTTTCTTTTCCCTTTTTTTTTTAAAAATAAAAAGGTGATGAGTCATCACCTTGGTAATCAATTAGATTACCTTGGGTGGCCAAATGTGATTGGGCCACATTAGTGGATGTGGTGGCCCAATCAAAGCTTTCAAGGTGTCCCACTAACTTTTTACACTGTCCAAGTTATACCGACAGTATTTTTCCATACAGTTCATGAGGTCCTATAACCTCCCATACTTGTTTCCATCCATCACATAAGTAATTCCACTATTATCTCATTTTGTTCTGTCTAAATTTATACTGACAATATTTTTCTTATACTGTCGGTATATTTTTTATTCATCCACATTCTCTAAACAGTATTGTTCCTATAGTGCTTTAACTTAAACAGTCTAATTTTTGTATAGCATGACATTAAGCAGTCTAATTCCTACACTGTGTTACTTTTGTAGTGTAATTTTTATACTACATAACTTTATCAGTGTATCTTTTTCACTGCATTATTCTAATACTGTATAATTTATTGTATCATTATACAATATTTTTCTCTTTAGCTTGTATTTTTGTCTTACATAATCTTTAAATTACTGTATTTTTAATATACTTTAAATGTTCAAGTGTTACAATCTACCCTCCTTAAAAATTTTCATCCTCGAAAATTATAACCTTCATGGGTAGTTCATCTCCCTTATCACCCTTTCCTTTCTTAACATGCTTTCTTGCATCATTACTTTCTTACTAAAAACTAAGCCTCTATCTTAGAACTCCAACAATTTTCATCATGTTATTGACATATTTCTTTGCATTGTAACACCATACTTCCGCTACGCAACTCTGATCTTTCAACATTTGAGCGCAGTTTCTGTTCATTTAAAGGTTTAGCATTCTACCAATGAATGCTATTCTTGAAAATAGGGTTTATTTTCATTCAAATCGCATCATAAATATCAAAAGATCAGGTCATTCGACCATAAATTCATAATTCTCCAGTCTTTATCCATTCTAAAATTACATTTTTGTGTAATTTTTCTCATAACTTATAAATCTCCAGCTTCCATCCTCCAACCCATGAGGTTTTTACTGATAGATTTGCCATCATTGTCTTGATCGTGGTTCCCATTCGGGCAATGATGAGCTCATTAGCATGTCTCTGCTTAGCTATAGAATGCTTAAGCTTGAAGAAATCAAATAGTTAGTCATCTAACAGCTGGTTGCTCTCAAGCACTCTCGTTCCATAAGACACCGAAAATCACTTTCAAACGTCGATTATTCCATTATCTTGATCTTATACATGTAGCCAATACCGAATTGACTTCTAACAGAGCGAGATTTGCCCATACGGAGACACCATTGTGCGCATAAACATCATAATGTATCACGAGCTCATCTTCTTCCTTTTGAGCAGTCGGCCATCTATTGACCATTATTGACCACGTTTGGTCATCGTTGACTTGACACTGCTAATGGACGACAACTACCGTCGACTTACGATGACATTCTAGCATATAACATTATGTTCATCCGTAGACCTTTGCCTTCTTGTTGCTCATCTAGAAGTACCGACATCAAAGGCTATATACCCGGTATAAGCATATAATCGTTAAATACTAACTTTTTTTCTTACTTAACTTCACTTACTTACTTGAGCCATAGTGTAGCGGACATACGACAGCATGAGATGGAATGGCAGGATACCGCTCTGATACCACCTGTGACAACCCGCCTTTTCAGGCAGTCACTTAACGTTCTTAAACCATCATTTATAACGTTAATCTTACTTACTTAATAAGAAAAATACTGAATTTTTTTTTCTTTAAACATCCTTGAAAAATGTTCTTAAAAATTGTTGTGACCTCTATCGCATTTCAAGTTGAGACCTCGCTCAACACTTGACTTTAAAATCATTTCAAATCGCTTCTTAAAACTTAATAAGAAACATTTACTAAAACATTGCTTAATACTTCACTTTATAATTATATGAAATAGTTCGTAAACTATACCTTAAAACTTAAAAAACATTTCTTAAAACTATGATTTTCTTAAAACTTTGAAAATACTATATCAAAGAGTGGATAACATTTTCTTTGTGTAGCGGAAGCAAACTGTGATGGTATCCATACCCAAATCCTCGCATCTGTCCTCCGCAGCACCCAGCTCTTCTAACGGGTCCTACTGATCACCCACAAAACTATCTACAGTATGAAGAAACTTTTTATGAGCTTTCGCTCAGTAAGTTCAAACATAAACTCACAAATCATTTAAAACATGCATTAAAAACTTTTTTCATAAAAACCTTTTTCTTAAAACATTTTTCATAAACATTTTTCATAAAACATTTCTAAAATGTTTTCATAAATGTTTTCATAAAGCATTTCTGTAACATTTTTCATAAATGCTTTTCATAAAATATTTAACATAAAACAATCCTCAGATTGCTCTTCATAAATGTCATTTGTATTTTCATAAACATTTACTATAAAACATTCCTCAAAATTTTTTCCATAGCATATAAAGGTTTTATAACAAGGAAAACTAGTAAAATTAAAATACATGTTTCCATTTATGCTCAATTATGAACATTTTATGAACATTCTTTCTAACTTTAACTTTCTACCTTTGTTTTTAACTTTCCTTATCTTACTTTAACTTTCTATCCTTGTTCCTTATCTTTCCTTATCTTACTTTAATGTTCGTACCAACATCATTAATCATGAGATCATAAATATTATGCTTCCCTTGCGGAAGACTTGAGACCATCGAACATCGAGATAATGTACCTCACATCTAGGAGGTCAAACTTTAACTTTACTTTCATTACCTTACAACAAGAAGGCTGGTACGACACTTTCTTTTTATCTTTACATTACCTTCTTATTGACTTTAGTAAGCATATCAAATGCAAACACATTTGCAATTCATAGCTTGTACTGTAAAACCTATTGCATAGCAAATGCAACTTATTGCATAACAAATGCAACATAAAACGCAAACACATTTTGCAAATAATAACTTGTATTCTAAAACTTATTGCATAACAAATGCAATATATAATGCAATCACATTTTGCAAATCATAACTTGTATTATGAAACTTATTGCTTAACAAATGTGACATAAAACTTATAACTTATACTTTAAAACATTATGCATTTTAAACAAATGCAAACATACTATAAATACATTGAGAATCGTAACTTGAACTTTTAAAAACATTACACATATTAATATGTAAATAGACTTTAAACATAACAGTTGTAAATTCATTGCAAATCTTCTTTTGTAATTCTAAACTTTTTGCATAATATATGCAAACATACTTTAAAAGAATCTTGCATAATAATTGCAAACTCATTTACAAACGTATATGTAAGCATTTGAAAATTATTTACTTCATGTTGTAGGTGAAGTTTGAACTTACTCGGACTATGCTCTAGCATTTTCTATTCCGTTTCTTTTCCTTCCATTAGTTGGTTTCTGTGTCCTGATCATACAACACCCGACTAATTAGTTAACTTCCTCTTTATCAATCTACTCGATTGATAATAAAACGTAAACATTAAACATTCGTTCCTTTTCTTTTTCCATAACTTGGTTTACTATCAGTTTACCCTTTTCTTACTTAATTTTGTAACCCACTGGGTTACCATTCATTCTGCTTAGCTCAGCAACCCATCAGGATACCTCTTTTTTTGTTTAACTTTGCAACCTATCGGGTTACCTTCGTTTTACTAGAACATCCCTCTTTAAATTTCCTGTCTCATGTGAGCATTTCGTTACTTAACGTATTACGAAATATTTTCCATCTAAGAGCATTATACTAAATTGGAGTGTCTGACTTCGTTTAGCCATTCTCTTACAAATGACGATTTTACCCTTAATGGGTTTTTTGACAACTTCATAACTCTATAAAAACCCATTGTGTAACTTTAACATTTCATTACTTACATATTTCGGAAAAATTCCCACTAAGGAACATTTTTTCGATATCGAGCATTTTGAGTCCGTTTTGGCCTTTTTTTACAGAATGACCATTTTGCCCCTGTTGTTTTTCTTTCATTATTTTCTTTGACTAAACTTTAATTTATTTAAAACTTAACATCTGTAATACTTACTACCTACAGCAGTGTAGGAAACCAACATTCCTAGTGAAAACCCAGTTTTCACACTATTTTACAGTTTTGACCCGAAATACAAAAATATTTACATTTTTGCCCTCGGAACCAAAAGCGACCACTTTATACCAAAAGGCTCATTTTCTCACAAGGAATAAAACTTACAAAAGTACCATGGTCGAATTCTAAACTTTTCGTAACGTTTTCATTTCTTGAAATTTTGTGCCAAAAATTTCGTAAAATTCATAACTTATCAACCGGATAGAATTTTGAAAAACTGTTTGCATTGTCCTAACAGTTTTGACGAGTTCTACAACTTTTATGTTTTAACTTTCTTGAAATTCCCTCGTTTAGAGGGACTTTTTGGCTGATTTTTAATTCTACCGAGAATACCCTTTTTCTTTGCAATTTAGTCCCCTTTTGAAATTTCACTAAAACCCTTACTTTCTTCTTTCCATCATCATCACCATCAACATATAACATAAAATAACCATGCCATAATGTCCATTTACATGCCATAGACTAAAATCATTCATCAAACATATAATATGCATAAACCATAAACTTTAACTTAACTTCAAGGACTAGAATTTTACCTAATCCTTGCTAGGGGCTTGTTCTCCCTTTTTGTTGCTTGAAATCCTTCAAACTCCCCTTGACATCAAACCCATACCTCATCATAAAAATCCATCAAAAACTTGAACAAAAACCCTAGTATACAATAAGGAAAAGTTTTGAGTTTTACCTGAAAACTCCTCAATTTTCATCCCCTTCACTTGTTCTTCGTTTTCCACATGATTTGGAGGCTTATGCATTAAAAAAAAATTCTTGAGAGGATTCATGGGAGGGGTGGTTTCCATAAGAAGGAAATTGAGCTTTTTTTTTTTTCTTCCTTCCTTCCTTGCATTCTTCCTTTCTTTCCTTCTTTTCACATTTTCTCTTCTTGTTTTTTCCCACCGTGGAGACCAAGTTTGGTCTCTTATCTCATGGATTAATTCAACTTTTTTTTCTTTTTCTTTTCTCTTTTTTTTTTAACAAAAAGGTGATGAGTCATCACCTTGGTAATCAATTAGATTACCTTGGGTGGCCAAATGTGATTGGGCCACATTAGTGGATGTGGTGGCCCAATCAAAACTTTCAAGGTGTCCCACTAACTTTTTACGCAGTCTAAGTTTATACTATTGGTATTTTTCCTATACTGTCGATATTCTTTTTCATACAATTCATGAGGTCCCATAACCTCCCATACTTGTTTCCATCCATCACATAATGTAATTCCAATATTATCTCACTTTGTACTGTCTAAATTTATACTGATAGTATTTTTCTTATACTGTCGGTATATTTTTCATACTGCTACAACATTTCTTATTCATCCACATTCTCTAAACAGTATTGTTCCTATAGTACTTTAACTTAAACAGTTCAATTTCTGTACTGCATGACCTTAAATAGTCTATTTCCTACACTGTGTTACTTTTACAATGTAATTTTTATGCTACAAAACTTTATCAGTATACTTCCTTACACTATATTATTCTAATACTATATAATTTATTGTATCATTATACAATATTTTTCTCTTTAGCTTGTATTTTTGTCTTACATAATCTTTAAATTACTGTATTTTTAATATACTTAAAATGCTCAGGTGTTACATGATCTAGCATATAATAATAATCATTTTCTTTCTCCATTAATTTCATTAACAGAGCTCCTAAGGGAGGTTAATAACAAAATTAATCTTGAGTATATAACCATTATTTTAACTATTTTATCCACAATTTATAATCGTCACCTAGGGGTGTACGATGATAAATTATGCTAAAATAAGTTATCTTTTAGGAGATCCAACCTAATACATGATGAAATCCTTTGCTAGGGGTCGAAACATCATGTGCTACTTATGGACCAATGATAGAGGCTGAACAGCACTCCTTATTCTACATGACATGTTATCAACACACATAGTAAATCATATTATAATGCAAATAAGCAAAGCAACATGCAAAGCTACATGAAAAATAATAAATAGCTGTAATATCATGATTTCATCCTAGATAAAAAAAATAAAGATTACAAAAGATCAATCGATGAAACATATTATCGATTCTTTATCTTGTATCTTTTTATTGTATTCTTTTTCACGTGGGATCCACCTTCTATTCTTTAATCTCCCATAGATCAAAAGTTTTTTTTTTGGTCATCATAAAATTTTATGTTTCTCAGAATTGTCTAAAAAAAATCTAAAACTACACTAAAAAGGGCACCTTTTTTGAAAACTATTTTGCCCCGCTACCGACTTGCCAAACTTTTAGATCGTCTTGTCGGTCTGCAACCATCGGCCTGCCAACCCAGAAGGTTCGGCCTGCTGATGGAGCTAAACAAGCACTTTTCCAAAAATAATTTAGAAAGCAATTTTTAATTTTATTTTCAATAATTCAACAACATAAAAAATTATAAATATAAAAAAATAATAAAACTTTAATCATCTCCACATCTAGATCTGTATTTATTTTGAATAATTATTTTAATACAAATTTTTACAAATGAAAATTAAAATAATAAATCCTAGACGGTCATGATAGACCGCTATCTAATTACAAAAAAAACCTAGGTACACATTCTATCCTCTAAGGAACCATAACCAGCAATAATTAATTAATTAATTAATAATTAAAATATAATTTTAATCAACCATAATTAATTAATAAGCATTCACTACGTAATCTTATGACAATATTTAATTATATAGCAACCTTAGAGTGCCAACTCTCTAAAAAATTAAATTCAAGTATAGGAGAGAATATGATCACATAATTCATGTATATAGCATGATTACAAATCGATAAAATCAATGTAAAAACCTGTCTCTGATACCATTTATTGAAAAATAGTATACAGTGGAATTTGAAAAATTTTAAATAAGAGTATTTTCTAAAACACAAGTTTGACATGCTAAATACATGAATTAATGACAGATCTTTCTAACCTCTTTTGTGAACCAAACAGCACAAGCAATCTGTGAAGAGAAGAATGTTCCAGAAGAGCTTCAACCAACTGGTCTTCTTTGCTATTCTCTATTCACGATCGGAGTATGGGTGGACGCATGTCGTACAACTTCTCCTCCAGTGACTCTCCTTCCAACTACTTAAGAAGATGTAGAGCTAAGGTTCTTGATATTAAACAATAGCTGTTAGGGAATTTTAGAGTTTCTTTCACTAGAGTACTTACTCTATGCTTCTCAAATTATGTAAATAACAAAGAAAACTCACCCCTATTTATAGTGGTTGAATTTGGGGTTAAACCTTATCAGATTAGGCCTCAAATTAGAGTTTCGATCAACTTTTGATAAAAAAACATGTGAAAAATGCATATACTATGTTCGGTAAGCCTATCTAGGAGATCGACGTGCCAAAATTACTCCATTGACTTGCCGATCGTATGATAACCTAGAATCCTTAGAATAACTTATTTTCACTTAGGAATCTTAGATAGAGCCTTAGTTTTAATTCAAATAACCCAATAGAGAAGTTATTTGATTAAAACAGTCATATACAGATAATTCTATAGTAAATAAAATATTATCCAAATAATTCAACATGTTTATCTTGAATTAATTTACAAAATTAATTCAACCTATAAACTAACATGAATTATTAAATCTGGTCTTATCAAAGCTAATCTAATAATTTAACATAAGTCACCAATATGTAACAAAAACACGCCGTATCATTATAGGATTTATTATAAACTAGCAATAGGGACTCGATGGCATATACAGATCAAGCTCCTATAATTATAAAGTGCAATATCCCATATGCATATTTTATAATTATCAACTCTAATGTCACTCCACTAAAAGCTTAGAGCTGCACTCTCAAACTATATAAAATTACAAAGTTTGAATAAGCTAACCGTCCATGACATATCATAATGTGTCATATCACTATGGGATATTCATAATCTGCTTAAGAATAGATCCCATTTTACCTTCTTGATTATTTTATCTTATGTTCCAGTATCACACCATTAGAATACTTACTATCCATATATAGTAAAATTCGGTTGCACCTATGTATCCAAATGGTTGATCGCTTTAGTCTTTTAATTATAGGATAATGTATATAAGAGAATATCATTAAATCTATAAAAGAGCTATGGATTTCATATCTATGAATAACGAGTCTATGTGAATCAAGAGTCATATTTCCAACGTATTGGTATGCATACCATCATTAAATTAGGATGTCACCTTTTGATATATCAAAAGACATACGTCAAGAATATGGGTCCATTAGTCATTCCAGGATTAAGACACAACACATAAAATTGTCTAAAGTGAATTGATTTGAACAAATAGAATTATTAATCAAATCAATTCAATTTTTTGTGTTGATCCAATACATCATCTCCTATGACAATGCATCAATGTTTTTAGTCATGGAGTCTCACTCCGATGGCCAAGACAAGCCATCTCTCATCAGGGATGTAGACAACATAACAATCTTATCATGAATAAAGTGCCGAATTTTATTTCTCAATTTCGGATCTTATAATTTGAACCATCACCTTTAAGATTCATGTCTTCTGTATAATGTATCCATTATATGCACAATTCTTAAAGGTTTAGACTAATAATCTCAGACTTTTGTTTGCTTATCATACATTCAAATGAAATAAACATAAAGAGGATAACATTTGGTATATGAATAATAAATAAACTTTTTATTGATAAAATATCTCCGAAACATATTACTACATTTTATTCCTTAGGGCACTATGGCTAACATGTGTGCCAGGAAAAGAAGAGCTTGAGCTATGGCTTCTAAGTGTTCAAAGTGTTCTCGTCAAAATTGCGAGCGTAAGTGTAAGTTAAAAGATCTTATGTCTATAAACAGGGAAGATAAAAAACTTTTCCGTACGGATGGGCTTTTAAAAGAAAACTTAGATGATCTTCAAGATTCTTTTTTAGACCACCTAAGTGGTCATGTTCAAGGAGCCATTTGTAAAATTTGGCCTTAGTCTTATTCAAAAAAAAGAATGTTTAAGGAATTAGACTTTAAAAGACCCAATTGTTCAATTTACTAAAATGTTAGAAGGGAAACAATTACATTGTTCGTCTGGTTCTAAGCAAAGTCTGTAACGTATTTTTAGTTTTTGTGTGTTTTTGTTTTCTTTTAAAAAATTGTTGAGAAATTATTTGAGATATGAATTTGGTTTTAATGAAAAATCATAAAAAGACTGAGTAATAGATTTTCTAAAGACTCATTTTGATGAACATGAATTTTCATTCATTCTCAAATAAATTTCGTCAGAAAAAAATTGAAAAAAATAAAAATAAAAAAGATTTTTCTATGTGTGATTGTTACAGTAGTTGTTTGCTCAATTATTGTATTTTTCCTATTTGTTTTTAATATTTTATCTTATCTATCAGATATATTATTTAGTAGGAATTTGGTTGTTGTATATGTTTTGGTTTCGTCCTATCTTGTCAAAAGTTGTACAGTTTTGTTTAATTTTTCAAAAGTTATTAGTTCTTGTCGGGTAAACTTTTCACGAGTTCTACAGTTGAGTCACATCTGTCTTCACTTGCCCATTTGTCTTCTATTACATTCAATCATGCAGTATATCTCATTCGTCGTAATAGTCTTACCCAAAGAAGTGTAAAAATTTTTTAAAAAATAAAATCCTAAAAAAAGGAGTATTAGTTTCTTCGAAACCATTATAGAGTTCTCGTCCCAATCATCTTTGACATTTAAAAACATCTATGTGTTTTGCAGCTCTAATTCAAAAAAAGGTATTAACTATTTAAATGTTGCCATCCATTTAGGGCAAGTCTTGGCTAAGAAAAAGATAACCTTGTGTATAGAGGGGATAGTCTTGGTTGAAGAGGAACTGTTGTAGCCCAAGGCAGAGTAGGAGGAGCCCTAGGTATTGTCCCTCATTTTCTTGTTCAAGATAATCTTTATGGTGAAACTATAGGAACTAAAAGAATTATAAAAAATATCCTTGATCGTTCTTATGATTCGTCACTCAGATGCATTCATTGTTTTACCAAGAAGGCTAAGAACTCTAGAAGAAAGGTTTGTTATAGCTAGTTGGAATCAGGTAGTTATTCTTAATAAACCACTAGGTGTGCCTAATGTTAATGGCTTCTTTGATGATCTTTTAAGTTTTCTAGATAATGTTGTGAAACACTTGTAGAGTTAAGAAAGAAGATTTTTATCTCTTCACCTGCTGTTGAGGAATTGCTCAAAAAAATGAAAGTCACCAATTCTAAGACAAACACTGCAACTTCAAAGCTTAGTAAAAAACACAAACGAGATTTCGATCTCACTTTCCAAATTCCTTAATTTTTAAGTTTTACCTATAGCATGTTTTTGTTTATTTTTCTTTGTGTGTTTCCAATAACCACTTTTGTATATATATGTTGTTACTCTTTTTTACTTAGTTTTGTTAAACATTGAGGACAATATTCAATTTAGGTTGGAGGAGAGGGTTTATGTCAAATTTTTTCAAATTTATGCCAAAGTTTCTCAAGTTTGAGTTTATTTTTGTGTGTTTAAAATAAGACTTGTTCTAAAACCAAGTGTATTAAAAAAAACTAAAAAAACCCCAAAAAAAGAAAAAAAATTGAAAAAAGAAAACAAGGTATGCTGTTTGAAAAATGTTAAGATTCTTGTTTTAATGTCAAGATGAATGAGTGAAGGAATTAGTCTTGAAACGTGTCTCGATTTAGTCTGAGAATGTCATCTTTCATATATTTTCGTTTATGCTTATATTCTCCATGTTGTATGCATACTTGCATGTTTAGGATAGTAAAGTTGTAGAGTTTTTTAGTATTCTTGAGACGTATCCTAATCATGTTTGTATCATATTTCACTCTGTTGAGTTTGTTATCATCTGCATCTTAAAAAAAACTAAAAATTGAAAAATCTTTAAAAAAAAAATAAATTTTTTGAAAAACCTAAATTTTTTTTTAAATATTTGTGTTCTTTGTTTTTAAAGTGCGTCCTGTTCAATGAAGAAACATGGCTATACCATGGCTTTTTATAAGATTCAGATATTCTTAAAGTTTATGTTAATTTCTTATGTCAGCCTCATATTTAGATTTATTTTTTCCCTAAAATTTGAGCACTTAATCTTAAACTTTGATTTGTCATACCAATTTAGAGACTGTTTATGTTAATATAATCTGATTTATTTTTATAAAATCTTATAATTTCTTTGAATTCCTCTCAAGGTGAAATCCTAGATAATACTAAGTTAAAGACATAATTTAGGTCCTCTTTAGATCGTTTGAGCCTTTCAAACTTACCTGTATATATTTTATAGCCCTAGTTACCCCGTTATGCTTAATGTTCTATTTTCTTTGTCACCCACAAATTTTTAGTTTAACCTTTTTAATAATTTCATATCCTTTCATTTTACTTTTCACTCATAAGGCATATAATGGGTTTGGATATATTTTGGATTATGCTAATGTTGTGAGAGGATGGGAAGGGTTATGAAAGCCAGTTTATTTATTCTATTCTCTATAAATTAAAAAAAAAAAGGGAAAATCCAAAAATAAAAAATGATAAAAATTAAAAAAATAAATGAAGAATAAAAAATTGATGACAAATAAAAGTTTACAACAAGTCTAGGATTGTTATTTGGGAAATAATTTGTACATTTCAAAGATTCGAGAATAATGTAAGTGGCTTAAGCTTCAAATTTATCATTCATCCTATCTTTTTTTTTACATTAGCCTTACATTACAAACCAAATAAAGTCCTAATGGCCCTCAATTTTTGTTATTCTACATTAATGGAGGGAGGAATAAAAAATAAACTTATGAGAGTTTGTTAAAGTAAATTAGCTTATATTAGTGTAAATTCATCTAGTTTGTATGCAATGATTACTTATAAAATAACACATAGAGGAAAATTCATCTTAAATATGAGACATACTCTTGAATTAAAGCACAAACTTAAATAATATTTGCATTTTACTTTAAGACACGATTCCCTTGAGGACGTTCTGGAAAGAAGTCACAAGCTTTTGAAAAATCAATCAACTAGTCTGTTTTTATGTTTTATCGCTTTAATTGCTCGGGACTAGCAATAAGTTGGTTGAGGGGTGTGATGTGGTTGTAAAAGTGTATATTTTTCAAGCCTTAAATCATTTATTTATGCTTTTATTTCTCATTAAATCCCTTAATTATAACATTTGTGTATTAATTAGTATTTTAGTGTGTTTGTGTAAAATATGTTTAAAAGTATGTTTGTAGTGTGTTTTTATATTTAATAATTTTTTTAGTAATTTTTAGAATCATCTCTATGAGTAACTGTAAAAATAATGTTATGTGATTTTAATTTGAGTATTAAAATGTTTGCATTTAAGTTTTGAGTCTGTAAATATGTTTTATAATATTTCTAGTAATTTCTAAAAATATGCTTGAGTTTTAAATTGTATATCTGTTAAGGTTTGTTAATTTTAGAAGTTTTTATCTATTTTTAGTAATTTTGTGCTTTTTATTGTAAAATAGATATTTTTAAATATTTTAAAAATTATGTTTGTAAACTAATTAAATTTGGTTTGTTTATGTCATTGTAGATTTGAAATTTGCATGAAAAACAGAGCAAAGCGACCTAGAAAAGAACAAAAAGTACCTCAAAAGCTAAAAAAATAAATTAAATAAAAAATAACACGTCACAAGCTTAAAGCCACACGATGGCCACCGCCCAAATCTTGACCATCCACGTACCCCCTTCCCTCGTGGATTCTAGTGCTGCGCCCACATATGTGTGCTTCTTATCAACCATTCGATTTCCATACATGAGACCCATCTAACGGTTTGCTTCATCAACTTGGCCCTAGCTCTCTCTAGCCACTAGATCCGTCAACATTCAGCGCATCCTACAACTTCTACTCATTCGATGCTTTCGTGCATCACAGAAGATTACATAGATTAATACTCTCTGGAGTAATCTAGAAGGAAAAAAAATGAAAAAAATAAAAAAAATTAGATTTTAATATGATTAAAGATGATGGTCGGCAACAAAATATTTAAAAAATCCCAAATTTGTATCTTACTCATTTTTAACCTCAAAATATCCAAATAAAATAATAAAAACAATAAAAAATAAATAAAAAATATGTAAATAGTAAGTTTGTCCATCTATATATGCCACTACATGGTATGTCTTCTTCACTTCATCTTCTTGTGAGAAATTCCTTTCCTCTTGTAAAAATATAGTCTTAAGTTTAGTTTTAGTTTTCTAGTTTTCAGTTTTATGTTTTTTATGTAAAATATTCCTAGTTTATATTGTAAAATAGTTGTGCTTAGTAAAAATATGTGTGTTTCTACTTTCAACATGACTTTCTAAATTTCCTTTTTTTCTGAGGAGAAAAGCAAAATTCTGATAAAATTAAGGTAAATATTTTTAGTTTTTTAATATTTTCTAAGTTATTATAAGGTTAAAATTATTTTTTATAAAACTTATGATTTTCATGTTAACTTAGACAAAACTCTTACAAAATAAAGTTTTAATTTATCATAGACATAGGCTGGCACGGGTAATGCTTAGAAACACTTTGCTTATTCGAAGATTGGGAATAACACTGTAAATGCTTAATTGTAAATTTTGTGAGTAAGTTTAGTTGGTTAATTTTGAAATCATACTAATTTGTTAAAAATGAGTGTTTGATGCATTATATACATGAATTAACACATTAAATGCTTAGTAACTATTGATTTATTGTAGATAAAAGATGGCATATTGCATGTTTAAACCTTTTTAATAAATAACTTTTGAAAAACTAAAACATATTTAAATTAATTGCCAAAATTGAACATTTAATCCGCAACATTTGTTAAAATTGTTGTTTCTTTTAAGTTAAATTGTACTCTTTGAAGTTCTATTTACATTCTAATTTAAGTCATATTTCTTGTTGTTGAAATTCCAAAAATCACAAAAAAAAAATAAAAAATAGAAAAAGTAAAAAAAGTGTAAAAATTGTAAATAAAATTAACTTTAATCCTTAAATTTTTTAGCTAAAAATAATATAACTAATATATTAAACCTTTGCAATACTTTTTCCCTCCGGGATTGACCTCGGATTCACCAAGTATTATTACTTTGACAACCTTATAGTTGAGGTTATATCAGATTTACACTTTTAGACCTGAACAAGTTTTTGGCGCTATTATCGGGGAACAAATAGATATAAGGACAATATATTAGTAAATTATATATGGCAAGATAAACTGCCTTACTATTATATATATGTATATATATCTCTACACTTTTATTTTTCTTGCACTTTATTTTTCTTTCTAAGTTTCTAACATCTACTTTTATATTCCCAAAACTTATAACTTTCCAACTATTCAATCTAACTTCTAATTTCTAACTTTTTTTTTGTACTTTTTATTTTTTTCTTTTATCTTAAGGGGATAGTTGTACCGCCTGATCTTATTAATATTTTTGTTAATATTTGTGTTATTGATAATTTTCTTTATTTTGCAGGTGCCAAAAATAGCTTAAAATAAAAAAATGAAAAAGCAAAAAAGCCAAAGAAAGTTACTGTTTCAAGTAGCTTGCATGTTAGTGTCGCGTTACTATTTACGTTGACCAAATTTTGCTTGTTTTTGTTTGTTTAGTTTTATATGCCTTAAAAAATAAAAATTCAAAATGTTGTGGGAAGTTCATAGAGAAATCATTACAAATTTTTCTCAACAACATTTGGAATCACTTTATAGTACTTGGTGGAGATATACAAATTTTCTAGAGAGGTTTCCTTTCACAGCTTTTCTTGATAATATCATTTCAGAAATTTCTATGATAGGTTAAGTCATGAAACTAGAAGTTGAGTACAAAGAGGGATGGATCTACCACTTTTTACCATTTACTTATAGACGAAGCCTATTATATGTTGGAAGATATGGTCGCATATGATTATTAGAGATTAAATAGTTTTGAAAGTGACTTAGTTTTGGAAAACAATTCAACCTTTTAGGAACCTTGGCTAGACACTCAACTTGAAAGTTTGGAATCAACTGTTAAGCTACAAAATTCATCAGATTCTTCAAATAAGGAAAGTTTGGAAATCCTAAGAGAATATTTGAATCCTTGAAAAATGTATTGGAAAATGAAGAAAAATTAGAACCAACCTATTTTAAGGAACCTAGTTCAGGAGTGGAATTCTTGGAGATGTTCGAGAAAGAATCTTTAATTGTTAAAGAACCAAAAAGACTTGGTCATAGAAAATGAACAATTACTACCTTTAGTCTTAGGTTTTGAACTAATGCTACCAATAGAATTTACCAAAGACTGCACTTACCATGATCCTATGTGGTCTCCACCTCCTCCACAATCTCTAGCATCATTCTTATGGACTTACCAAGACTATAAAATGAATCCAAGTCACACAAGCTCAAATCTTTTTTATTTTGCTAATCTTGAGGGCACAATCACACAAAGCCTATATGTGGTATCCTTTGATACTCTTTATTGGAGAAAACCTCTTTTCAAGGACTCTTGACTATTTTTTTTTAATGTAATAATTTCATGGGATTGAAACCAGAGGCAGCCGCCAAGTTGGCCTTACCACCAGCAGGAGTTTCCCTGATAAGATTTTTGAACTCCTATAATTGCTTCATCAACTCCATTAAGGTCATATCTTGTCTATTGCTTAAATTAAATAAAGCTCTAAATGGGATAAAATCCTTAGACAGAGTCTCAAAGACCATAGTAATTTGTGTTTTAGCATCTATGTCAACTCCATTGGTTTGAGCCTCAGCGAGGTAACCCATGACTAACATCATATGCTCCTTTACAGACATCCCCAGCCTTTGTTTATAGTTCAATAGTTTTTGAAGTGCCTCTTGCCATTTTGTTAGGGCCTGGCCTCCAAACATGTCGTCAAGATTATCCAAGGTTTGTTTCGTAGTCTCATGATCTTCATGTTAGGCTGCAGCACGTTATTCATGCTAGCCATAACACAACAGCGACCTGATCATTAGCATCTTTCCAGCGATTATATGCTTGGATTTGCATATTAGTGGAATCTCTCGTAGGCTCGGTAGGACACGGTGTTGTCAGCATAAATTTCAATTTCTCAAAGGATAGGACGATATTTAGGTTTTGTTTTCAATCATTAAAATTCTCACCGGTTAATTGGTTTTTATCAAGTACCAAAGATAAAGCGTTTTTAGACAGCTACAATAAAGAATTATATACCAAACATAAGCAAACAAATCATAACAGTTTACTAAAATAACACAATTATGTAAAACATACAATGTGTTTATGTGTCAAAACCTTGAAAAAATCACAACCTTACAATGATAATCCCTAACTCATAATTCAACGAGCCGCCCAAGGGAGACTAGCCAAATTCAATTAGGAACACGTATCCCCTCTTGATTAATATATGCTATCCAAGGCTCGTCTGATCTAGCATATATTAATAATCATTTCTTCAGCCATTAATTTTATTAAAAGGGCTCCTAAGGAAGGTTAATAATAAAATTGACATGAGTGTATAACCATCATTTTAATATTTGATCTATGATATATAATCACCACCTAGGTGTGCAATGATAAATCATGCTAAAATATCTGATCCTCTTGGAGATTCAACCTGGTACATGATGAAGTCCTTTCCTAGGGGTCGGAACCATCATGTGCTACCTATGGACCAACAATGGAGGCCGTTGGTCCTCTCTTCCAAGACCTTCTCCCACTCAATCTTTTGAAGTCAAGGTTTTATTTTAAAAAACATACATGAACAATTTTAAGGAGCGGAACTCCCTATTTTATATGACATGATATAAATATACATGGCAAATCATATTATAATACAAACAAGCAATGCAATCATTCAAAGCCACAAGCAAAATAATGATAAATAACCGTAATATTATGGTTCCATCCTAGAGAAAAGAAAATAAAGATTATAAGAGAATAATCGAAACATATTATCGATTCTTCGCCCTTAAATCTTCAAATTGTATCATTCTTCATGTATTATGCATCTTCAAGTCTTCAATCCTGCATGGATTAAATACTTCATAGTTCTGGTCATATTCAAATTTAATGTTTCTTATAATTGTCTCAAAAATAAAATCAATACTACACTAAAAAACTCAACTTTTTTGAAAATCAACAGCTCTCTACTAACATGCCAATCTGTGTGATCGCCCTATCGGTCATGACCTTTTGACTTACCAATCTTTTCAAGTTGGCCTACTGGTCATGACAGATCGGCCTACTGAACTAGAGAGTTCAGCTTGCCACAGAGCCATCAAATCTCTGCCCTTGTGACGGCTAGCTGAACCTTATGGCTAGCCTATTGATCTACGACCATCGGCTTGCCGAACTTGAGGTTTCGGCATATTGACCAAGCAAAAATCACATTTTTCTAGAAAATATAGTTTTATGCAGTTTTTCAATCTTATTTTCAACAATTCAAAAACATAAAAATTTAGACACTTAGGAAATACGTATGGAACGCTATCATCCATCTTCTAAATCTGTCTTCTCTCCGAATGATTATTTAAGTACAAAATTCTTATAAATTTAAAATTAAATAATAATTTCTAGATGATGATGATAGACCGCCATCTAATTACCTAGAAAACCTAAATACACATTCTAACATCTAAGGAACCATAATCGGTAGAAATTAATTAATTAATAAATAGTTAAATAATAATTTAATCAACCATAATTAATTAAGAAATATTCACCATATAATTTCATGATAACATATAAATATATAAAAATCCTAGAGTGCCAACTCTCTAAAAAATTAAATTCAAGGGTAAAAGAGATCAAGATCACATAATTTATTTATATAGCGTGATCACAAACTCGTAAATTTATATAAAAAACCTAGATTTGATACAAATTGTTGGAAAAATAATATGCAGCAGAAATTTTAAAACTTTTAATATGAGAGTATTTTTCAAAACATAAGTTTGACACGCTATATGCATAAATTAACCAAATCTTACTAACCTTGTATGTCGAATAGCTCTTGTAATCTATGAAGAGAAGAATGTTCTAGAAAAGCCTCAACCAATTGGTCTTCTTTGCTATTCTTTATCCATGATCGGTATGTGTATGGGCACACTCATATAGCTCTTCCCCAATGACTTTCCTTCCAGCCAATTGAGAAAACCCGTAACTAACATTCGTGATTTGTGAACAACAGCTCTTTAGGGAGTTTTAGAGAATCACAAACTAGAGTGCTCACTCTTAATTTCTTAACTGATCTAAATTACATAGAAAACTCACTCCTTATTTATAGAGGTCGTCCCCATGGTTGGTTATTATCAGATAAAATCTCCAAAATTTAAATTTTGATCAATATCTGATAAAATTACGTGATTAGATTATCATTCATTCGATAGGCCGAACTAATAGATCGGCCTATCGAACTTACTCCATCGGTAGGCTAAACTTGAAGATCGGTCTGCCGAACTTATGATCCTTGTGAATTTTTTATTTCCCACTCGAGATTCTTTGGATAAAGCCTCAATTTTAATTCACATAACCCAATAGAGAAGTTATCTGATTAAAATAACCATATCTAGATAACCTCTAGGAAAATAAATATTTCGAATAATTCAACAAGTTTATTTTGAATTAATTTATAGAAAATTAATTCAACCGATAAACAGACATGAATTATCGATCCTATCGAATTTATTGGAAAAACACGTTGTATCATTACAGGATTTATTATGAGCTAGCAAGGGGACTTAATGGACCTATATAGTTTAAGCTCCTGATAATTATAAAACCCAATATCCTAGTTATATGTTTCATAATTACAACTCTAATGCTACTCTACTAAAAGTTAAGAGCTACACTCTCGAACTATATAAAATTACAAAACCTAAATAGCTAAGTATCCATGATATATCATAAGGTATCGTATCCCCATAGGATATCCATAATTGGCTTAAAGATAAATTTTGTCATACCTTCCCAATTCTTTTTTTCTTATCTTTCATTATCTCACCATCGAAAAACTTACCATCTAAAGGCAACATATCATTCGGTTACACCTATGTATCTAAATGGTTGAGCGCTTCAGTCTTTCAATTATAGGATAACGCATATAAGAGGATATCATCGACTCCTAAAAAGGAGCTATGGATTCTGTATCGATGAATAACAGGTCTACACTATCAAGAGTTATGTCTCCAATATACCAGCATGTGTACCAACACAAAATATGCATGTCACCCTTTGGTACATTAAAAGACATAAGTCATGACAACTGGCCCACTATTCATCTCAGGATTAAGATACAATACATATTAGTGTTAAAAGTGAACTGACAGAATTATTAATCCAAATCAATTACACTTCATGTCTCGATTCAATACATCGTCACCTATGACAATGCACCAATGTTTATATTCGTAGAGTCCATCTCCAATGGCCAAGACAAATCATCTCCCGATAGGGATATAGACAACATAACAATCACTGCATACATAAAGCGCCTAATTTTATTCCCTCGATTGCGGATCTTATGATTTAGATCGTCATCTTAAGAATCATGTTTTTCACATAATCTGTCCATCATATACCTAATTCTTAAGGTTTAGACTAATAGCTCAGACTTTTCTTTGCTTATCATACATTTAACAAATATGAACGTAAAGAGGACAACATTTGGTATATGAATAATAAATGAATTCTTTATCGATAAAAATGTCTCAAAAAACGTATTATATTTTTACTCCTTAGGGCAAACATGCCTAACAAATAAATGTTGCTATATTTAACTAAACAATGGCTTATTAATTAATTATATTTAATTAATAAGATTTATTAAATATTTTTTTGAATTAATTAATTAATTATATTTAAATAATATCATTGTTTAAATATATTTTGATTTTGTGTATGGCGCGTATGATAGGACCACACTATGTCTATGCTAACATAAATAGTAGATTAAATAACTAATTAATTATTTTAAAATTTATTTTAAATAAATATGATTTGTTTTAAAATTAAATTTAAATAAATAAGATTTATTTAAAGTAATTGAATATAATATATATATATATTTAGGTACTTGACAGATGTAAATGGGAATTTTTTTAAACTAATTATATATATATATTATATATATGCACATACAACTTTTTGTATGTTGTTATCCATTTAAAAAAAATAAATAAAAAATAAAAAGGGAGAAACGTGATATAAGATATTACGTAAAATTACTTACCTTCAACATGCACTTTGGAGATTTTATCTCTAGATATGTGCATGTAACTTTCCTTGGTGGTAGAAGTTAGTGGGTTTTTTTTTTTACATTTATAATTAATTTAATTGTTAACTAATTATTCAGTTATAAAAGAGAAAATATATCAGTTTTTCACGTTATTTTTTTTTTTGAAACTCTTGAGAGAAAAACTGAGAGTTCTTATCTCATGTGTTTAGCTTTATAGCAAAACCAGAAAAGTGTGAGATAATTCATCCTTATAGTTTGACACCCATTCATCGTTCCATGGATGTAGAGGCTTAGCTTAAAAGATCACGATGTCAAAGAGGAAAGCTAGGAAACCTAATAGGTCTTCAAAAGGTTTAAAAGAAATTATCCTATACTTTCAATGTTTAATTAAAATTATATATCTATTTCCGATAAACAAAGTTTTTAGGAAAGCTTTGTTTACTAATCGATTTGTTTTTTTATTAGGTTTTATATTCAAATTCTAACAAATGGCATCAGAGTAGGTTATAGTCTATATAATTTTAATTAACATTGTTTTATGTTGATAATATCATGTTCATGCTACATGTTTGTGGGAACTTGTATTTTTGTAATTTTTGATTCATATGATGAATGCTTTAATTTTGAACAGATTTTTGTTCATTAATTATATGGTGTTTTTAGATTGATCATTTAATTTATTTTTTATTAGATCAAATTTGTGTAAACCTATAAGGGTATAGATTGTTTGTAATTCTATTATTATTTTTTTCTTTCTTTTCCACTGCTATTATTTCACGTACACGATGAAAACATGGAGAAGAAAGGAAAACATTGCACCAAATTTTGACTTCAGGCTGAGGCGAGTGGCTAGGCCTTGAGCGCAGCAGCACCCGACCTTGAGCTACTGTTGCTCTATCATGACGAAGAGGTGCGCTTGGCCTTGAGCCTCTCGGCTCAACTTGAACTCTGCTTGCAATGGTGACAAAAAGGAGCTCTAGCTCATGGTCTGTCACGAGTCACATTGGCGACCAACAGCAAGGAGTAGCCCGACGACACCCATCCTGTAATGGACGACACTCCGCCTGGAGCAGCTCTACTCAGCCATGTGCGTTGTGACTTTGTTCGGTCTGCAACATCAACGAGCTCTCATTAGCGTTGGGTTAGAGTGCGACGGTTTTCGCCAGCCACTCTGATGCTATGCTTCTCGTCTGGCAATGTTCAGCTGTAACAACGGAGCTCGCCCGACAGAGCTGCAAAGCTTACCTCTGAACATTGCCGCACTCAGCTGAAAGCTCAAATGTGCTCGATTATGAAGCGTCACAGCATTCTGCCTGAGTGCAACTACAGGGAACCAACGTGGCAACCGTCAGGCTGTAAGTCGTTTTGAGGCGCCATGAAAATGAAGCAGCACCTGTTTATGTTACATAGGGTTTTTGAAACCATTACGCCCAATCTAGCTTCTTAGGCCCATCAGACTCTTTTCCAGCAGCCCACCACTATGGAGGTGTTCATGTTAAAAGGAACAAGGAATTGTGCATTTACCTAACTTTAAACTAGAGAAACTATCATTTTTATCAAACAACACAGATTGCAATCTAAAACAATACAGTGCACATCATCCTCTTCATTTTAATTATCTTGTACAACTAACACAATTATACTAAATCCAAAATCATAAACAATCCTTTTGCAAAATTTGTAGAACACAGAATACATAAATAAAAAGATATACTTACACATAATTCAAATAAACAACTTGAACAGAAACAAACAAATCTAAGAAGTTTTTTAAGTCATGAGTTGTTCGGGCATCCCAACCCTTCTTTCTATGTGTGTTGCTGGTTGGGGTGCTAGGGGGAGTGAGAGAGAGAGATCTAGATTGGGAGAAAAAATCTTTATGTTTTGGAGGAAAGGGAAAGATACTACAGAGAGAGGGGGAAATGGAAGAGAAAGATGGATTTCGAAGAAAAAGTTTAAAATTTACAAAGAAAGAAATTTAAAAAAAGATATAGAAATAGAACATAGAAAATGATGAATTAAGGAAAAGTAGTTGAAATTATAGAGGATTGATGAAAATTTGAAAATCTATGAGAAAAATGCGCAAGAATAGACATTTTTCTTTAAAAAAAATTGAAATTTAAGCATTGGTTTTCTTAAAATCATTTTTAAATATTCAAACATTTAATGTCTGTGTATACATTTCTAAAACACGTAAAATCTCTGCTCCCCTTTTTTTGTTATGTTAAATGACATTTTTTCTTTAAAACGTTGTTAACACCACAACAAGTATCATCACTAAAAAAATGGCTTGTCGTCGCTATCACATGTCATTATTAAAAAGCTATCACTAAAAATATTGTCGTTGCTAAAAAATGGTTTAGTCGTCGTTAAAAGTTTTAAATATTTTAAAAATGTTTTGAAACTTTTATTTTTTAATCATGTTTTAACAACAATACCAGTGTTGTTATATGTTTGTCCGTACCAACAATTAGCGATGACATGTGTTGTCTCAAAATCCATTTATTCTATTTTTCATAAAAATAGAAAATAATTAATTTTAAATTAGTTTTATTTGTATAGAATTATTTGATTTGAATTTAAATTTTTTATTTAGAATATTTGTATTTCTCTTTTAAATAATATATTATTTAATTAAATATCTTTATTAATAAATATTAATTATAACTTAATTAAAAGAACAAAAATTGAATAATAATTAATAAAAATATTATATTCAAGTTCAAATAACATACCACAAAATAAAACACACACCACGTAAGGTCTAACAGTAAATAACAATAACAGAAGTCTAATAAAATATACAGTGTCTAATCCCCTAAGTTTATATTTTTATTATCTTCTTCCCCTTCTTATTGTTCTTCTTTATCAACAGGAGACACAATACTCGTTGAAGGTAGAGGGATGTTAACATTATCTCTTTGATTTAGTTGCTTTATTGCAGCAGCCATCTCCAAGTTGCTGTTATAAATTTGTGCAAGCCATTGTTGCAAATCAGGAGGTAATTGTGTGTGCTCGTTCCTAGACTGCGATCTAGAAAAGGAAGAACTATAACATATCTGTCTTTGACTCAGTGTAGGGCTCAATCCTTTTTAATAATGCCTACATAAGCCAAGCATGTAGTTCTACCAAAGTTCTCCTAAGTGTGTTATCGAACATCGCACACCCCTAGAATGAAGGAAGATAATTGAAACATCTACCACCAGTGTGAGTGAAGATGAACACATAAATTTATAACATTAGACTATCAAAACGGGACAATTCAATGACTGGCGAATAGCTCATTGATTCTTGAACGAGTTTAAGGTTACTTTAAAAAAGAACATGCAATATGATAAACAATAAACTCATACGCACATATTTTTTTTAGTGACTGCGTACTACAATCTTAGTAGAACATTATCCAATTGAAAGAATTTTAATAGAAATAGAGCTAACACATTTTGATGACTGCTATATAATTTTATTAAGTTTTAACAAGTCTTATTTAATCTTTCAAGATTTAATCAATTTTACGTGATTATTATTGATTGCTACTTAGTAATTATTATTACTTTACTATTACTAAATAATTCATTACTAAATATTTCTTCTTTATTATTACTTATTAATCTAACTATTATTATGTTTAATAAGTATTAAGGTTTTACATCATTCATAATAACTTTGTTGATTGTTACATATTATTTATTATCACTTAACTATTACTATATAACTAATAATTACTTATTAAATATTTAATTTATTAATACCTATTTATTAATTATTATTAAATTTTTAAAGTAGTTATTATTAAATTTTCACCAGCTAATTATAATTTGTTTCTAATAATTATTTTAAGTAACTTTTATTTCATTTAACTTAATAATATCTTGCTTTATTTATATTTATAAATAATATAATCCCACACACCCTATTTTAACATCTATTATTGCATTTAATTAAAATATATTATTAATTACCACCACAAATTCAAATCAACAAAAATTAACATATTTAACATTACAAATGACATATTCAAAAAGACCAAAATTAATATATTCAACATAACAAATAACATATTGCAAAACATATCAAAACATATCACACATCATCAAAACATAATCAAAACAAACATAAAAGCTAATCAAATTTAAAACCTACAAAATTCAAAACTAATTATATCCCCACCTTTTTTTTTTTGAGTGATCCCTACTTATTTTATATATGACATTACATGTAGTATTACTATGAGTGAAGCTATGAATCTTTGTCTGTAGCAAAAAGAAAAAAAGTAGTAACGACTACACAGTCTAGTAGTAAGTTTATTATTGATTTGTTAAATTCTCAATTCATTGAGGACTTTTCCAAAGTTATAGGTACAAGGGCTTTTGGATGAATTGTTCTTCTTCTTGTTATGTTGTGTTCAGCTTTTGAAGTGATTGTATTGTATTGATCATTTGAAATGTTAGATAGGGAAAAAATTGGAAAGTTGCTTCTTGTGGACTTAGCAAGCCATGTGAAAGCAGAAAAAAGAGAGGAAGAGTCCTTGATGATGCCAAGACTATCAACAAGAAGCACTTGTTACTTTCCCTCCTTTCAATACTAGAAATTGTTTGTTTCACGACAATTTAAAACTGTTGTAAAAAGTTGACACGACAGTTAAAAAAGCGTTATGTAATCATCTGTCGTAGTACAAAACAAAGCTTACATGACAATAAAAGATAGTTTTTAAGTCCTATTTTGGTGGCTTTTTAATGCATCTTACACGACAGTTTTTTTAAAAAAACAGTTGTGTAATGTAGAATCTTACATAACGGTTTCTTAAAAAAACCGTCGTATAAAATGTAGCTTAAAAATCATCATGTAAGCTATAATTTTTTAAGACGATTTTGACTCAAAAACCATTGTAGAAAATTAATCAAAATAAATAAAAAAAAGAAACTGAATTTTTTATTTTCCATAGGATGGCCAGTTCCATTTCTTATCCATTAATTTAAGGCCTTGATTACAAAAACATATATATGCATTTGACTTAAAAATTTTTACAACACATGTTAAATACACAAAGTTAACAACCTATCTTCATAAATTTACAATACATGTCAAATGCACAAAAATTTCTACTACTACATAAAACATGTAAACGTATTTAAATATTTTACCCACTCAATTCTTACTTGAAGTAAATCATCACTGGTGTAAAATTCCTTTTTTGCAAGCTCGACCATACCATTATTTGTAAAAAATATATCTCACTTGTAACATAAAACAAAATAATCACATTCAATGTTGCTGGGTTGCCTTGGACACTTACGAGATTTATAAGCCGTTTTACCACCTTGTCGATGTGTTATACCATCTCCTATTGCATTTTTTCAAGCATTGAGGGCCCTAAAGATTTGTCAAAATAAAGAATTAAATACAATAATATAACATATATATCAAACCTTAATTTACAACAAAAAGTCGGACTTACCAACTAGTAACATTCATAAAATCTTAGTGTGGCTTACTTCCAAGGGGATCAAACCAAAAAACTTGGTCTTCCTACGGCTCAACAAGTGCCAACATCTAATGTTTCCTAACATTGTGACATTTTTACTTAATCTTAACCAAATCCTCATCCAATTCAATCACATACACAAAATCAATATCAGCATAACAATCACATAAGATTAAAACACAAAATAAAACTACATTAACCAAAAAAATACAAAATAACATAACTAACATTAAAACCAATTATTAACAAAGCATTAAATAAAGGAATTAACATAACTAACATTAAACTAAGTTACAATAGTAATAAACAAAACTAAATAACTTAAATTAATTTTGAGTACATATACTAACAATGCTAGTAAGTTTTGAGCAATAAAGTTACAATACTAAGTTACAATAAAAACATTAGAACTAAGTTACAACACTATGATAGTCATAGAAGATTTTCATCAAACATATGGTGGACATCACAAAAACATAAGTTTAAATCTAACAATACAAACATTATAATCGTCAAAAATAAAATTCAAACACAATCTAACTCAAAGTAATTATAAATCATAAATAAAAACCATAAATATTTAAACCATACACGCACACATACTCCATAAATAACAACATATAATAAAAGATAAAAAAATAAACAAAAATGAAGAGGATTTGTTACCTAACGGCATGATGGTGCAGCATGATGGAGAAAGTGATGGAGGTCGAGGCAAGGGAGGAGGTAGAGAAAGAGGCGATGGATTCAAGAGAGGGGCTAAGTCCAGGCGACGACAGAGCTGTGGGGAGAGAGGCTGGGTCAAAGAGGAGCAGGGTTATGGGGGGGGGGGGGGGAGAAAGAGGGAGTTCAGAGGGGGCAGGTATAGAGAGAGACAGGAGTGTTTGAATGGGGGGCTGGGTCAAGGTGCCACTTTTTAAAATCAAGGTTAAGGCTAAAACAACGTAGTTTTAGCCTCAGCTAGCACGATAGTTTTTTTCAAGCAGTTGTAGGAGGCCTTTTTTTTAAAACAGCTTACACAATGATTTTTCTAAAAACCGTCGTGTAAGCTTCAAAAACCACGTTGTCTCATTTTCAAGCTTTATTAGTAATATTAATATAAATAATATTAATTCTCGACAATATCTTATTAATTTATATTACTAATAATATTAGTAATATATTAACAATATTGTTATGATAATAATAATAATATGTTAATATTCTTGATAAGATATTATTAATTTATATTAATATTAGCATTAAACAATAATATTATTATGATAATATTACAAAAATATTTAATTGTATTTAATATTTATTTTTCTAAATTTATTTATTATCATAAATTATATTAATTATGCTACTATGATTTAATATTAATATTATCATGAACATTAATAATAATATAATATTATTCTTGTAGACTTACACAACTATTTTTCTAACAACAGTCATGTAAAGGTCTTTTTTTAAATAGCTTACACAACAGCCTTTCAAAAAAACTGTTGTGTAGGCTTTGAAAACAATGCCATCTCATTTTCAAGCTTAATAATAATATTAATATGAATAGTATTAGTTTTTAATAATATCTTATTAATTTATATTAATATTAGTAATATATTTACAATATTGTTATAATACTAATGATAATATGTTAATATTTTTAATTTATAGATCTTGATAATATATTATTAATTTATATCAATACTAGCATTAAACAATATCGGTGGAAATATCGAAATCGGAAAGCCTGTAGTGTATTTTGCACAAAATTTTAGTATATATCATGAAAATTACAACCAAATTTTGGTAATGTCGAAAATTACAAAATTTAATAGATTTTTTCCCTTAAAATAATCTATTAGTATTTTATACTTTTAATGAATGATTATTTCTATGAGATTACAATCAATGAATTTGGGATCCAATTATACTAGCTCTTCCAATGAGGCTCTACATGCTTATTATACATACAATCAAAGCTTTGGAAAATATGTTGATTATGGAATTTTATCTATCTTTATCTAAGCATACTGGCACCATCTCAATCAAATAATTGGGATAATTCACAGTTTCCCATTTATGAAAATACAGTGAGAAGAAATCAAGAAACCTATGTGTGGCATATTTATAACTATATTTAGCACTATTCAAATAACATATCATGGCACCGGTATTGTTTGAATCAAGATAGAATTCTAGCTATGTTTGAGCCTCACAAAACTTTTTTGGCATTGAAAAATCTATTATGTATGGAGTTTATCATGTAAATCATGTTTATCTATATTTCTTTTTAATGTTTATTGTGTCCTAAAGTATTAAAGATATATTTTAATATAAAATTTTTGTAATTTTTGTTAAGATTTCTACTGATATTGATATTTTCCCTAAAATTTTCATAAAATTGAAATGCCGATATTTCTATTAATACTGATATTTTTATCCTTTGCTTTACCTACACATATTGACACTTTTTAAATGTGCAGGTAATGGATTTTTCTAATACATTTTTGAGGTTTTACATACACATAGGGTAAACCCTTAATTTTCTTGTAGTGTTACCTATTAATCAATCTAATTTCAAAACCTATATCTAATTACGATATCCAAAACTAAAAACCAACACAAAAACAACATAGGCCAAATTTATCAAAACCAATTACAATCAACAATTTTTAAATATATTAACAAAAAAAATCAAAACTAACTATAAACTAATGTCCAAATTACAAAACGTAAAATGACAACTAATTAAATCTAATCAAATTAACAAACAGTACATTCCAAAAAATAAGAAAAATACAAAAAAAAACTCTTATTTTAATCCCCACAAACCCAAATTAAATACATGGTATGGGAGCAGCACTTAGAGGTGTTCATGGGCAACTGGATCTCTTCCCCGGCATCTGCGGCTGTTGGTGGCATCTACGGCACGGTGGCAAGTTGTGCAAAGGACTAGAGAAAGAGAATTAGGGTGGAGAGAGGGAGAGAGAAAGAGATAGCATGGTAAAGAAAGAGAGATGTAAGATAGTATTAGACATGTATGCCCTAAGGAGTAAAAATGTAATACATTTTTGAAGATATTTTTATCAATAAAGAATTTATTCATTTATATATACCAAATCTTGTCCTCTTTACGTTCATATTTGTTGAATGCATGTTAAGCAAACAGTAGTCTGAGACAGTCGGTCTAAACCTTAAGAATTGGGCATATGATGGGATGATTATGCGGAAGACACGATTCTTAAGGTGATGGTCTAAAACATATGATCCGCAATCGAGAGAATAAAGTAGGGCGCTTTATTTATGTAAAGATTGTTATGTTGTCTATATCCCTTTTGGGAGATGGTTTGTCTTGACCATCGGAGTTGGACTCCATGAATAGAAACGTTGGCGCGTTGTCATAAGTGACGAAGTGTTGGATCGGGACATAAAGTGAATTGATTTGGATTAATAATTCTGTCTTGGAAAATCGATTCACTTTAGACAATCATTTGCATTGTATCTTAATCCTGAGATGAATAGTGGGCCCGTTGTCTCGACTTGTGTCTTTTGATGTACCAATGGGTGACTCCCACATCTCAATAGTGGTATGCATGCCGATACGTTGGAGGCATAACTCTTGATAGCATACACTTGTTATTCATAGATATGGAATCCATAGCTCCTCGTTAGGAGTAATGATATCCTCTTCTATGCGTTGTCCTGTAATTGGAAAACTAGAGCGCTCAACCATTTAGATCATAGGTGTAATCGAATGGTATACTATCTTTGGATGGTAAGTTTTGTAATGGTGAGACAATGGAATGTAAGATAAAAATAATCGAGAAGGTAAGACAAAACTTGTCCTTAAGCCGATTATGGATTATCATATGGGGATACGATACACTTTGATATGTCATGGAGACTTAGCTACACGAGCTTCGTAATTCTATGAAGTTCAAGAGTGCAACACCAAGCTTTTAGTGGAGTAGCGTTGGAGTTGATAATTGTGAAATGTATATCTAGGATATTGGGTTTCATAATTATCATGAGCTTGAACTTTATAGGTCCATTTTGGTCCCCTTTGCTAGCTCAAAAAATCTTGTAACGACACGACGTGCTTTTCCAATAATTGGTGACTTATGTCAGAATTATCAGATTGATTTTAAATTTGTAAGAATCAAATAATTCATGTCTCTTTATTGATTGAATTAATTTTGTAATAAAATTAATTTAAGATAAACTTGTTGAATTATTGGGATCGGATAATTCTTGTCTGTTTATCGGTTGATTTAATTTTAGATAAATTAGATCAAGATAAACTTGTAGAATTATTGTGAATTGATTTATTTTCTTAGAGATTATCTTGATAAAGTTTGTTTTGATCAGATAACTTCTCTATTGGGTTATTTGAATCAAAACTGAGACTTTATCCTTTAGAATCTTGGGTGGAAAATAAAAGATTCATAGAGATTTTTTCTTGAAAGTTTGGCCTGCCGAATGACGTGTTCGGCCTACCGATGGGGCCTGTTCAGTCTGCCGATCAGCAAGAGATAAGATTACGCGTTTTCAAGTGGATCTTATCAGATATTAATCCAAACTTGATTCTGTTTTGAGTTTTTAAGATCTAATTTGATAAGGACTGACCCCAAGACCAATGGCTATATAAAGGGAGTGAGTCTCATCATTTACTTAGATTAATTGAGAGATTAAGAGTGATACTCTTCTAGTGAGAATCTGAAAACTCCCTGAGAGCTTGTGTTCACAAATCACAAACACCAGCTTTGGGTTCTCTCTCTTGGTTGGAAGGAGAGTCATTGGTGGAAGAGCTGTACGTGTGAGCCCACACTTACTCCGGTTGTGGATAGAGAATAGCAAAGAAGACCAGTTGGTTGAGGCTTTTCTGGAACGTTACTTCTCTTCACAGGCTGCGGAGGTTCTTCACACAAAGGTTAGTAAGATCTATCTAATTTATACATATAACATGTTAACTTGTGTTTTAGAAATTACTCTGATGAAAATTTTTTAAAATTCCGTTGCGCACCGCGTTTCCAACAGATAGATTGTAATATATTTATCAAATATAAAACGTCATTTTTTTTTACTTTTTTGTGGAAAATGTATCTAGCGCTGCAGCTAGATTTTCTGGTGTTACGGTGCCCAGCTCCAAGCGCTAGCGTTGCAGCGCAAAAAATTTAGGTGCTGTAGCACTACAATGATTGATCAATTTTAACATAGTATCGTGGCACTTAAAATTGGCGCCACAGTGCTAGTTCGAGTTCTTCAAATATTGAAGAGTTGTTATAGAGATGTTTCAAACCATTGTGTTATTTTGCTATTTGTTTTCATACAAACATGAATAACTATTACCAACAGATATATTTGTTACAATAGTTGTGATATTACATGAAGAGACATCTTTACAAATGAAAAGGTACCTCTATATGTGAAAGGTTGTACGAGTCGATATGATTGCAATAGTTCATTAAATGACACCCTTCATGTCATTAAATCTCTAGAAAATTACAGACTTCATATCTTGTTCTTGAACACAATATTATTACTAGATATTATGTTTAAGAGTTTGTTGTATATTGGAGATAATTTGTCATTAAAGTCGTTAGCAAACTTTTGTTTTAAGTGAGCAAATAAAATATTTAAGAAAAGTATTTCAATATGCTTCAAACTCTTGCTTATTTCTAGAAATTCAAGCCTCCATTTATTTTTTATACACTCAAAGACACCAACAAGAGAAGGGTGAGAGGAAGAGGGAGAGGCAACTGTGTCCATGGGCTTGGGTAGCAGTGCAACGAGGTTATGGTTAAGGGTAGAGAGAGAGAGAGACAGATGAGAGGTAGAGAAAGAGAGAATTTGGTGAAAACGAGGAAGCGGTTTGTAATTTGGAAAGTTATAGAGTCAACTTTTAGCGACAACAAATAAGGTCAATGGTCATCGCTACATGAGAAGGTAATGGCACACAATTTCAATTAATTTTTTGGGGAAAAAATTGTTGTTGCTACAACGAGTCTGTTTTGGTGCCAGTGCAAAATCTTTGCTGTTGGAATTTTTTGGGTCACTTTTATCGAGGACATTTGTCCTTGCTAAACGTCTTTTAAGGCGTTAAAGGATAAAATTTACCGCCAAGATTTCATTCTTGACTTTTAGTGGTTAAAGTGAAAGTTATCCTCGACGTTTGTTGCGACATGCCCTTGCTATATTCAGCTGTTTAGCAATGATATTGTTGTCGTAATTCTCGTAATGTAAATTGACATCATCTTTTCTAAAAATCGTAGTAGTATTTTCAACGAGTCCGTGATTCACACGCTCCTAAAATTTAAGGAGACAAATTCAAATTTAAAACGAGCTTAAAAATTGTCTAGATATATATAAATATATATGTTTAGGACAATATGCACCTTAATTCCTACATCCCTTTGGTACTTTATAGGCTCGGCGTTAGGATGGTATCTTTACGTGCCTAAATGGTTTGGCTTCAAAACTCTGTAGGACATGTGATTGTTTTTCCATGGTAGAAACTACGATATTACCTAGCACTGTCATAAAGATAATATATTTAATTCGTAATTTAAAGATTGACAAACTGTTTCTAGTGGGTCATTAAAAATAAGAGCTATAAAAAAAAAAAAAACCAGATTGTTTCTGGTTGGTAATCCCCCCCACCCCCCCCCCCCCCCCCCCCCAAAAAAAAAAAAAAAAAAACCCTCCTTTTCTGTTGTATGCTTTTTGTTTTGTTTTCTTTTCTTTTCTTTTCCCCTTAAGTTGGCAACAACAAAAACTAGCTACACGTTACGTTATGCGCACGCCAAAAGCCAAAGAATTTGCAAATTAAAGTCCAAAACTATGCTAATGTCATTAAACTGCTATTTGACATTTCACTTAATAGCTACGACATAATCATTTTTACCTAAAAAAAAAGAATCAACAGGGTTACAAACATAACGTCTGCCCCTCTGCTTTTTTTTTTTTTTTTCCGCGGAATTCATAGGTCTGATATCCTCCTTCTTGTGCGGTCCAATAACTTTTATAGTTTCATCCAAAGAAGGAGATGCTGTCGAGCTACCACACGCTTTGTACGTGCGGCGAGGCAATCGGGAGATACGTATGGGATAAAGCAATTTGAAATTGAAATGTCAACTTTTCTGATTTGGCTAAGATGCTAGTGTAGGAAGGGGTGACTACCGTCTACAGACACTCAAATAGGAAACAAGTGATAATTTTTTAGATTTCTTTTTTATTTAAATTTATTTGAATTAACGGGTTGGGTTATATCTCACGTGCAAATAGTGCGCGTCCTCTTTTCAAAAAATAGCGGAATTCCTTTTGGACGTAGTTTTCGAAAACAGCGAACCGTTATAAATTTTTATGTGCATTATTTATTATTGTTTTGCATTAATTATTTATATCCAATTTGTATGTACAATATAATGGTGAGAGTAACTTTTTGACAGATTTGTTGGCGAATTTATATGGTCAACACTCTTCTCTCGTGAAAAATGTACGTCGAATAGTCTTCTTTTGTTATTTAAATGTACGTCTATTTCATTTTTATTGTTTTTTCATGTTTGTCCTTCATTTTTTCTTCTGCTTTCTCACTTATTCTCTTCAGTTTTTTTTTTGTTTATATTTTGCTTCGTTTTATATTTCACGTAGTATCGTAGTTGTTAATCGAAGGAGGCTGGTGATGTAGAATATTCAAAGGGGTGAATATTTTGGAACTACAGTACCCAAACCTGGTTGTTACCACTAATACATCAACAGCCTCTTCATCGTCATCTTTACCAACTTCTGGTTTTTTTCTTCTTTTTTGAGAAATTATTGTAGATAGAGGACAATGCTAATGATAAAGTTGTTCCAGAGTCTCCCTCGAGAAACAATGAGACGTTGGAACATTTTCAGTGTAGATTTGTCCTTTGATCAGAAGTATTTTTTTTCCTCGACAAATAATTTGACCCTTTTTTTTCTTTTCTCTAAATATTCTTAAAAGAGTGCTAAAAACAGATTTTGTTCGGACTTTTTTGAGATGCCAACCTCTTCCTTTGACACGTATCATTTCAACTTTATTAGACAAAGATTTAACTTATATGTTCCCTTTTTCTTATCCCATTTTATGTCCCCAATAATATCATGTTCCGTCAATTAAAATATTTAAACTGACATAATTAGTGATTTAATATTTTAATTGACATGATATTTTAATTAACGTAGTATGATATTTTTAAAGAGACATAAAGGGAACACGAATAAAGGGATACAAAAGTCGGTTCCAACAAGGACTTAAGTCACTTTTCTTACATTTAAGAGAGTGACATCCCTCCTCTTTAATACCCCAGTCCATACTTTAACACTCACTACTACAAATTGGGCCTTCCACAATGGTTTTAAATAGTCGTGGAAACATTCATGATGGTTAAAAAATTGTCATGGTACTATCTTGAATTTTCACGATAGTTTTTTTACCATCGTGGAACATCCGTTTAGGCATCAATTGGGAACATTTGGCGTCAATCTATCACAATGGTTTTCTTAAAAAACTGTCGTGGAATGTCATTATTACATGATGGTTTTTTTAAAAACCATTGTAAAAAAATGGCATCCTTGAATCTTACACAACGGTTTATGTGAAAAACTGTCATGTAAGGATGTGCTTCCACGAATTTAATGAAAACCGTTGTGGAAAATTGGTTATGGCAAAAAAAAAAAAATACCTGGAATTTTTGATTTCCTACGGGATGGCTAGTTTATCCATTACTTCAAGACCGTGATTGCAAAATATATATATATATATATGTATGTATATTGAAATACAAAGTCTTTACAAAATCATTTACATTGAACTATTTTATATAATTATTTATCTACTACTCTAGCTATATGTAAAGATACCTACTTACAAATTGTACCCACCCAACTCTAACCTCATTTATATCCTTATTTATATAAAATTTCTTTTTTGATATACCTTGTATATCATAATTAATTAGGTCCCGCATGTAATTAAAAAAAACCACATTCTACATTTCCTTCTTGTCTAGGACACTTATGGTGGGAATATAGCGTTCCATTCATTTGCATTGTTACACTGTTTCCCACTCGAAGTTTCCAATCATTAAGCGTCCTAACAACGTATCATCATTAAAATGAATTAATAAACACAATTATGTAAAACTTAACATAGTTAATTTTATAAGAAAAATTGATACTTACAATCTTGTGAGTGATACAAAATCATCACGTGGTTGGTGTCTGAAGAGATCAAACCAAAATATTTGGTCCTCCCATGGTAAAACAAGTGCCAACATCTAATGTTCTCCAACGTTGTATGGCAGGAAGAATAATTTCCTCTTTGGTGCTTGAGCTAAAAGATTGAGAAGTGATGTGACACGCTCTCTAATATCGCTATGTAGGTCTCTTGCAACATTTGAGACAAGGCCGACAATAAGTCGAAATTGTGAGCCTTGTCGTGACGTTCACAATATTCCACCAAAAAACTACAAAGAAAACAATGCACTAACTTATTTGAACGTACCTTACAACTCTACTTGGATTCAAAAGAAAAAAGGTAAGAATTAAAGATAGAGCTATTACCTAAGGTATACCATTATATAGTTAAAAATAGTCTTTTCAATTCTATGAACCTAAATTCTTCAAAATAAAGATGCATAACTCCTACTGCTTCAGCTAAAACTAAGGTCTGATAACCCGTCCTTAACGTGAAGTTCTTATCATGCAAACTTCTCATTTCATTGAACCCTTGCAAAGAAACACAAATATGATTAGTGGCTCTAGAATCAATGACCCAAGTGTCGTTTGTATCTTCTACTAGATAGGCTTCTAAGTAATAAAGATTAACCACATCTTTTTTTTCCCTTTCGGGCTAAGAAATCCTTGCAATCTTTCTTAAAGTGTCTAGTATTTCCACAATAGAAATATTTTGGCTTTAGTGGATCCCACCTTTTAATTGGTTTCTTCCCACTTTTCTGACTCTTCTCAAATGAGTTAGAAATACTAAGTTTATCTTCAACTTTTTCCACCTTTTTATTTTTAGACCATGACTCAAAAGAGATGAGTTCTCTCATGAGTTCAGTAAGAGTCATTCTCTTCATGTCTATCATGACTCTAAATGCCTTAAAGTCATCCAATAGACTCCTAAATATGATCTCATTTATTTACTCCATATCTAGTTCGGCTTTATTTAACTAAGCAGTAGATAAATGACTGAGCAAGGTAGTCCTTGACTGAGACTCTAGTTTCCTGCTTATACTTCAAGAGATTAAGAACTACCGTTTACTTCACCAAGAGAACTTGATTTGCAAACTTGTCCTCAAGACTATCTAGAATCTGCTTAGTAGTGTCATAGTCTTTATATTGTTTAGATAACTCTTAGCTTGATGTTGTTTAGTCTCTTGACAATGATGTGACAATGGTATTTTTAGAGCCTTTGGAGCTTCTACTTCATTCTTGGGAGGGTTATAGCTAGCCTTGAAGATGTTGTGTTGTGAAATGGTCTTATCGATCGGTTTGACACCTACTTGGGAAAGAAATTCGTTCATAATCCTCATAATCAAGTTCGTAAATATCTTCAATGAAACCAAGATAGTTCATGGTCTAATATACTATATTCTTGTCCTCGGTGAAGGAAATATGTATAGCCTCGGCATGGAGAGTTACATTGCTATTTTGGACAAGATGCTTCTTATCTCTTTCGTGAGTGTAGAAAGTGTAACCATTTATGGAATATGATATATACCATGTAACTATCGACGCTGTCCTCTAGCTAGGTTTTTTAAGTGTTGTGACATGTTTCTATCTTATGATGTTGAGCACTTGGCATAGATGTGTGCTCTAATCCACTCCCGAAAGGTCCAATTGTGTTCATCTTGCAACCACTTCTCATTTCTTGCTCTTTTTAGGTTTGCTTTTTTTAATTCCTTCATCCGCAACTCAATAAAGGCTCCACTTCATTAGCATTATGCAAGACATAAAGACATGCTTGCTCCTATTCTCCTTGATTTACTAAGGAAGGACTACCAATAGATAGTCTCCTAGCCTCAATGTTTATTGTCTTTGGCACACCAATTGCTTTCACATTGGACAAGTACTTGGAGCAAAATTCAACTGATTTTGCCGCTATGTAACTTTCTATGATACTTCCCTCTGTCATATTTCAGTTTTTCACATAGCCCTTCAAAGCCTTCATATACCTTTGAAATGGATACATTCATCTTAAATATACCGGTCCACATAACTTAACTTGACATAATAAGTGCACCGTTAGATGAATGATGATGCCAAAAAATGCCAATGGAAAATATCTCTCAAGCATGTGCAAGGTTTACACCAGCTCCAATTGTAGTAAATCTAGCATAAATGGATCAGTTACCTTGGAGCATATTAAATTAAAGAACAAGCACAACTAGATGATAGCAAATCTCACAACCTTTGTTAGAATTCTCCACTACACAAGTGGCAATAATTGTTGTATCAACACATGAAAATCATGTATTTTCATGTAAATAAGTTTCAAATCCTTCACCGACACCAACTTTTTGAAGTTCAAAAAATAGTTGTCTGATGCTTTCTGTAACGCCCCCCCTACGGACATCACATATGTCGTTACATTTATTCTTTTAATCATTGTATAAGATAAACTATTTGAATGAAACATAAATTTGGAAACATACCCAGAATCCATGCATACTTTTTTTTATTAATAAATTACATGATTATAAGCATTCTTTAAATAGTTAAACAAACCAAATAATAAAACCATAATTTAAAATGAAAGCGGCACAACATTTAAAAAAAATATGCTTTCTAAGTTCGGCAGGCTGAACTTCAGACTTCGGTAGGCCGAACCTGACCGACAGTCTGAAGTTCAACCACCGGCAGGCCGTCTGAAGCTCTGCAAACAGGGTTTTAAAATTTGCTAAGTTCAGCAGGCCGACCAACATTCCTTGGCAGGCTGAATTGCTGTTTTAAAACAAAAATTTTTAATTTAAAACAAGTCCCAATATTTCAAAATATAGAGGACAATTAATAATAAAATAAGGTTTAAGAGACATCTTTCAAATCTTTATGTCTATTCAAATAAACATACTAAATGATTGAACATACTTAATAAAACAAAACATAGTCTATGACTTTTGAAACTTCTTTGGAGTGTTCCGCTTTCAATCCATCGTGCATAGTTCACACGCTTTCCCTTGCCCTCCACCTAGTCCATAACTTTCTTACACTTATCTGCAACATGATATAAAACTAAAATAAGCTAAAGCTTTGTAAGTAGATTACATTCCTCACGAAAATAAAAACAATTTAAGAACATCCTCATCGTATACATCATCATAATGGTGCATGAAGCACAAATTCATATAGAACATATCTTTCATTACATTATTCAAAATTAAAACATTATTCATTTTATCTTAAGGGCCCAAGTGTTGCATCATAATCATCATTTTAGGCGCGCCGTCATGAGTAGAGAAGGGTAGCTAGTCCTAATCTAATTATGACATCATAAACATAAGCATAACATAACATGGGGTATGCAACACTTATTTAGGTGATACATATATATATATATATATACACACACTTTTATACTTTAGAAAACATCATCATCAAAACATGCATAAATTTCTTTACATTTAAAATTTCATAATAATACATCATGCATTATCATCATGAGAATTCATCATAAAACCATCATAAACATTGATTTTCAAACTTTTGTAAATTTCATCATGTTGTAGGTGAGAATGTACTTACTTTGTAACTTACTTAACCTTAATTTGTAGGTGACGTCGCCGTAGTCTTGATATGCTCGCTCCTTAGTGTGTTCATGTCATACATTCATTTAAGAATAAAATTATCATTCAAGGAATCATCCATTACCAATATACATCTCACATACATTCATCTCTTAAAAACATTAATTCATAATAAGTTTCATTAACCATAAAACATTAAAACAAAACTATCAACACAAATGTTTCATAACTTCTATGAAATCAAAGCTCAATAACTTAAATTTACACTAAATTTGAGCACCAAACTTGGCAAGGACAAGGTTGACATATAAACATAATATCATGATTTTTCATTAGTCATAAAAAATTTCATTTAACAATTTAAATAAATCACATATCATATAATACAAAATCTGCTAGCAATAATAACACAATGAGCAGTCCCTACTAACATTCACATGATAAATTATTTACATCCCAAAATAATTCCATAAAAATCTGGCATGCAATAGACACTAAGACCTATAACATATCCAAAAATGACCTTTAAATAAATCCCATACAATCCAAAACGTGTGTTTGAATTCAAAGGCAAAAATAATTATAAACAATTCGGTTCGTGAATTACATGCGATAATTATTCTCAAACAATTAAAATAAATTTATTTAGACCTCAAAATTCATATGACATCATAATAACATACAAATACAATACCTCAAAATTCTTGTCATCAAATAAAATCATTTAATCATACAAAAACATCACACAACAAGGAGTCCAACAATTTACTAACAAAGCAGTCTCATAACCTAGTCTTAATGAAAATTTCATATCACATAAGATATTCATCAAATCATCACCAAACTTTCCAGTCCATAACTTAACATATACATGAACATATTTACCAAATTTTGTAAAAATCAAAGCACATTTGTCCTACAAACAAAAAACTACATTTTCATGCAACATAACCAATCAACAGTAATTTCCATGAGTAGCAGAGAAAAGAAAATTCATAACTTAACATAGAAAAATCCAATTAATGTCAAATTTGGAGGAACATCATAACACATATATGAACATCATACAAAAATTTTAGAGTAAAAGAAAATTCCTAGACAAAGTTATGGCAATCGAATTAAGAAGGAGAAATACACTACCGAAAAAATGAGTTCTAACCTTAAAACAATTTCTTTGCAAGTTTTCTTTGGATTCACTCCAATGAAAATCTCAATATTTCATCGAAATATTCTCAAGAAAATAAGGAGAAGAAGGATAGGAGAAAAATGTGAGGAAAGAGAGGGAGTGTTTATGAGAAAATAGAGAGAGAGAAAAAAAAATTAACGTGAATGAGGATAATGAAAAAAGGGGTCAATACTCTCTATTATGTCAAAAAATTTTTCTGACTAAATTTAGGGTAATTTCGTGTGAGAATGGAATGAAATACGGGAAGTCAAGTTGATTAGGCTCCACTTACCATATATCAACTTTCAAAAAATAGGAAACCATATCAAAATAATCTAATCAATCTAAAGTCAAACATTTCTTTACCATAATTAAAGAAAAAGGCCAAAAATATGCTAATCAATTACAGTTAATTATCCAATTATATCCAATCACATAATCATCCTTGTCACAAATTTTAGGAGAGATTTCTGTTGATTGCTCGTCAGCAGTCTTCGGCCTGCTGAAGGCATGAGGTCCGGCCTGCCGTCCCGAGAGGGACAATTCGGCTTGCCGAACTTGAAGCTTCAGCCTACTAAACTACCTGCCATGTCAAAGCATTAAATAAAAAGTTAAACACACTACATAAATGACATGAACACTTGAGTACGTCAATTCCACGTGGCCGTCACCTGTCATAATACTTAAAATAAAAATAAAAACAAAAATAGTTAGTAACAATATATCACATATCAATAAGGAAATTACTTAGCGTCGTTACTTATCCATTATATGAAAATTTGGCAGGTGTTACAATTCTCCCCACCTTATAAGAGTTTCGTCCTTGAAACTTAGAACAGTTACGAATACTTAGATCTCATGTCATCTTCACGTTCCCATGTAGCTTCTTTCACTTGGTGATTTCGCCATAAGACTTTGACCAATGGAATTTCTTCACTCTTCAAGGTCTCGATCTTTCGATCTAAAATCTCGACTGGCTTTCCTTCATAACTTAAGTCATCTCGAATCTCAATCACTTGTGGCTCAATCACATGCGTAGGATCTGGGACATATTTCTTGAGCATCGAAACATGAAACACATCGTGCATTGTTGACATTTCTGATGGCAATCTCAGCTGACATGCTACCTTGACTATCCGCTTCATAAATTCATAAGGTCCAACAAACCTCGGGTTTAACTTGCCTTTCTTTCCAAACCTCATAACTCCTTTCATTGGTACAACTTGTGACGACCCGCCTTTTCGGGTAGTCATTTTACTTACTTAAATGTCATTACTTAAACAGTAATCTTACTTACTTAGTAAGAAAAATACTGTAATAAATTTTTTTTAACATTCTTTAAATGTTCTTTAAAACTGATGCGACCTCTATCGCCATTCATGTTGAGACATCGCTCAACACTTGACTTTAAAACCATTTCAAATCGTTTCTTAAAACTTAATAAGAAATATTTACAAAAACATCGCTTAAAACTTAACTTTATAATTATATTAAACAATTCATAAACTGTATCTTAAAACTTGGAAACATTTCTTCAAACTTTGTTTTTTTTCTTAAAACTTTGAAAACACTATATTAAATAGTAGAAAATATTTCTTTTAAACAGCGGAAACATTATTGTAGTGGTATCCATACCCAAATCCTCGCATCCGTCCTCCGCAGCACCCAGCTCTTCTAACGGGTCCTACTGGTCCCCCATAAAACTACCTACAGCATGAAGAAACTTTTTATGAGCTTTCACTCAGTAAGTTCAAACAAAATCTCACAAAGCATTTAAACATGCTTTAAAAACTTTTCTTATGAAAGCCTTTATCTTAAAACATATATCATTAATATTTTCCATAGACATTTATAAAAACAACTTTCATAAACATTCTTCATAAAACTTTTCTAGAACGTTTCTCATAAACGTTTTCTATAAAACACTTAACATGTAACAATCCTTAGAATGCTTTTCGTAAAATGTCATTTATAAACTTTTTCTTAAAACTTTTATCATAAACACTTTTGATAAACATTTTTCATAAAATATTCCTAAAACATTTTTCTAAAGCAATCTCTATAACGTTTTTCATAAACGCTTTTCATAGAATATTTAACATAAAACAATCATCAGATTGCTCTTCATAATGTCATTTATGTTTTCATAAACATTTAATATAAAACATTCCTCAGAATGTTTTTCATAGCATATAAATGTTTCATAATAAACAAATCAAATACAATCACAATGCATGTTTTCATTTATGCTCAATTATGAACTTTCGATTATGAGCATCTTATGAACATTCTTTCTTACTTTGACTTTCTATCATTGTTTCTTATCTTTTCTTATCTTATACTCTAACTTTCCTTATCTGACCTTAACTTTCCACCTTTTGTTCCTTAACTTTTTTTATCTTACAAATTTTAGTGTTCGTACCAACATCTTTAATCATAAGATCATAAACGTGATGCTTCCCTTGTGGAAGACTTAAGACCATCGAACTTCGAGGTCGTGTACCTCACATCTAGGAGGTCAAACTTTAACTTTACTTTCATTACCTCACAACGAGGAGGCTGGTACGACACTTTCTTTTCACTTTACGTTACCTTCTTATTAACCTTAGTGAGCACATCAAATGCAACCACATCATATGCAAATACACTTGCAAATCATAGCTTGTACTTTAAAATCTATTGCATAACAAATGCAACTCATTGCATAACAAATGCAACATAAAATGTAAACACATTTTGTTAATCATAATTTGTACTCTGAAACTTATTGCATAACAAATGCAACTTATTGCATAACAAATGCATCATATAACGCAATTATATTTTGCAAATCATAATTTTTATTCTGAATCATATTGCATACAAATGCAATATATATCGCAATCATATATTGCAAATCATAACTTTTATTCTAAATCATATTCCATACAAATGCAATATATATCACAATCACATATTGCAATCATAACTTTTATTCTAAATCATATTGCATACAAATACAATATATTACATAACAAATACTTCATAAAACTTATAACTTAAATTATAAAACATTATGCATTATCGAAATGCAGGACTTATACTAATCCTATTTCGTATCTAGGTTACACATCTGCATCTAGATTATAATCTGGTACATAAAGGCTGGCCAATAAGTTCATCTTTTTATTGTTTACTCTATAGGTCTTTTATCATCTAGTCGTTCTAGACTAGGGATAATGATTATCTAAAACATGTTTATGTGCTTGTCTGAAAACTTCTAAAGGTCATAATAGAGCTTAACTTTTCATATCTCTCTCTTGGCTCTGCTCTTGTGACCTCTCTCTTGGTCACGAGAAATTTTTCAAATTCTATTTAATTATCTAAATCGTTCTCATGATTTCTAATCGAACCCAGGATGTCCTATAGTAATTTTTCTAGTTTCCTATAGGCAAATTGGAGATTATATCCTTAATGGGTTTCTTATGGACCTTATTGTGCATGTTCATTATGCACTACATGGTATTGCACTTATATTCTATATCTTGTTATTGTCTAACTAACAAGCATCAATCATAACATTTATATCCATATCATTCGCTCGTACAAGTATCATACGTACTTATCATATTCATAAACATATCATACATATACAAATCATTCATATCATACTTTCTCATTTCATGCTTTCACATTTTACTGATACTCATGTCGTTCATTTCATACTTTCACATTTCATGCTTTTACATATTACTCATACTCATGTCGTTCATATCATACTTTTACATTTCATGCTTTCACATATTACTCATACTCATGTCGTTCATTTCATACATACACTTGTCGTTCATACTTTCATATCGTAAAGTTGCTATACATTTTTCTTCTTTGGATAGCAACTATTTCATGTTATATTCATATAATACTTTAAGTCATGGCACATTTATAATACACACACCAATCATAGTTCATAACATTCATGCATATCAATATGCAAATAGGCTTTAAACATAACGGTTGCAAATTCATTGCAAATCTTATTTGTACTCTAGAACTTTTTTGCATAATAAATGCAAATAGACTTTAAAGATAACTTGCATAACCATCGACAAACTCATTTACAATTGCATATGTAAGTATTTAAAAACTATTTACTTCATGTTGTAGGTGAAGTCTGAACTTACCCAGACTATGCTCTAACGTTCTCTATTTCGTTCCTGTCTTATTCATTTTTCGTCCATTAGTCGGCTTCTGTGTCCTGATCATACGACAGCCGACTCATTAATTAACTTACTTTTTATCAATCTAGTTGATTGATAATAAAACATAAACATTAACCATTTTTTCCTTTTAACTTGACTAGTTTACATTCGTTTACCGTTGTCTTTACTTAACCTTATAAACCATCGGTTTACCTTTCGTTTACTTAAACATCCCTTATTAAATCTCCCGTCTTATTGGTGATTTTATTACTTAACGTATTATGAAACATTTTTCGTCTAATAACGTTATGCTAAATTGGAGGGTTCGACTCCGTTCTTGCCGTTTCCTTGATAATGATGATTTTACCCTTAACGGGTTTTTCGTCAATCTTGTAATGTTATAAAACCCATTCTCATATAAAACAGTGTAACAATCACTGATCATGCATTTCATAAATTTTTATGAAAGCATCTAAAACAATTTATTTTAAAACGGTTCATACTGTAGGCGAGACTCCTACTTACTTGGACTCCAAGCTAAGTGGATCTAGTTGTATCTCACTGCATCTACAGTATGTGAAGCATCCTCTGCAGTGCTCCTTGAGCCACCATGAATAGCTAGGAATGCTTCCTGGAGATCATACATTCTTGAAAATATCATTCTGAACTCCGTTACTACTGTTTGAATCGCCTCGATCTACGTGCAGTCGGTATCAAAAGATTTTCACCAGAGTGGAATTAACTCGAGCGGAGGTCATCATTGCATTCAAAGCATCGAAGCGATTCGGGAGGCTGTCTCGGATCTTTGATCGGAGGTCCGGATCACAAAATCCCAAATTAACCGTTGACCAGCGTTAATCGGCCATTGACCGCTGCCAATTGGTTTCGTTGGGGGCTGAGCTCGGACCTACCCCCCCTAATCCAACCCTCCTGAGTTGATTGATGGGGTCAATCTTATCCAATTCGGCCTCCATATGCCTAAATCAAAGATGGGATTCTCGGCCAAAACTGGTGGCTCGGATCTCCTATCACCGGCGAAGCTACCGTGCAATCAAGCTAGGGGTTTTGCTCCCTGACATGCTCTGAGCATTTCCCCTGTGGTGGGGTAGTTCAACACCAAGTGGAATGGTGGCTCCACCTCCACCATGGCGGTGCACGATGGCGGAGATGGATCTTCGGCAATCGGTGGTGCAACCATGAACTTAAGAGGGGGAAAAGCTCCCTCGCACTCCTCTGAACCTGATGGTCTAGCCAATTTCATGAAACGATGGCTAAATGAGTGGGTTCGACAATCCCACGGTGGCTCACGGCGGCGTTCATGGAACTCCGGCAAGGGGCGGTGGAACGATGCAATTGAGCGAGGGGTCTTGCTCGTCATCTCCCACTGGTCCTTTTGGCACCAACGGTGTGCCACACCGCCATCGGAGACGACGGGTCCTGCGGTGGCAATAGGGCTACTCCGTCGAGGCATTTCCAGCCAAAATAAAGCTGGGAAAGTGGTACCATCTTGCTCTTCTCCTCACGCTGAGTCAATAGACACTAAGATCACATCGATTGGTGGTCGAACGGTGGAGAAATCACATCAAAAAAAATGGGTTTCTTTGCCACTTTGGGCTGCACGTGTGGCCTCCTCCAATGGTGTTTTGGCCAGTACGACACCTCATTGGACTCAGCTCAACGAAATCTTTCCAACGGTGTGGGAGATGTCGAAAACAAACGCCAGAATCTTGAACGAGACTTGAGGAGAAAGAGAGAAAATCTAAAGAGAGAAAGTAGAGAGAGAGAGAGCTGATTTCTTGTCTGATTTTTTCCACTTTTTTTTTCTTTTTGCACTTTTATAAAAAAATTGTGGTCCACACAGTCCAATTCTTATATTACTTTACTCTTGCAATGTAATAACTTTATCAGTGTACTTTCTCACACTGTATTATTCTAATACCGTATAATTTCTTGTGTTATTATACAGTATTTTCCTTAAATTGTACTTTTTGTCTTAATATAATTCTTAACTTAATGCATTTTTAATGTATTAAAAATTCTCAGGTGTTACAATCTACCCTCCTTAAAAATTTTCGTCCTAAAAAATTAGTATCTTCCTAGGTAGTTCATCTCCCTTATCCTCTTTTTCATTCTTAACATGCTTCCTTAATCACTACTTTCTCACTAAAACTACGCTTCCCTCTTGGAACTCCAACAATTTTTGTCATGTTCTTGACATATTCCTTTAAATTATACACCACACTTCTGTTGCGCAACTCTGATGTTTCAACATTTCAGCACGGTTTCCATTCATTTAAAGGTTTAACATTCTACCATTGAATTCTATTTTTGAAAATAGGGTTTATTTCCATTCTAATCTCATCATTTCTATCTAAAGATCAGGGTCATCCGACCACAAAATCCATAATTTCTGGTTCTATATCCATCTTAGAGACATTTTGTAGTAATTTTTCTCATAACATATAAATTTTTAGCTTCCATCCTCCAATCTGTGAGGTTTTTCGCTGCCAGATTGGGCATCGTTGTCTTGATCATATTTTTGATCTTGGTAGTTACGAGCTCATTCGCATGTCTCAGCTTAGCTAAGGAGTGCTTAAGCTCGATAAAATAACATAATTAGTCATCTAACGTCTGGTTGCCTTCAGGCACTCTCATTTCATAGAGCACTAAAAATCACTTCAGACCTTCATTATTCCATTATCTTGATCCACTTTTTCTCGTTATACATGTAGCCAATAAAGAATAACTCTAACAGAGTAATATTTGCTCCTACGGAGACACCATCGTGCGCCTAAACATTATAATGTGTCACAAGCTCATTTTCTTGATTTTGAGCCGTTGGCCATCTGTTGACCATCATTGACCATGTTTTGTCATCGTTAACTTGACATCGCTAATAGACGACAACTACTATCCACTTGCGAGGACATTCTAGTATATATCATCAAGTTCATCATTTGACCCTTACCTTCTTGTTGCTCATCTAGGTCTGCCGATATCAAAGGCTACGCCCAACAATAACATGTATTCATTAAATTCTAACTTTTCTTCCTACTTAACTTAACTTACTTACTTGAACTATGGTGTAGTGGACATGTGACAATGCGAGATGGGATGGCAGGATACTGCTCTGATACCACCTGTGATGACCCGCCTTTTTGGGCAGTCATTTTACTTACTTAAACGTCATTACTTAAATAGTAATCTTACTTACTTGTAAGAAAAATACTATAATAATTTTTTTTAAACATTCTTTAAAGGTTCTTTAAAACTAATGCGACCTCTGTCGCCATTCATGTCAAGACCTCGTTTAACACTTGACTTTAAAACCATTTCAAATCGCTTCTTAAAACTTAATAAGAAACATTTACTAAAACATCGCGTAAAACTTAACTTTATAATTCTATTAAACAATTCATAAACTATATCTTAAAACTTGGAAACATTTCTTCAAACTTTGTTTTTTTCTTAAAACTTTGAAAACACTGTATTAAATAGTGAAAAATATTTCTTTTAAACAGTAGAAATATTACTGTAGTGGCATCCATACCCAAATCCTCACATCCGTCCTCCGCAGCACCTAGCTCTTCTAACGGGTCCTACTGGTTGCCCATAAAACTACCTACAGCATAAAGAAACTTTTTATAAGCTTTCACTCAGTAAGTTCAAACAAAATCTCACAAAGCATTTAAACATGCTTTAAAAACTTTTCTTATGAAATCCTTTCTCTTAAAACATATATCATTAATATTTTCCATAGACATTTATAAAAACGACTTTCATAAAAATTCTTCATAAAACTTTTCTAGAACATTTCTCATAAACGTTTTCTATAAAATACTTAACATGTAGCAATCCTTAGAATGCTTTTTGTAAAACGTCATTTATAAAGTTTTTTCTTAAAACTTATCATAAACACTTTTCATAAACATTTTTCATAAAATATTCCTAAACATTTCTCATAAACGTTTTTCTAAAGCAATCTCTGTAACGTTTTTAACAAACGCTTTTCATAGAATATTTAACATAAAACAATCCTCAGATTGCTCTTCATAACATCATTTATGTTTTCATAAACATTTAATATAAAACATTCCTTAGAATGTTTTTCATGGCATATAAATGTTTCATAATAAACAAATCAAATACAATCACAATGCATCTTTTCATTTATGCTCAATTATGAACTTTCGATTATGATCATCTTATGAACATGAACATTCTTTCGTACTTTGACTTTCTATCATTGTTCCTTATCTTTTCTTATCTTACACTTTAACTTTCCTTATCTGACTTTAACTTTCCACCTTTTATTCCTTAACTTTCTTTATCTTACAACTTTTAGTGTTCGTACTAACATCTTTAATCATGAGATCATAAACATGATGCTTCCCATGTGGAAGACTTAATACCATCGAACTTCGAGGTCGTGTACCTCGCATCTGGGAGGTCAAACTTTAACTTTACTTTCATTACCTCACAACGAGGAGGCTGTTACGACACCTTCTTTTCACTTTATGTTACCTTCTTATTAACCTTAGTGAGCACATCAAATGCAACCACATCATATGCAAATACACTTGCAAATCATAGCTTGTACTTTAAAATTATTGCATAACAAATGTAACTCATTGCATAACAAATGCAACATAAAATGTAAACACATTTTGTTAATCATAATTTGTACTCTGAAACTTATTGCATAGCAAATGCAACTTATTACATAACAAATGCATCATATAACGTAATTACATTTTGCAAATCATAACTTTTATTCTGAATCATATTGCATACAAATGCAATATATATCGCAATCACATATTGCAAATCAAAATGCAGGACTTGTACTAATCCTATTTCATATCTAGGTTGTACATCCGTATCTAGATCATATCTGGTACATAAATGCTGGCCAGTAAGTTCATCTTTTATTGTTCAGTCTATAGGTCTTTTATCATCTAGTCGTTCTAGACTAGGGATAATGATTATCTAAAACATGTTTACGTACTTGTCTGAAAACTTCTAAAGGTCATAATAGAGCTTAACTTTTCATATCTCTCTCTTGGCTCTGCTCTTGTGACCTCTCTGTTGGTCACGAGAAATTTTCCAAATTCTATTTAATTATCTAAATCGTTCTCATGATTTCTAATCGAACCTAGGATGTCCTATAGTAATTTTTCTAGTTTTCTATAGGCAAATTGGAGATTATATCCTTAATGGGTTTCTTATGGACCTTATTGTGCATGTTCATTATGCACTACATGGTATTGCACTTATATACTATATCTTGTTATATTCTAACTAACAAGCATCAATCATAACATTTATATCCATATCATTCGCTCGTACAAGTATCATACTTACTTATCATATTCATAAACATATCATACATATACATATCATTCATATCATACTTTCTCATTTCATGCTTTCACATTTTACTCATACTCATGTCTTCATTTCATACTTTCACATTTCATGCTTTTACATATTACTCATACTCATGTCGTTTATATCATACTTTTACATTTCATGCTTTCACATATTACTCATACTCATGTCGTTCATTTCATACATACACTTGTCGTTCATACTCTCATATCGTAAAGTTGCTATACATTTTTCTTCTTTGAATAGCAACTATTTCATGTTATATTCATATAATACTTTAAGTCATGGCACATTTATAATACACACACCAATCATAGTTCATAACATTCATGCATATCAATATGCAAATAGGCTTTAAACATAATGGTTTCAAATTCATTGCAAATCTTATTTGTACTCTAGAACTTTTTTGCATAATAAATGCAAATAGACTTTAAAGATAACTTGCATAACCATCGACAAACTCATTTACAATTGCATATGTAAGTATTTAAAAACTATTTACTTCATGTTGTAGGTGAAGTCTGAACTTACCCAGACTATGCTCTAACGTTCTCTATTTGGTTCCTGTCTTATTCATTTTCCGTCCATTAGTCGGCTTCTGTGTCCTGATCATACGACAGCCGACTCATTAATTAACTTACTTTTTATCAATCTAGTTGATTGATAATAAAACATAAACATTAACCATTTTTTCCTTTTAACTTGACTAGTTTACATTCGTTTACCGTTGTCTTTACTTAACCCTATAAACCATCGGTTTACCTTTCATTTACTTAAACATCCCTTATAAAATCTCCCGTCTTATTGGTGATTTTATTACTTAACGTATTATGAAACATTTTTCGTCTAATAACGTTATGCTAAATTGGAGGGTTCGACTCCGTTCTTGCCGTTTCCTTGATAATGATGATTTTACCCTTAACGGGTTTTTCGTCAATCTTGTAATGTTATAAAACCCATTCTCATATAAAACAGTGTAACAATCACTGATCATGCATTTCATAAATTTTTATGAAAGTATCTAAAACAATTTATTTTAAAACGGTTCATGCTGTAGGCGAGATTCCTACTTACTTGGACTCTAAGCTAAGCAGATCGAGTTGTATCTCGCTGCATCTACAGTATGCGAAGCATCCTCTACAGTGCTCCTCGAGCGGCCATGAATAGCTAGGAATGCTTCCTGGAGATCATACATTCTTGAAAATGTCATTCTAGACTTCGTTACTGCTGTTTGAATCGCCTCGATCCATGTGTAGTCGGTGCTAGATGATTTTCACCGAAGTTGAATTAGCTCAAATAGAGGTCACCATTACGTTTAGAGCATCAAAACGAGTTGGGAGGTAGTCTCAGATCTTCGATCGGAGGTCTAGATCCCAAAATCCCAAATTGGCCGTTGACCGGCCATTAACCGTTGCCAATTGGTTCCGTTGGGGGTTGAGCTCGGACCTACCCCCCCTAATTTGACCCTCCTAAGTTGATTGATGTGGTCAATTTTACCCAATTAAGCCTCCATATGCTCAAATCAAAGATGGGATTCTCAGCCAAAACTGGTGGCTCGGATCTCCTATCACCGGCAAAGCTACCGTCCAATCAAGCTGGGGGTTTTGCTACCCGACATGCTCTGAGCATTTCCCCTGTGGTGGGGTAGTTCAACACCAAGTGGAATGGTGGCTCCACCTCCACCATGGCGGTGCACGACGGTGGAGATGGATCTTCAGCAATCGGTGGTGCAACCGTGAAAGTAAGAAGGGGAAAAGCTCTCTCGCACTCCTCTGAACCCGATGGTCTAGCCAATTTCATGAAATGAAGGCTAAATGGGCGGGTTCGACAATCCCACGGTGGCTCACGGTGGCATTCATGGAACTCCAGCAAGGGGCGATGGAACGATGCAACTGAGCGAGGGGTCTTGCTCGTCGTCTCCCTCTGGTCCTTTCGGCACCAGCGGTGTGCCACACCGTCGCCGGAGACGGCGAGTCCTACAGTGGCTCCACAGCGGCGATGTGGCTACTTCGTCGGGGCTTTTCCAGCCAAAATCAAGCTAGGAAAGTGGCACCATCTTGCTCTTCTCCTCACGCTGAGTCCATAGACACCAAGATCACGTCGATTTGTGGTCAGACGGTGGAGAAATAACATAAAAAAAATAGGTTTCTCCACCACTTTGGGTGGCACGTGTGGCCTCCTCCGGCGGCGTTTTGGGCAGCACGACACCTCGTTGGACTCAGCTCAACGAGAGCTTTCCAATGGTGTAGGAGGTTTCAAAAACAAACGCCAGAATCTTGAACAAGATTTGAGGAGAGAGAGAAAATCTAGAGAGAGAAAGTAGAGAGAGAGTTGATTTCTTGTCTTATTTTTTTCCTTTTTTTTTCTTTTTGCACTTTTATAAAAAAATTATGGTCCACACAGTCCAATTCTTATACTACTTTACTCTTGCAATGTAATAACTTTATCAGTGTACTTTTTTTCTTAATATAATCCTTAACTTAATGCATTTTTAATGCATTAGAAATTCTCGGGTTTTACACAACTTTCAAGAACACTAAGTCGCCTATAGCAAATTCCAAGGGTCTTCTTCTCTTATCAGCATAACTCTTCTAACGGCTTTGAGTAGTCTCTATCCTTCTTCTTATCAACTTTATCATCTCAGAGGTTTCATTAACAAAATTGGTCTTTTCATCGTCAATGCTTTCTATCAACTTCTTTTCACCAGCTTCATGCTAACATATAGGCGACCCACATTTCCACCCATACAGGGCCTCATAAGGTGCCATTCTAATCATTGCCTAATAGTTGTTGTTACACGCAAACTCCGCTAATGGCAACATTTTACACCAGCTGGTCTTGAAGTCGAGAGTATAGGCCCGAACCATATCCTCTAAGATTATGTTCGTTCTCTCCATTTGCCGTCTGTCTGAGGATAAAAAGCTATACTAAAGTGCAACTTAGTCCCCATTGCAGTCTGTACACTTCTCCAGAATTGGAAGTGAACCTGCCGTCACGATCAGAAATGATAGACTTAGGGATTCCATGAAGTCGCATGATCTCCTTGACATAGAGTTCACTAACCGTTCCATAGAGTAAGTGATCTTGATAGGAATGAAATGCACCGTCTTCGTCAATCGATCAACAACAACCCAAATAGCATCATAACCATTCATAGTCTTGGGCAAACTGGCAATAAAATCCATTGCAATATCCTCCCATTTCCATTCCGGTATCTAGATTGACTGTAGATCACTGGGTCTCTGGTGTTCAACTTTAACTTGCTGGCATGTCAAACATTTCTTCACGTACATAGCAACGTCATGTTTCATTCCAAACCACCAGAAGTTATCCCTTAGATCATTGTATTTCTTTGTTGTACCCGGATGTATAGAATAAGGAGTGTCATGAATTTTCGCTAAGATTCTTTCCCTTAAGCCGTCAACGTTGGGAACACATAAGCGGTCCTTAAGGTATAGAGATCCATCATCAGCAATTCAAAACTCTTCACATTTCTCTTCTTTCATTTCCTGCTTAATCCTTGCAAGGCTTGCATCTTCATCTTGCTTACTTCAAATTTCATCATACAGCATTGGAGCAAGAGTGAGTGCTGATAGCTGGCCTACTATAAGTTCCAAACCGAAGTCCAAAATTTCTTTCCTTAAGGGTTGAGACATTGCTTGCATGACATTAGCATAGCCGCTGTCTTCCTACTTAGAACATCAGCCACTCGATTAGCCTTTCCAGGATGATAAAGGATTTCACAATTGTAATCCGTCACCAACTCTAACCATCTCCGCTGTCTCATGTTCAGATCTTTCTAAGTGAAGAAGTACTTTAAACTTTGATGGTTAGTGAAGATCTTACATTAGACCCCATACAAATAATGTCTCCATATTTTCAATGCAAATACTATAGCCGCTAACTCGAGGTCATGAGTAGGATAGTTCTTTTCATAATCCTTTAATTGTCTCGACACGTAAGCGATCACTCTATCATTTTTGCATTAGGACTGCACCAAGGCCTATCTTAGATGCATCGCTGTAAATCACAAATCTGTCACTTCCTTCTGGAATGGCTAGAACTGGAGCTATCATTAGCCTCTTCTTCAGTTCTTGGAAACTCTTCTCACATGCTTCTGTCCATTTGAACTTCTTTCCCTTGCAGGTTAGATTTGTGAGTGGTGCTGCTATCTTAGAGAAGTCTTCTACGAATCTTTGATAATAACCAGCTAGGCCCAAGAAGCTCCTTACCTCACTTGCATTCGTCAGTTGTTTCTAGTTGAGAACAGCCTCTACCTTTGTAGGGTCCACCATTATCCCTTCCTTTGATATTACATGCCCCAGGAAAGACACTTTGTCGAGCCAGAACTCACACTTGGAGAATTTTGCATATAGTTGGTGTCTTTTTAATGTCTCCAACACAATTCTTAGATGCTTCACATGTTCTTCTTGACTCTTCGAATAAACAAGAATATCATCGATAAACACAACAATAAATTTATCTAGGAAATCCCTGAATACCCGATTCATCAAGTCCATGAAGGCTGCAGGTGCATTCATTAGACCGAAAGGCATAATCACAAATTCGTAGTGACCATACCTTGATCTAAAGGCTATTTTCGAGATGTCTCTTTCTTTAATCTTCAACTGATGATATCCCAACCATAGGTCAATCTTTGAAAACACCGATGCACCTTTTAGTTGATCAAACAAGTCATCGATATAGGGTAGCGGGTACTTATTCTTGATAGTCACCTTGTTTAGCTCTCTATAGTCAATGTAGAGTCTCATAGAGCCATCTTCTTCTTGACAAATAGAACCGGGGCTCCCTATAGTAAGTGACTCGACCTAATGAATCCTTTATCAAGTAGTTCCTTTAATTGCATGTGAAGCTCCTTCAACTCTACTGGGGCCATTCTATAAGGTGCCTTTGAAATCGGGTCGGTGCCTGGAGCGAGCTTGATTTCGAATTCAATTTCTCTATCAGGGGGTAAGCTTGATAGATCGTCCAAAAACACCTGTGGAACTTCTTATACTATTGCCACATCCTCAATTCTTGTCTTTTGTTCTTGAATTTTATCTATAATGTTCGTCAGATAGCCTATGTAGCCGCTAGCTAGCAATTTTCTTGCTTTCATTGTTGACAAAAATATACTTGGTTTCTTTCTAGACTTGCCCACATACACGAACTTTTGTCCACCTTCTGGATGGAAGATTACCTTTCATTTTTGGCATTCGATAGAAGCATTGTACTTGCTTAGAAAATCCATCCCAAGAATCATATCATAATCATATATGTCGATTACAATAAAGTTGACGAAGAGTTCCCTTTCAGAAATCCATAGAGGAATAGTATGCAAATAGTGCGTAGATATTATCACTTCCCCAGAGGGTAGTATCGTAGTGAATCCCTATCTCATAGGCTCCAAATGGACCCCTAACTTCTTAGAAAAAGATGACGATATAAAAGAATGTGTGGCACCCGTATCAAATAGAACATGTGCATTAATAGAAAGACTTGAAATCTGACTTGTGACTACATTAGAGGCTTTAGCAGCCACCTATTCTTTTGTCATGGCATAGATGCGAGCATTTGTAGGTGGGGCCTCAAGTCTTCCTTGACTAATCAGTGGCCCTTCTAAGGAGGCTTGCATTTGATGGAGTTGGGCTTGAGGTGCTTGAGCATTAGAATGGTTGGGGCAGTTCTTGGCAAAATAATCTTCCCGCCCATAGATAAAACACGAGTTTGTCCCCAGACGGCATTCTCCAGGATGTTTCTTCCCGCATTTGGCACATGGCTAAATCTGCCTGTTATTGTTGTTGACTGGCTGCCGTTATGACTCTTGTTACCTTGGCCCTGTTGGTTCTAAGAATTGCCCTTCCTCTTGTTGTTTCTCCAGTTCTGGTTGTTATTGTTGTTGTTGTTTCTGTGTTGAGGGCGATTCTAGTTGTTCGCATTACTGGCTGGCTGACCTAACTAAGATTGATTTCTTCTTAGCTTTGACAAGTGGAACTTAGCATGTTAGGCCATCATAACAACCTGCTCTTGGCTTCTAGGTGGAATTGCCCCATCAACAATTGCAGCAATCCCAGGCCTGAGAACTTTGATCAATCTTCTAACCCTTTCATTCTAATCAGTAACCATCCTTGGACAAAGGTAAGCTAGCTGATCGAATTTTGCCACCACATCTGTTACCGACATGTCTCTGTTAGACATGAATGCCCTAAGGAGTAAAAATGTAATAAGTTTTTAGAGGTATTTTTATCAATAAAGAATTTATTCATTATTTATATACCAAATCTTGTCCTCTTTACATTCATACTTGTTGAATGTATGTTATGCAAACAATAGTCTGAGACTATCGGTCTAAACATTAAGAATTGGGCATATGATGGACAGATTATGCAGAAGACACGATTCTTAAGTTGATGATCTAAATCATAAGATCCGCAATCAAGGGAATAAAGTTGGGCGCTTTATTCATGTATAGATTGTTATGTTATCCATATCCTAATTGGGAGATGGTTTGTCTTGACCATCAGAGGTGGACTCCGTGAATAGAAACATTGGCACCTTGTCATAGGTGACAATGTGTTGGATCGGGACATAAAGTGAATTGATTTGGATTAATAATGTTGTCTTGACAAATCAATTCACTTTAGACAATCATTTGTATTGTATCTTAATCCTGAGATGAATAGTGGGCCCGTTGTCTTGACTTATGTCTTTTGATGTACCAAAGGGTGACACCCACATCTTAATAGTGGTATGCATGCCGGTACATTGGAGGCATGACTCTTGATAGTGTAGACTTGTTATTCATAGATATGGAATCCATAGCTCCTCTTTAGGGGCAGTGATATCCTCTTACATGCGTTATCCTGTAATTAAAAAACTGGAGTGCTCAACCATTTGGATACATAGGTGTAACCGAATGGTATACTGTCTTTGGATAGTAAGTTTTCCGATTGTGAGATAATGGAACGTAAGTAAAAATAATCGGGAAGGTAAGACAGAACTTGCCCTTAAGCCGATTATGGATAATCATATGGGGATATGATACACTATAATATGCCATGGAGACTTAGCTATATGGGCTTCGTAATTCTATGTAGTTCGAGAATGCAGCTCCAAGCTTTTAGTGTAGTAGCGTTGGAGTTGATAATTATGAAATGTATATCTGGGTTATTGGGTTTCATAATTATCGGGAGCTTGAAATATTTAGGTCCATTTAGCCCCTTTAGCTAGCTCACAAAATCTTGTAATGATACGGCGTGCTTTTCTAATAATTGGTGACTTATGTCAGATTTATCAGATTAGTTAAAATTTGGAAGAATCAAATAATTCATGTCTGTTTATCGGTTGAGTTAATTTTGTGATAAAATTAACTCAAGATAAACTTGTTGAATTATTGAGATCGGATAATTCTTGTCCGTTTATTGGTTGATTTAATTTTGAATAAATTAGTTCAAGATAAACATGTAAAATTATTAGGAATTCATTTATTTTCTTAGAGATTATCTAGATAAAGTTGTTTTAATCAGATAACTTTTCTATTGGGTAATTTGAATTAAAACTGAGACTTTATCCTACAGATTCTCGGGTGGAAAATAAAAGATTCACGGAGATATTTAGTCTGCAGTTTCGCCTGTCGATGGGCCTGTTCGGCAGGCGAAACAGGCTAATCGGCCTGCTGATGAGCGAAGAATAAGATCACGCATTTTTACGTGGATCTTATCAGATATTGATCCAAACTGGATTCGGTTTCGAGTTTTTGAGACCCAATCTGATAAGGATTGAACCTAGACCTAACCTCTATAAATAGGGAATAAGTCTTAAAAGTTATTTAGATCAATTGAGAGATTAAGAGTGATACTCTATTGGTGAGATTCTGAAAGCTCTCATAAATCACAAATCATAAACACTGGCTTTGGGTTCTCTCGATTGTTTGGAAGGAGAGTCACCTGGTGGAAGAGCTGTATGCATGAGCCCTCACTCACTTTGATCATGGATAGAGAATAGCAAAGAAGACCAATTGGTTCAGGTTCTTTTGGAATGTTACTTCTCTTCACGCTTTGCGAGGGTTCTTCGACAGTCAAAGGTTAGTAAGATCTGGTTAATTTATGCATATAGCATGTCAAACTTGTTTTTTGAAAAATACTCTGATATAAAATTTTTAAAATTTCGTTACATACTATTTTTCAAACAATTGGTATCAGAGCATGGTTTTTACATAAATTTACGAGTTTGTGATCATAGTATATGTATAAATTTTGTGATATTAATCTCTCCCATGCTTGAATTAAATTTTATACAGAGTTGGCACTCTCGGCTTCTATAAATTTTATATGTTGTCATGGATTATGTGGAGAATGTTTATTAATTAATTATGGTTGATTAAATGGTTATTTAATTATTTATTAATTAATTAATTCATGCCGGTTATGGTTCCTTAGAGGTTAGAATGCGTGTCTGGGTTTTTCATGTAATTAGATGGCGGACTATCATTTCTGTCTAGGAATTGTTATTTAATTTTAAATTTGTAACAATTTTGTAATGAAATAATTATTTGGAGAGGATGGATCTAGAAGAATGATGACGGTGCTCCAAGGTATCTCCTGAGTCTCTAATTTTATGTTTTTGAATTATTGAAAATAAAATTGATAAATTGCATTAAAAATTGTATTTTCTAGAATGGGAGATTTATGCTCGGTTGGCATGCCGAACCCTCCAGTTCGGTAGGCCGATAATGGGGCAGAAATCAAAGGCTCTGCCGGTAGGCTGAACTTTCATGAGTCGGCAAGGCAATCTTCCTGATCGGCAGGCTGATGGAGCATGATTGGTAGGCCGATCACTCAGATCGGCCTACCGACCGAGAGTTAGAAAATTTCCAAAAAATGTGCAGTTTTTTTGGTGCAGTTTTAATTTTATTTTTGGGACAATTCTGAGAAACATTAAATTTGGGAGCGCTGTTTTAATTTTATTTTTTGCTTATAGCTTTTCTTAATTGCTTTGCTTGTCTGCATTATAATATGATTTGCCATGTATATTGATAACATGTCATATAAAATAGGGAGCGCTGCTCATATTAAAAATTATTCATGCATATTCTCAAAATAAAACTTTGATTTCAAATGATTGAGTAGGAAAGGTTTTTGAAGAGAGAACCTAAGGCCTCCATCGTTGGTCGATAGGTAGAACATGGTGGTCCCGACCCCTAGGAAGGGATTTCTATCATGTACTAGATTGGATCTCTGAGAGGATAAGGTATTTTAGCATGATTTATGGTTGCACACCCCTAAGTGGTGATTATAATTCATGGATAAAATATTAAAACGATGGTTATACACTCACGTTAATTTTATTATTAACCTCCCCTAGGAGCTCTGTTAATAAAATTAATGGCCAAAGAAACGATTATTAATATATACTGGATCATACGGGTTTTGGATGGCATATATTAATCAGGAGGGGATCCGTGTTCCTTATTGAATTTGACATGACTCCCTAGGAGCTTGTTGAATTCTGAGTTAGGAATTATCATTGTAAGGTTGTGATTTTTTCAAGGTTTTGATACATAAACACATTTGTATTTGTACATGATTGTGTTATCTTACTAAATTATTATTATATGTTTGCTTATGTTTGGTATATGATTCTTTATTGTAGATTTAAAATGTCTAAAAATACTTTATCAACGATACTTGAGAAAAACCTATTAACTGGAGAGAACTATAATGATTGGAAACGGAACCTGGATATCGTCCTGTCCTTTGAGAAATTGAAATATGTACTGACAACCCCTTGTCCTCCTGAGCCTACGGGAGACTCAACTAATGAGCAATTCCAAGCGTATGATCGCTGGAAAGATACTAATGATCAGGCCCGCTGCTATGTTATGGCCAGCATGAATAATGTGCTGCAGGCTCAACATCAAGATTATGAGACTACGAAACAAATCTTGGATAATCTTGAGGATATGTTTGGAGACCAGGCCATAACAAAGCGGCAATGGGCGCTTCAAAAACTCTTAAACTGTAAACAGAGACTGGGGACATCTGTAAAGGAGCACATGATGTTGGTCATGGGTTACCTCGCTGAGGCTCAAACCAATGGAGCCGACATCGATGCTGAAACTCAGATGACTATGGTCTTTGAGACTCTGTCAAAGGAATTTATCCTGTTTAGAGCTACATTTAATTTAAGCAATAGACGAGATATGACCTTAACAGAATTAATGAAATAGTTACAGGAGTTTGAACTGTTGATCAGGGAGTCTCTTGCGGGTGGAGAGGCGAACATGGTAGCTGCTTCTGGTTCCAATCTCAATTCTGGGAATGGAAAGAAGCAATGGGCCAAGAACGGGAAGTCTTCTATTCCTGCTAGCACCAAGAGCAAGAAGAAGAAGGAGAAAAACCCAAAGAAGCTTAAGTGCTTCTTCTGTGGGAAGGTCGGGCACATAAAGAAGCATTGCAAGGACTTCCTTTCTAAAGGAGGTAGGTGTGATCTTCTATATTTAGAAACTTGTTTGGTTAAGGAATCCAGTGACATTTGGGTCATAGATTTCGATGCAACTAATCATGTTTGTGTTTCTCTGCAGGGGTTCAAAGAAACAAGAAGTCTACTGCATGAAGACTTCACGCTTCGAATGGGCGATGGATCCTTGGTCTTAGCGGAAGCAGTGGGAGACGTCCATCTTTATTTTGATAATTATAAGAATTTATTTTTGCAAGATTGTTTTTATGTTCCTAAATTTTAAAGGAATTTAATTTCTGTAGCTTGTTTATTTAAAGACTCTTATTTGGTTCCTTTTACTGATATAGTGGTGATTCGTAAAAACAAATCTTTTATCTGTTTTGGTTGGATGCAAAATAATCTATATTTTATCAAACCTAAGATGGACTAATTACTTAATGCTGAGATGAATGATAATAACTCTAAAAGACTTAAAACTTTTCACTCTAATAAGACTTATCTTTGGCATTTGTGCTTTGGTCATATTAACCTGAATAGGATTCAAAGGTTTGTAAGGGATGGACCTTTAAGTCACTTAAAGGTGGAATCTATACCTAAATGTGAATCTTGTTTGGAGGGTAAAATGACCAAAACACCATTTGGGTCTAAGGGCAATAGGGCCGAAGAGGTTCTAGAACTTGTGTATAGTGATGTTTACGGACCGTTGAACATTTAGGCATGAGAAGGGTATGAGTACTTCGTCACTTTTATTGATGATTACTCAAAATATGGGCATGTGTACCTGATGCACCACAAAAGCAAAACTTTGGCAAGTTCAGGGAGTTTTGGGTTGAAGTGGAAAAGTAATTGGGTAGACCCATAAAGACACTTCGATCCGATCAAGGTGGGGAATACCTTTCTGATGAGTTCTTGGGACACTTATTAGAGACTGAGATTTTATCTCATTTGACTACGCCGGGCACTCTACAGCAGAATGGCATAATGGGGAGAAGAAATAGGACTTTGTTGGACATGATTAGGTCCATGATGAGTTATTCATCATTGCCTTTATCCTTTTGGGGATATGCACTACAAACCGCATGTTATCTTTTGAACAATGTGCCTTCAAAATCAGTCCCTAAAACTCCTCACGAGTTATGGACGGGTAAGAAGACATCCTTAAACCATATTCGCATATGGGAATGTCTGGCTCATGTCCTGTTTAAGGATCCGAATAAGTTGGAAGCATGTTCAAAAGTTGCATGTTTGTAGGATATCCAAAAGGGACTAAAGGGTGTTATTTCTATAACCCAAAGGAAAATAAAGTTGTGGTTTCAACTAATGCAACTTTCCTTGAGGAGAGTTACATGGACGAGTTTAAACCTCAAAGCAAAGTGGTGCTTGAGGAGTTAAGGAGTGATCCGATCACTCCAAAGGTTTCAAATGAAACCATTCCGATCAGTGTAGAAAAACCAAACAAACCTGAACAACAACCTGAGGGGCTTCAGCATAGTGGGAGGATCAGGCGTCAACCTAAGAGGTATATGTTCTATGGGGAGGTGTTTTTGGCTGAACTGGATGAACATGACAGGGATCCTTATACTTACGCAGAAACTATGGAGGATGTTGATTAAAAACTCTAGACAGAGGCCATGAACATAGAGATGAAGTCTAGGGAGACTAATCAGGTCTGGGAGCTTGTGGATCTTCCCAAAGGGGTAAAACCCATAGGGTGCAAGTGGATCTACAAGAGGAAAAGAGGAGTGGATGGAAAGGTCGAAACCTTTAAAGCTAGACTCGTAGCTAAGGGTTATATGTAAAAGGAAGGAATCGATTATGAGGAAACCTTTTCACCTATAGCCATGCTTAAGTCCATCCGGATTCTCTTGTCCATAGCTGCCGCTCTTGACTATGAGATTTGACAGATGGATGTCAAGATGGCTTTTCTAAATGGCTCTCTTGATGAGTCCATTTATATGGCACAACTAGACGGGTTCAAGGTCAAGGGTCAAGAGGATAAGGTTTGTAAGATGCTAAAATCAATTTATGGACTTAAGCAGGCTTCTCATTCTTGGAACATAAGATTTGATTAGGTGATCAAGACTTATGGGTTCTCACAAAATGTGGATGAGCCATGTGTTTACAAGCACATTAAGGATAGGAAGGTAGTTTTTCTACTGCTCTATGTAAATGACATTCTGTTGATTGGCAATGACATTGGGGCATTGTCATTGATCAAATTATGGTTGACCAAGCAGTTTGACATGAAGGACTTGGGCGAGGCTAATTTTGTTCTTGGTATCCAGATCTTTCGAGAAGGAAGAACAAAATGATAGCTTTGTCCTAGGTCGGCTACATAGATAAAATTCTTAGGAGGTTTGCAATGCAGGATTCTAAGAAAGGTGGGCAACCATCTAGGTTTGGAATTACTCTTTCTAAGAAAGACTCTCCAAAGTCTTATGAAGAAAGAGAATACATGAAGAAGGTGCCCTATGCTTCGGTAGTAGGTAGTCTCATGTATGCCATGCTTTGCACACGACCGAAAATTAGTTATGTGGTCGGGATTGTAAGTCAATTTCAAGCGGATCTAGGACCGAACCACTGGGTTGCGGTAAAGCATATTTTCAAGCACCTGAGAAGGACTTGAGGGTATATGCTTTTATATTCGGGTAAGGACTTGACTCCTCTAGGATATATTAACTCAGATTTTCAATCCTGTCTAGACTCTAGGAAATCAACTTCGAGTTTTGTGTTTACTCTGGGCGGTGGTGCCATCAGTTGTAGAAGTGTGAAGCAAGATTGTACTTTGGATTCAACGATGGAGGCCGAGCATGTGGCAGCTAGAGATGCTTCGGAAGAAGCAGTGTGGCTCCGCAAGTTCCTTAGAGATCTTGAGGTAGTACCTGGTATGGATAAGGCGGTATCATTGTACTGTGATAATAGTGCGGCGATTGCTAATGCTAAGGATCCAAGATTTCACAAAAAGAGTAAACATATTGATCAGAAGTATCATGTGATACAGGACTTCGTTGAGGGCCGGCATGTCAGGGTGTGCAAGATTGCATTAGAGGACAATTTAGCTGATCCATTTACGAAGACACTTACTAGGAGAGTCTTTGAGAGGCATGTGGAAGCTATGGGGATGCGAGATTTGTCATATCTACTCACTTAGTGCAAGTGGGAGATTGTTAGACATGTATGCCCTAAGGAGTAAAAATATAATAAGTTTTTGGAGACATTTTTATCAATAAAGAATTTATTCATTATTTATATACCATATCTTGTCCTCTTAGCGTTCATATTTGTTGAATGTATGTTAAGCAAACAATAGTCTGAGACCGTTGGTCTAAACCTTAAAAATTGGGCATATGATGGACAGATTATGCGAAAGACAGGATTCTTAAGGTGATGGTCTAAATCATAAGATCCGCAATTGAGGGAATAAAGTTGGGCACTTTATTCATGTAAAGATTGTTATGTTGTCTATATCCCAATTGGGAGATGGTTTGTCTTGACCATCGGAGGTGGACTCCGTGAGTAGAAACATTGGCATGTTGTCATAGGAGACAATGTGTTAGATCGGGACATAAAGTGAATTGATTTGGATTAATAATTCTATCTCGGCAAATCGATTAACTTTAGACAATCATTTGTATTGTATCTTAATTATGAGATGAATAGTGGGCCCATTGTCTTGGCTTGTGTCTTTTGATGTACCAAAGGGTGACACCCACATCTTAATAGTGGTATGCATGCTGGTACATTGGAGACATGACTCTTGATAGCGTAGACTTGTTATTCATAGATATGAAATCCATAGCTCCTCTTTAGGAGTAGTGATATCCTCTTATATGCGTTATCCTGTAATTAGAAAACTGGAGTGCTCAACCATTTAAATACATAGGTATAACCGAATGGTATACTATCTTTGGATAGTAATTTTTTGATGGTGAGATAATAGAATGTAAGATAAAAATAATTGGGAAGGTAAGACAGAACTTATCCTTAAGCCGATTATGGATAATCATATGGGGATACAATACACTATGATATGTCATAGAGACTTAGCTATACGGGCTTCATAATTCTATGTAGTTCGAGAGTACAGCTCCAAGCTTTTAGTAGAGTAGCGTTAGAGTTGATAATTATGAAATATATATCTAGGATATTGGGTTCATAGTTATCAGGAGCTTGAACTATATAGGTCCATTTGGTCCCTTTTGCTAGCTCACAAAATCCTATAACGATACGGCGTGCTTTTCTAATAATTGGTGACTTATGTCAGATTTATCAGATTAGTTAAAATTTGAAAGAATCAAATAATTCATGTCTGTTTATCGGTTGAATTAATTTTGTGATAAAATTAATTCAAGATAAACTTGTTGAATGATTGAGATTGGATAATTCTTGTCTGTTTATCGGTTGATTTAATTTTGAATAAATTAGATCAAGATAAACTTGTAGAATTATTAGGAATTCATTTATTTTCTTAGAGATTATCTAGATAAAGTTGTTTTAATCAGATAACTTTTCTATTGGGTTATTTGAATTAAAACTAAGACTTTATCCTATAGATTCTCGGGTAGAAAATAAAAGATTCGCGGAGATATTTAGTCGACAGTTCAGCCTGTCAATCCATGTGTTCGACCTACCGATGCGCCTATTTGGCCTGCCGAACAGGCTGATTAGCCTGCCGATGAGCGAAGGATAAGATCACGTGTTTTTACACAGATCTTATCAGAGATTGATCCAAACTTGATTCTGTTTTGAGTTTTTGAGACCTAATCTGATAAGGACTGACCCTAGACCCAACCTCTATAAATAGGGAATAAGTCTTAAGAGTTATTTAGATCAATTGAGAGATTAAGAGTGATACTCTGCTTGTGAGATTTTGAAAACTCCCTGAGAGCTTTTGTTCACAAATCATGAACACTAGCTTTGGGTTCTCTTGATTGGTTGGAAGGAGAGTCACCTGGTGGAAGAGCTGTATGTGTGAGTCCACACTCACAAAATTTAATTTGTGAAATTTGTGGATTTATGGTATGATTTATATATGCTAGATTAATTAATTTGTGAAATTGTTTTTAATTGAATTGCATTGTATATATTTCGATTAAGGACTTACGAAATAGATAGAAAATGGATGTGGGATTTTTAATTAACTAGAGAATATGTAATGGTGTCGAAGAGTTCTTGGAATTTGCCAAAACTCATGCCCAAGGTGATAAAATTCGGTATCCTTGTGTTCAATGTGAAGACCATAGATCTCACTCAATTCTTGTTGTTAGAGGACATTTATTTCAAAATGAGATTATAAGTAGTTTCCAAACGTGGTATTTTCATGGTGAGTTTAAGTTCAATACAACTTTAGTAAGTAAAGAAAATGAACCTATTGTAGAAGATAGTATGGATGATCATAACAATATAGTTGACATCGTCAATGATTTAAAAGAACACTTTTTACACCGTTTAGAGTTATTTGAGACAATGATGAATGATACTGAAACACCCCTAGATGAGGGTATACCAATATAGTTGGATTATGGAATTTGAAAGCATCGGGTGGGTGGTTAAATTCTAGTTTCACAAATCTTTTGGAATTTCTAGAAAGGGTTCTATCAGAGGATAAGAAATTACTAACTAGTATGTATGAGGTTAAGAAGACTTTGAGCACTTTGGGAATGGAGTATGAGAAAATTTATGGTCGTAAAAATTATTGTGTTTTTTATAGGAATGAGTATGAGGACAAGAATTATTGCCCGGTTTGTAAAATGTGAAGGTGGAAGAAAAGAAATGAGCTAAAAGACGGTAAGAATGGAATGCCGACGAAGGTATTGTGGTACATTTCACTAGTGTCACGTTTGAGGCGTTTATTCAGAACTATAGAGCATGCCAAGAATTTGACATGGCATCATGACAAATGGGTTGACGATGGTATGATTTGACATCCAGTGGATTCACCATAATAGAAGACTTTTGAAGCCAATCATACTAAGTTTAGTGCGGATCCAAGAAATATATATTTTGCTTTGTCAACAGATGGAATAAACTCACATAGTAACATGAGTAGTAGGCATAGCACTTGGCTCATACGTAATACTTGTCAACTACAATCTCTCTCCAAAAATATGCATGAAGTGGAAGTTCTTAATTTTGTCTTAATTGATTTTGAGTCCTCACCAACTAAAGAATGACATTGATGTGTACTTGACAACATCAATCGATGACCTAAAGAACTTGTGGAAAAATGGAATCAAAGTTAGAGATTCTTACAAAAAAGAGACATTCACACTTCGTGCAATGTTGATATGGATAACTAACGACTTCCCCATATATGGCCATTTATCTGATTATTTGATGAAGAGTTCTATTTGTTGTCCTATTTGTATGAAGGAAAAGTCTCACAAACGATTGAAGAATAAAAAGAAAACCATTTTTCTTGGTCATAGAAGATGGTTGCCAAGAGACCATCATTACCGCAAATAAGAGAAAGCCTTTGATGGCAACATCGAAGAAAGAGACCCTCGTCGACCTTTGACGGGTGAAAAAATATTTGAAATGGTAAAAAATGTGAAAGTAGTACTCGGGAAGAGAATGCGAGGTAATGATGTGCTGTCGATAAATAGACTATGGAAAAAGGAGATAAATCTTTTTCAAACTTCTATATTGGAAGAAACTTTTTGTTCATAGTTGCTTCGATGTTATGCATTTTGAGCAAAACATTTGTGAATCAATAGTCGGCACATTGTTAGACTTTCTAGGCAAGACTATGAATGGTAAAAAAGCACGGCTGGATCTTATGGAAATGGAGATTAGGCCTAATTTGTTTCCCGAGAAAAGAGGAAACTACACTTACGTATCTTAGGTGAAGCATACGGTATCAAAAAGGGAAAGGAGAAAGTTTTGTGAATGGTTTGCCTCGTTGAAAGTGTAACACCCTCCAAATTTTTGTATAATCGATAAGTAACGGCGTTAAGTAATTTCCTTATTGATATGTGATATATTGTTACTAACTATTTTTGTTTTTATTTTAAGTATTATGACAGGTGACGGCCACATGGAATTGATGTGCTCAAGTGTTCAAGTGTTCATGTCATTTATGTAGTGTGTTTAAATTTTTATTTAATGTTTTGATATGGCAGTTCGGTAGGCCGAATCTTCAAGTTCAACAGGCCGAATTGTCTGTCTCGAAACGGCAAGCCGATGGAATTTCATCGGCAGGCCAGACCTCAAGCCTTCGGTAGGCCAAACTGAGTAGTCGGCAGGCCGAAGACTGTTGACGAGCAGTCAGTACAAAATTTGTGACAAGGATGATTTTGTGATTTGATATAATTGGATGATTAATTGCAATTGATTAGCATATTTTTTGGCCTTTTCTTTAATTATGGTAAAGAAATGTTTGACTTTAGATTGATTAGATTATTTTGATATGGTTTCCTATTTTTTGAAAGTTGATATATGGTAAGTGGAGCCTAATCAAATTGACTTCCCTTATTTCGCTCCATTCTTACACTTAATTACCCTAAATTTAGTAAAAAAAATTCTGACATAATAGAGAGTATTGACCCCTTTTTTCATTATCCTCATTCACGTTAATTTTTTTCTCTCTCTCTTTCTCTATTTTCTTAGAAACACTCCCTCTCTTTCCTCACGTTTTTCTCCTCTCCTTCTTCTCCTTATTTCTTGAGAATATTTGGATGAAATATTGATATTTTTGTTGGAGTGAATCCAAAGAAAACTTGCGAAGAAATTGTTTTAAGGTAAGAACTCCTTTTTTCAGTAATGTATTTCTCCTTCTTAATCAGACTATCATAACTTTGGCTAGGAGTTTTCTTTTACTCTGAAATTTTAATATGATGCTCATATATGTGTTGTGTGATGTTCTGCCAAATTTCACGTTAATTAGATTTTTCTATGTTAAGTTATGAATTTTCTTCTCTCTGTTACTCATGGAAATTACTGTTGATTGGTTATGTTGCATGAAAATGTAGTTTTTTGTTTATAGGGCAAGTATGAATTTTCTTATCCTCATGATATTATGTTTACATGTCAACATTGTCCCTGCCAAGTTTGGTGCTCAAATTTAGTGTAAATTTTAAGTTATTGAGCTTTGATTTCATAGAGGTCAGGAAACATTTGTGTTGATAGTTTTGTTTTAATGTTTATGGTTAATGAAACTTATTACGAATTAATGTTTTTGAGAGATGAATGTATGTGAGATGTATTTTGGTAATGGATGATTCCTTGAATGATAATTTTATTCTTAAATGAATGTATGACATTAATGCACTAAGGAGCGAGCACATCAAGACTGCGGCAACGTCACCTACAAATTAAGGTTAAGTAAGCTACACAAGTAAGTACATTCTCACCTACAGCATGATGAAATTTACAAAAGTTTGAAAATCAATGTTTATGATGGTTTTATGATGGATTCTCATGATGATAATGCATGATGTATTATTATGAAATTTTCAATGTAAAGAAATTTATGCATGTTTTGTAAAGTATAAAAGTGTATATATATATATGTATCACCTAAATAAGTGTTGCACACCCCATGTTATGTTATGCTTATATTTATGATGTCATGATTAGATTAGGACTAGCTACTTTTCTCTTCTCATGAAGGCGCGCCTAAAATGATGATTATGATGCAACACTTGGGCCCTTAAGATAAAATGAATAAAGTTTTAATTTTGAATAATGTAATGAAAGATATGTTCTATATGAAATTGTGCTTAGTGCACCATTATGATGATGCATACGATGAGGATGTTCTTAAATTGTTTTTATTTTCGCGAGGAATGTAATGTACTTACAAAGCTTTAGCTTATTTTAGTTTTATATCATGTTACAGATAAGTGTAAGAAAGTTATGGACTAGGTGGAGGGCAAGGGAAGGCGTGTGAACTATACATGATGGATTAAAAATGGAACACTTCAAAGAAGTTTCAAAAGTCATAGACTATGTTTTGTTTTATTAAGTATGTTCAATCATTTAGTATGTTTATTTGAATAGACATAAAGATTTGAAATATGTCTCTTAAACCTTATTTTTTTATTAATTGTCCTCTGCATTTTGAAATATTGGGACTTGTTTTAAATTAAGAATTTTTGTTTTAAAACAACAGTTCGTCCTGCTGAACAATGTTGGTCGGCCTGTCGAACTTAGCAAATTTTAAAACCCTATTTGCAGAGCTTCGAACAGCCTGTCGGTGGTTGAACTTTGGACTGCCAGTCAGGTTCGGCCTGCCGAAGTCTGAAGTTCGGCTGCCAAACTTAGAAAGTAGATTTTTTTTAAATGTTGTGTCGCTTTCATTTTAAATTATGGTTTTATTATTTGGTATGTTTAACTATTTAAAGAATGTTTATAATCATGTAATTTATTAATAAAAAAAAAGTATGCATGGATTCTGGGTATGTTTCCAAATTTATGTTTCATTCAAATAGTTTATCTTATACAATGATTAAAAGAATGAATGTAACGTCATCTGTGACGTCTGTAAAGGGGGCATTACAAGCTTTGGTATCAGAGCAGAATTTTCGTTTTCAATTCATACCCTCACACGTCAGTCCAAGTCCTCCAAGTAAGTATCTTTTAAAGTTAAATGTTAAGATGCAATTATGATGATAAGTATAAGACCTAGTTGCCTAATGATTAATGCCTTAGTAGTGAAAACTTGTCTCATAAATTAGAAGATTATTCTTAAGCTCCTAATTCTTTTAGGAAATTGACAATGAACGGCCACAGAAGAATGCAAATCCGTACCCAGACCAATGAAAGGTTGATGACCATGATCGTTGATCTGCAAAGGCAACTCGAGGAATAGAGAAGCGAAATTGCAGAGCTGAGGGCCAATGGTCAACGGTGGTTTTTAATTAAAGAATCACATTAAAACATGATTCAGTTTTAAATTAAATTTGATATAGTGGTTATTTCAAATCTAAAATTAATTAAAAAATAACTGAATACTCAGATATAAAAAGGTAGAGATAACAGTTATCTCTGTCAATCTTTTTCACATAACTTTTATAAAATACTCAGAGAAAAAAACTGAGAGTTCTTTTTTTAAAAAAAAAGGCCTGCTATCTCATGTGCTGAGTACTTAGCAGATCTAGAAAAGTGTCAGGTTAATTTATTCTTATAGTTTGATGCCCACTCATCTTTTCATTGGTGTGGAGGCTTGGCTTGGAAGATCGTGGTGTCAAAGAGAATAGCTAGGATACCTGGATAGGTCTTCAAGAGGTTTGTAAAAATTCTCCAGGCTTTCTATTATTAATTAAAATTATATAACTATTTCCAATTAACAATGTTTTCAGAAAATCTTTGTTTGTCAATGATCCGTTCCTTCCGTTGTGTTTTCATATTTAATTCCAACACTTGAAAGAGGCAGCACGCTGTCGACATACCCTAATGTGCTACGTGCAGATCATGCCGAGGCTAATCTATTCAAAGACGACGACGGTAAAAATCCAGTCCAAAAAGTTACCTCGAAAGAAGGTGTTGAAATTGCTAGAGGAAGGATTCTTGGAGGAAGAAGCATGATAAACATAGGCTTCTACTGAAGAGCCGAAAAGGATTTCTATCCAAAATCGGGCATTAATTGGGACTTTGATATGGTTGAGAAGGCATATCAGTGGGTTGAGGAGACGATTGTTTGCCGTTCAGATTTGCTTCCTTGGCAATCCATCTTTAAAGATGCTTTGTTAGAAGCCGGGTTGGTTCCAGATAATGGATTTAGTGTAGAGCACATTGTCGGAACCAAAGGTACATATACTTTCAATGGGTTAGGAAGGAGACATGGAGCTATGGAGTTGCTTAATAGAGGAGATTTTGGAAACCTGCAAGTTGGGGTTGATGCAACGGTTGAGCAAATCCTTTTCACTCTCACCAGAGGTCCAGGTACAACTTGACACAGATAGATTGGGCACCCTTTTCCTTAAAGCTAGTTTTGGGATGAGTTCTGCCCAATCCCATTTATCGATGGTGTAATTTTTTTATATACAATATTAATATTGGAGTGGAAAAGTGAAATGGGAAACTTGTTGCATTCTAGTTAAATTGACCAAATAAATAGAGATGTAGTTAGGATTGATTGAATTCCTCAATCTTTCCTTATATACATATACATACATATATATATATGTATTCAATCTTTATTTGATTTTTAAAGATTGAAAAGATAACATATTTTCTATTAAGGGCTTATCAATATATATTTCCCTCAATACTGCATCAACCTGATTATGGAGATGTTATCCTTTTCATCGAGGAATGCAATATTTTATTATTCAAGAGTTAGAACAAAAAGTTGAGATCATATTTAGTATCCATATCATTTTGTTCGAAATGTTTAAAACATTTGCAATTTTCACCGAGTCCTTTTTTTCTTTTTGGAAATGAAATGAATCACCAAATCCTATAGGTTGTTAATTTAAACAAAATCAGAGTGCAGCATGTCTAAAATTCATGACTAAACTTTTTAGGAAAAAAAGATTATTTACTTTTTTATAGTCTGTATTTTAAGTTTATTCAAAAAGTATGCCTAAATTTTTTGTCTCATCAAATATTTACCATGGAATTATATTTAATACAAAAATATATACCTTTAATTGGTCAGTATTCAATTTTGATCTAGAAATACCCAAAACACCTTGAAAATAAAAATAAAAATAAAGAAAGTCTAATTTAAAAAAATCTAAACAAAAATCCTTGATCATTTTTTGGTGGAAACCTAATCACTTATCCTTCACCTATGGCTCAACCCAACCCATTGTCACCCCAACCTCAGCCTACCGTTGGTGCAAAAGACCACCCCACCACTAACCATACCTTATTCCATCTCCACAAGAACCCCAAGGGCCCGAACTCTGACCTTGCTCCTACCCTATAAACTCTGCCACACTCCACCCTACCTCACATTTAATTCATGTAGTATTGTAGAAAACATGAGTTTAAAAAAAATGGTGAGCACCCCTTCATCTAGAATCTCAAATTTCTCCCAGATCTTCTCGCCTCACTCCCAAGATTTGATACATCATGCCTCCTCATACTTCCACGACGACAATGTGATATGTCGGTCTTGTTGTGTTTTTCTTTTTTTTTATAAATTTATTTTTTGATGTTTTGTTTTGTGGAGGTAGAGCCTACATTGAGATGAGTTAGTAAGGTAGGGGTGAAGCATGGGTGATTGAGGTGGGAGAGGCGATAGTAAGGGCAGGGTGAGCCAGTGAGGTTAGGAGGGTTTAGGTTTTTCTTTATACAAATGGTTGGTTGTTTTTCTTATTTAGATTTTTTTTGTTTTTCTTTTCAGGGGTATATTAGGTTTTTTTGTTAAAATTGAGTGTTAGATGGAGAAAAAGGTATTTATTTATGTATTAAGTATAATTTAAAGTACTTTCCGTAAGAGGAAAGATTGAAGATATACTTTTTGAATAAACTCAAAACTTAAGATACAAAAAGATAAATATCCCAAAAGAAATTTACGACTAGCTTAACATTAGAACTAAAATCCTTTAAACTAAACCTATAAGGGAAGTGGTTAATTTTTTTTATGCACAACATAAATTTTTTTTTATTTTTTTAAATTTCAATGAAGGGATTCAAATTATACATCTTCTTGATAGAGTTGAGTGTGAAAGAAGGTTAACTAATTCTGTATTATTTCACCATGCACGTTTGACTGCAAAATGGAGTCCAATACAGGGACTCCAGAGGGGTGCCTTATTGGGCATTTGTACTTGCCAAGGGAGAAGTTGTTTTGAGCGCCGGTGCAATCGGAAGTCTTCGACTGTGCCCCCTCAGCGGCGTGGGCCTAATTTTTGACCTCTCCTCGCATTTCATCCCCGTTGTTCATTCCCAACCCTATGTCAGAAAGTTTATAGCTGACGATCCTCGTAACAGCATTGGCATGGTGGTTCCATTTTCACTTGATTCCTTATATGCACAGGTTGTGGGAATTGAAACTGACTTTTACATAGAGTCTCTTTCTACCGCAAAACCATTTGCTTAACTTACTAAACCCAATGGCCTTTACGACAATTTATTTACTCCCCTAAATTTGAGTTTGGCATTTCTCTTTAACAAAGTTCTTGGCCCCTTGTCTGTCGGTTCCCTTTCATTGGCTTTGCCGAACAACGTTAGGGTTGGCCTGAGGGTTCGTTTCAACTACTATTCTGAACCAGAGGATCTTGCTCATTGTGTTAACGGAACGAGGAAAATTGGCGATATGTTGAGGACCAAGGTTCTTGCTTCTTTAAAGTTTTGACAAGAATGCACAAAATGAGAAGGGGTTTAAGTTAGTTGACCCGACTTTACCCGTGAATTATCAAACTGACAATTCATCTTTGGAAAGCTTTTGGAGAAGCACAATCATGACATGGTGGCATTACCATGGAGGGTGCCTAGTGGGAAAGGTTGTTGATGGTGATTTTAGGTTTATAGGTATTAATGCACTTCGTGCTATGGATGGATCAGTTCTCCGCAGCTTACCAGGCACTAATCCTCAGGCTATCATTATGATGATAGGCCCGTAAATTGTGTATTTTTTTTTTAAGATTTTTTTTAAGCGAACATGATTTTTTCCCCTTTTAGTAGGAAAAAAAAAAGAAAGAAAGATTTTAAGTAGAAAGTTTTTTTTTTCTTTTTTCAAGGTGTGAGAAAGAAAAATTGACATTAAACCACTAATGACTAAACGTGATATTGGTCGCAACTTGTAAATGTTGTGACTAAAAAAGGTATAATCAAAACAATATTATTAATAAAATTTATTATTTTATCCCTAAAAAATTTATTATTATATTTTAGTTTCTAATTAGTTTTTTTTAATTACTACAAATGCTTTATTATTAATTTGTTTTGAAAGATAGAAATATTAAAAGGGAAAGTATCAAAAATTGAAATATATTCTCTCTCTCTTTCTCTCTCATCCCTTTCTCTCTTCTATCTAGTAGTTTCTCGCTTTTTTTTTTTTTTCTAGGTATGAGTTTTAGCTCTATTCAAATAAAGTATTGTAACTATTTTCTTTTTGTATTAATTTTCAAGCTTTGCTTTTATTCCTTCTTTGGCTTGCTTTTAGAATATTTATCTTCTTTTTTCGATGAGATTTTTGCAATTTTCTTTTTTATTAATAATTAAATTTTCAGTGGGGAGATTACCATAAGATTTTTCAATCAATGTTCTATTAGTGTTTATACTTCTCGTTATTGAATCTTGGAGAATGAAGATTGAAAAGAAGAACAACAGATGAGCAAAGGAGAATCGGTTTAGGAGAAGAAGAAAAACGTGACTAAAGGAAAAATGTGAATTCAGTATATTGATATTCTGTATGTTTGGGTTATATACCCACTTGTACAAAAAAGAGTAATTAATTTACAACTGAAAATTAACTAACTTCTAGTTTCTAGCTGATTACCAGTGGTAAACTATCAGAAACTAAAACTGAACTAAAACAAACTTGTAACTAATTTCTAATTTTGTACAGCTCAACTCACTAATAACTTCCTTGATAGCAAACACAACTAACTAGTGTATGTCCTAAAAGTCCCCCTCAAGATGGACTATAAATATCTTTTATAGCCATCTTGGATAACAAAGGAAATAGAGAAGAAGCAGGTAATGCTTTAATGAACACATCTGCAAGTTCATTGTAAGATCGAACAAGAAGTAACGTCACTGAACCATCAGTAAGTTTATCTTGAAGAAAGTGGCAATCAATTTTAATGTGCTTTATGCATTCATGAAATGTGGGATTGGAAGCTATATGGACAGCTGTCTGATTATCACAAAAGAGAATAGTAGGCATGGGATGGGAAACAGAAAATCCTTCAGCAACTATTTTAGCCATAGGAGTTCACTAGTTGTAGCAACTAAGGCGCGGTATTTAGCTTCAGTAGATGAGCGAGAGATCATGGATTGCTTCTTGGCTTTCCAAGAGATGAGAGAATCTCCTAGAAAAATGCAGAAACCAATAGTAGACTTTCTAGTATCCAGGTAGGAACCCCAGTCAACATCTGAAAATGCTTTCGGTTGAAGAGAGGAGGACGAGGGGAAAAATAGACCTTGGCTAGGATGTGCCTTGAGGTACCTGAGCAAATGATGGACAACTTGAAGATGTGGAACCTAAGGTTGTGCAAGAAATTGGCTGAGTTTATGAACTGCATATGTAATGTCTGGCCTGGACAAGGAAAGATATAAGAGGCATCCAATGAGTCTCCAATATTGAGAGATATCAGACAATAGTTCACCATGAGCAGAGCTGAGTTTCAAATTGGGATCCATAGGAACTGAGGCAAGTTTAGATGCTAGAAACCCTATATCTTCCAAAAGTTGCAAGTTGTAATGTTGTTGAGAGAGAACAATACCTTGAGCAGAACGAGCAATCTCAAGACGAAGAAATTATCTTAATTTTCCTAGGTCCTTGAGTTTGAAATGACTTTGAAGAAAGGCCTTTACAGAATTAATATGGTGGATGGAAGGACCAATGATGATTATATCATCCACATACACAAGCAAAGCAACAAAGGATGATCCTGTGCCTTTGGTGAATAGAGAATAATCAAACTTGGATTTACAAAATCCAAACTGAAGGACTGAGGCTAAAAATTTTGCATACAATTGCCTCGAGGCTTTTTTAAGGCCATAAATGGATTTATACAATTTACAAACAAGTTTTTGTGCATGATGAGAAGGCTCCCCCTAAACAGATAACCCAAAGGAAGATCCATATACACTTCCTCAAAGAGATCTCCATTAAAAAATGTGTTGTTTGTTGGGTTTGGTGCCCTAAAAGCTGTGACATTGTACATAGTGTTAATAAATAAATAAAATAACATTTATTATTATTTTGGTTGATTATATGTATTATGAATATATTTATAAACATCAAGAAAATTCCATGATTATATATGTGACTATAAATTTAACATATAAGTGTTATTTGCTTAGCGATAAAATTTATAGATAATAATCTAAATAGTCCGTAATAATTAATTAAAATTTGGGACCTTTAATTAAAAATTACAAGTACAGTCTAATCTCATCTAAAATGAAATAGTCATTATCCGGACTATTAATGTATAAACATTAGATTGGAGGTACTTTATATAATGAGATTATATAGGACTGGACCAGATAAATTATGAATCTCTAATAATCATCTGTTACAAATAGAGTATTCAAATTTATCACTATGATGATCATATATTTGACAGTCTTAATCCTGAGTATTTATTAGACTCCTATTTATGACATTATGTTTTTTGACTTGCATGGTAAGATTTGTCTAAGCACAGATTATAACTTAGCATCTTGGAAACATAAAGTAATAAATGGCTGGGAATAATATTATACAGATATGGAATCCATTCCTTCCCTATGGAAGTTAGAAAAATAGTTATCTTGAGTGATAATTCAAGGTTTGAACAGTAGAGCGCTCGTTCATAATAAGATTATGAATTAATTGTTCATTAGAGAATTATTGGAACTCAAGGATAAAGATGTAATAAGACAGGTGAACGGAAATTGAACCTAACTCTTATTATGAACTATTTATAGAGGACTGACTTATATGTAATGATTATATCAATGGACTACTCGCTAATTTTCTTTGAGTAATTTCATTGTAATCTCAAGAGTTCAGTTTCAGGTTTTTAGTGGAGTGACACTGAAACTAATAAATTTGGCACATTAATTAAAGAGTTTGATTAAATGTCAAATTTATTGGAGCTTGGATTATAGGTCCATAGGTCCCCAATACCACCTCTGTAACACTATATTGGATTTTTGCATAGAATGAATTATACATGTTTAATTCAGAATTTTTGAATTCTGAATTAATTTTTTTTCACACTTGAATTATTAACGTGACACAGAAAAATGTTCTCTGTGACACATAATTTAATGTGATAAATGTTATCACATTTAACTGAGCATTAGTTAATTAATTGATTATTGTTAAAATCTATTCTTAAATAAATGTGATTTATTTTTGAATTGAGATTTATATATATATATGGTTTTGAACCAAATCTTTTTATATATATATAAGATTTTATAATATATTAATATATATATATATATTAATATAATATTATAAAAAAAAAGTGCAGGCGTGAACCTTTCACGTTTCACTTATATATATATATATATATATATATAAACCGAATCACATGTTGTGATTCGATCAAAGTCAAAAAAAAAAAAAAAAAAACTTTATGTAAACTTACGAATAAGGATTCGAGAAACAAAACAAAAAGAAAGAAGAAAACAGAAAAGAAAAGAAAAAAAAAGGGAAAGGAAAAGAAAAGGAAAAGTAAAATTACTAATGGCTCAGTTATAAAAAGGTAGAGATAACAGTTATCTCAGTAATTTTTATTCACATAATTTTTAGAGAGAAAAACTGAGAGTTCTTCTCTAAAGAAAAAGGTCTGCTATCTCATGTGTTGAGTACATAGCAGATTCAGAATAGTGTGAGGAAAATTCATTCTTGCAGTTTGACGCCCACTCGTCTTTCCATTGGTGTGGAGGCCTGGTTTGGATGATCGTGGTGTCAAAGAGGAAAGCTAGGATACCCTGATAGTCTTCAAAAGGTTAGTAAAAATTCCTAAAGCTTTCTGTAATTAAAATTATATATCTATTCCCGATGAACAAAGTTTTCAGAAAATTTTTGTTTGTCAACGATCCGTTCCTTCCGCTATGTTTCATGTTTTAATTCCAACATTGTTAACATCCATTTGGACCAAATGGCAAGAATTGACAGCAGCTAAGGCTAAGAGTACCTTGACTGTGACTAGTTTTGTAACGGGTGAAAATGTTTCTAGAAAATCAACTCCTTATTGCTGTGTGTAGCCTTTAGCAACTAACCTGGCTTTATGGCGATCAACTGAGCCATTAGGTTTAAGTTTGAGTTTGTAAACCCATTTGCAACCTATGGTATGTTTTCTAGGAGGTAGAGGAATGACAAACCAAGTGTGATTTGCTTCCATAGCATCCAATTCTGCTTTCATTGCTTCCTTCCATTAAGGAAATGTAACTGCTTGATGATAAATCTGAGGTTCATATTGTGAAGAAACATTAAGAATGAAGGTTTTATATGATGGTGAGAGTGAATGATATGACAAGTACTGATCTAGAGGATGAGAAGGAGAGGTGTTTGATTTTGGCAGTTTGTTGTAGAATTGTGTGACTCCATAACTATTGAAGAGAAAGGCTTGGAACAAGAAATGAAATTCTTAAATCAAGAACAAGAATCGATGAAACTTGATCCAGATTAAGCAACAGGTTTCAGCTCTGATACCATATTGAATCTTCGACAATGAAGATTGAAAAGAAGAACAACAGATAAGCAGAGGAGAATTGGTTTAGGAGAAGAAGAAAAACATGACTGAAGGAAAAATGTGAATTCAGTATATTGCCATTCTGTATGTTTGGGTTATATACCCACTTGTACAAAAAAGAGTAATTAATTTACAACTGAAAATTAACTAACTTCTAGCTACTAGCTGATTACTAATGGTATACTATCAGAAACTAAAACTAACTTGTAACTAATTTCTAATTTTGTACAGCTTAGCTCACTAATAACTTCCTTGATAATGAATGCAACTAACTAGTGTATGTCCTAAAACTCATTCCCTCTCTCCTGTTTCTGAAAAAAAAAAGTTTAAAACAATGAGAAAAGTAAAAAAGTAGAAAAAATATATACACGTATACATATATATGTTGGAAAAATAGTACGTAGTGGAATTTTAAAATTTTTATATCAGAGTATTTTCTAAAACACAAGTTTAACACGCTATATGCATAAATTAACCAGAGCTTACTTACCTTGTCTATGCTAAAAAGCTACCACAGTTAATGAAGAGAAGTAACATTCCAGAAAGACCTCAACCAACTTGCCTTCTTTGCTATTCCTATCCTCGATCAAAGTGAGTGTGGGCTCATGTCATTCAGCTTTTCACAGGTGACTCTCCTTCTAACCAATTGACAGAACCCAAAGCTACAGTTTGTGATTTATGAACAATAGCTATCAGGGAGTTTCTAGAGTCTCATTGGCAGAGTCTCACTCTTAATCTCTCAACTGATCTTAATAATAATATGACTCACTCCCCTTTATATAAAGGTTAGGCCCAAGAGTCAGTCCTTATAAGATAAGGCCTTGAAAATTCGAAGCAGATTCAAATCAGAATCGATATCTAATAAAATCTGCTTCTAAACACGTGATCTTTTTATCGCGTGGCCAGCATGCTGATCTATCTAACTAGCATGCTGAACTTCCCCCATCGACAGGCCAAACCTAAGGATTGGTATGCCGAACTTGCGATAAAAATTCAAGCAAATCTTTTATTCTCCACCTGAGATACTATAGGATAAAGATTCAATTTTAATTCAAATAACCCAATAGAGAAGTTATCTAATTAAAATAACTTTATCTAGATAATCTCTAAGAAAATAAATAAATTTCTGATAATTTTACAAGTTTATTTTGATTAAATTTATTCAAAATTAAATCAACTGATAAATAGACAAGAATTATCCGATCCCAATAATTCAACAAGTTTATCTTGAATTAATTTTATCACAAAATTAATTCATCCGATAAATAGACATAAATTATTTGATTCTTTCGAATTTCACCCAATCTAATAAATCTGACATAAGTCACCGATTATTGAAAAAGCATGCCGTATTGTTACAAGATTTTTGTGAGCTAGCAAAGGGGACCAAATAGACCTATATAGTTCAAGCTCCCATTAATTATGAAACCCAATATCCTAGATATACATTTTATAATTATCAACTCCAACGTTACTCCACTAAAAGCGTGGAACTACACTCTCGAACTATATAGAATTACGAAGCCCGTGTAGCTAAGTTCCCATGACATATCATAATGTATTGTATCCCCATAGGATTATCCATAATCAGCTTAAGGAAAAGTTCTGTCTTACCTTCCTGATTATTTTTTTATCTTACGTTCCATTATCTCACTATCAAAAAAGTTATTACCCAAAGTGTTAGACATGTATGCCCTAAGGACTAAAAATGTAATAAGTTTTTGGAGACATTTTTATCAATAAAGAATTTATTCATTGTTTATATACCAAATCTTGTCCTCTTTATGTTCATATTTGTTGAATGTATGTTAAGCAAACAATAGTCTGAGACTGTCAGTCTAAACCTTAAGAATTAGGCATATGATGGATAAATTATGCAAAAGACACGATTCTTAAGGTGATGGTCTAAATCATAAGATCCGCAATCGAGGAAATAAAGTTGGGCGCTTTATTCATGTATAGATTGTTATGTTGTCTATATCCCAATTGGGAGATGGTTTGTCTTGACCATCGAGGTGGATTCCGTGAATAGAAACATTGGCACGTTGTCATAGGTGATAATGTGTTGGTTCGGGACATAAAGTGAATTGATTTGGATTAATAATACTGTCTCAATAAATCGATTCACTTTAGACAATCATTTGTATTGTATCTTAATCCTGAGATGAATAGTGGGCCCGTTGTCTTGACTTGTGTCTTTTGATGTACCAAAGAGTGACATCCATATCTTAATAGTGGTATGCATGCCATTACATTGGAGGCATAACTCTAGATAGTAGCTCTTGTTTAGGAGTAGTGATAACCTCTTATATGTGTTATCCTGTAATTGAAAAACTGGAGCGCTAAACTATTTGGATACATAGGTGTAACCAAATGGTATACTATCTTTGGATACTAAGTTTTTCGATTGTGAGATAATGGAACATAAGATAAAAATAATCGGGAAGGTAAGACAGAACTTGTCCTTAAGCCGATTATGGATTATCATATGGGGATACGATACACCAGGTTATGTCATGGAGACTTAGCTATACGGGCTTCGTAATTCTATGTAGTTCAAGAGTGCAACTCTAAGCTTTTAGTAGAATAGCGTTAGAGTTGATAATTATGAAATGTACATTTGGGATATTGGGTTTCATAATTATCAGGAGCTTGAACTATATAGGTCCATTTGGTCCCCTTTGCTAGCTCATAACATCCTGCAACGACACGGCATGCCTTTTCAATAATTAGTGACTTATGTCGGATTTATCAGATTGGTTGAAATTTAGAAGAATCAAATAGTTCATGTCTATTTATCGGTTGAATTAATTTTATGATAAAATTAATTCAAGATAAACTTGTTAAATTATTGAGATTAGATAATTTTTGTTTGTTTATTGGTTGGTTTAATTTTGGATAAATTAGATCAAGATAAACTTGTAAAATTATTGGGAATTCATTTATTTTCTTAGAGATTATCTAGATAAAGTTGTTTTGATCAGATAACTTCTCTATTGGGTTATTTGAATTAAAACTGAGACTTTATCCTATAGATTCTTGGGTTGAAAATAAAAAATTCACAGAGATTTTTTATCGACAGTTTGGCCTACCGATCCACGTGTTTGGCTTGCTGATAGGGACTATTTGGCCTGCCGATCAGGCTGTTCAGCCTGCTGATGAGCGAAGGATAAGATTGCACGTTTTTACGTGGATCTTATCAGATATTGATCCGAACTTGATTCTATTTCGAGTTTTTGAGACCTACTATGATAAGGTCTGACCTTGGGCCCAACCTCTATATAAAAGGAGTAAGTCTTAAGAGTTACTTAGATCAATTGAGAGATTAAGAGTGATACTCTGCTAGTGAGAATCTGAAAACTCCCTAAGAGCTTTTGTTCACAAATCACGAACACTTGCTTTGGGTTCTCTTGATTGCTTGGAAGGAGAATCACTTGGTGTAAGAGCTATACGTGTGAGCCCACACTCACTCTGGTCATGGATAGAGAATAGCAAAGAAGACCAGTTGGTTAAGGCTCTTTTGAAACGTTACTTCTCTTCACGTTTTGTGAGGGTTCTTCGGCATACAAAGGTTAGTAAGATCTGGTTAATTTATGCATATAGCATGTTAAACTTGTGTTTTGAAAAATACTCTGATGTAAAAATTTTCAAAATTCCGCTGCGTACTCTTTTTTCAACAATTGGTATCAGAACAATGTTTTTTACATAAATTTACGAGTTTGTGATCATGTTATATGTATAAATGTTATGATCTTAATCTCTCCTATGCTTGAATTGAATTTTTATAGAGAGTTGACACTCTAGGTTTCTATATAATATTTATGTTGTCATGGATTATATGGTGAATGTTTATTAGTTAATTACGGTTGATTAATTGTTATTTAATTAATTATTAATTAATTAATTTGTACCGGTTATGGTTCTTTAGAGGTTAGAATGTGTACCTAGGTTTTTCATGTAATTAGATGGCGGACTATTATCTCCGTCTAGGAATTGTTGTTTAATTTTAAATTTGTAAGAATTTTGTAATTAAATAATCATTCAGAGAAGAAGGATCTAGAATATGGATGATGGCGCACCCAGGTATTTACTGAGTCTTTAATTTTTGTTTTTGAATTGTTGAAAATAAAATTGATGAATTGCATTAAAAATTGTATTTTCTAAAATGGGAGATTTCTGCTCGGTCAGCATGCCGAACATCATAGTTCGGTAGGCCGATGGCACAATCGACAGGCCGGACGTGTGGCAAAATAGGCTGTCAGTGGGGCAAAAATTAGGCGGCTCTGGCGGCAGGCCGAACTTCTAGTTCGGTAGGCCAAACTTTTATATGTCGGCAGGCCGATCTTACAAATTTGCAGGCCGATGGAGCATAATCGGTAGGCCGATCACTCAGATCGGCCTGCCGACCGAGAGCTAGAAAATTTCCAGAAAAGGTGCAGTTTTTCTAGTGCAGTTTTAATTTTATTTTTGAGCCAATTCTGAGAAACATTAAATTTGGATATGACTGAAAATATGAAGTATTCGATTCATATGGGATTGAAGACTTGAAGATGGGTATTACATGAAGAAGGATACAGCTTGAGGATTCAAGAATGAAGAATCGATAATATGTCTTGATTATTCTCTTGTAATCTTAGTTTTCTATTCTCTAGGGTAGAGCCATAATATACGGTTATTTATTATTTTGCTTGTAGCTTTGCTTGATTGCTTTGCTTGTCTGTATTATAATATGATTTTCCATTTATATTCATAACATGTGATATAGAATAGGAAGTGTCGTTCATATTAAAATTGTTCGTGCATATTCTTAAAATAAAACCTTGATTTCAAAAGGTTGAGTGGGAGAAGGTTTTCAAAGAGAGAACCTAAGGCCTCCATCGTTGGTCCATAAACAGAACATGGTGGTCCTGACCCTAGGAAGGGATTTCTATCATGTACCAGATTGGATCTCTAAGTGGATAAGGTATTTTAGCATGATTTATAGTTACACACCCCTAGGTGGTGAATATAAATCATGGATAAAATATTAAAACGATGGTTATACACTCACGTTAATTTTATTATTAACCTCCCCTAAGAGCTCTGTTAATAAAATTAATGGCCAAAGAAACAATTATTAATATATGCTGGATCATACGGGTCCTGGATGGCATATATTAATTAGGACGGGATCCGTGTTCCTAATTGAATTTGGCATGACTCCCCTAGGAGCTTGTTAAATTCTGAGTTGGGAATTATCGTTGTAAGGTTATGACATTTTCAAGGTTTTGACACATAAACACATTTGTATGTTTTTACATGATTGTGTTATCTTACTAAATTATTATCATATGTTTGCTTATGTTTGGTATATGATTCTTTATTGTAGATTAAAAATGTCTAAAAATGCTTTATCATCGATACTTGACAAAAACCTATTAACTGGAGAGAACTATAATGATTGGAAACGGAACCTGGATATCGTCCTGTCCTTTGAGAAATTGAAATATGTACTGACAACCCCTTGTCCTCCTGAGCCTACGGGAGACTCAACTAATGAGCAATTCCAAGCGTATGATCGCTGGAAAGATACTAATGATCAGGCCCGCTGCTATGTTATGGCCAGCATGAATAATGTGCTGCAGGCTCAACATCAAGATTATGAGACTACGAAACAAATCTTGGATAATCTTAAGGATCTGTTTGGAGGCTAGGCCATAAAAAAGCGGCAAGGGGCGCTTCAAAAACTTCTAAACTATAGACAGAGGCCAGGGACATTTGTAAAGGAGCATATGATGTTGGTCATGGGTTACCTCGCTGAGGCTCAAACCCATGGAGCCGACATCGATTCTGAAACTCAAATTACTATGGTCTTTGAGACTCTGTCAAAGGAATTTGTTCCATTTAGAGCTACATTTAATCTAAGCAATATACCGGATAGGACCTTAACAGAATTAATGAAACAGTTACAAGAGTTTGAACTGCTGATCAAGGAGTCTCCTACGGGTGGTGAGGCCAACATGGTAGCTGCTTCTGGTTTCAATCCTAACTCAGGGAATGGAAATAAGCAACGGGCCAAGAACGGGAAGTCTTCTATTCCTACAAGCACCAAGAGAAAGAAGAAGAAGCTTAAGTGCTTCTTCTGTGGGAAGATCGGGCATATTAAAAAGCATTGCAAGGACTTCCTTTCCAAAGGAGGTAGGTGTGATCTTCTATATTTAGAAACTTGTTTGGTTGAGGAATCTAGTGACATTTGGGTCATAGATTCTAGTGCAACTAATCATGTTTGTGTTTCTCTACAGGGGTACAAAGAAACAAGAAGTCTGTTGCATGAAGACTTCACGCTTCGGATGGGTGATGGATCCTTGGTCTCAGCGGAAGTAGTGGGAGACGTCCATCTTTATTTTGATAATTATAGGAATTTATTTTTGCAAGATTGTTTTTATGTTCCTAAATTTAAAAGGAATTTAATTTCTGTATCTTGTTTATTAAAGACTCCTACTTGGTTTCTTTTAATGATAAAGTGGTGACTCGTAAAAACAAATCTTTTATCTGTTCTGGATGGATGCAAAATAATCTATATTTTATCAAACCTAAGATGGACTTATTGCTTAATGCTGAGATGAATGATAATAACTCTAAAAGACTTAAAACTTCTCACTCTAATAAGACTTATCTTTGGCATTTGCGCCTTGGTCATATTAACCTTAATAGGATTCAAAGGTTGGTAAGGGGTGAACCCTTAAGTCACTTAAAGGTGGAGTCTATACCTCAATGTGAATCTTGTTTAGAGGGTAAAATGACCAAAACACCATTTAGGTCTAAGGGCAATAGGGTCGAAGGGGTTCTAGAACTTGTGCATAGTGATGTTTGCGGACCGATGAACATCCGGGCATGAGGAGGGTATGAGTACTTTGTCACTTTTATTGACGATTACTCAAGGTATGGGTATGTGTACCTAATGCACCACAAAAGTGAAACTTTTGATAAGTTCAGGGAGTTTCAGGCTGAAGTGGAAAAGCAATTGGGTAGACCCATAAAGACACTTCAATCCGATCGAGATGGGGAATACCTTTCTAATGAGTTCTTGGAACACTTATTAGAGAATGGGATTTTATCCCATTTGACTGTGCCAGGCACTCCGCAGCAGAATGGCATAGCGGAGAGAAGAAATAGGACTTTGTTGGACATGATTAGGTCCATGATGAGCTATTCATCATTACCTTTATCCTTTTGGGGATATGCACTACAAACCGCATGTTATCTTTTGAACAATGTGCCTTCAAAATTGGTCCCTAAAACTCCTCACGAGTTGTGGACAGGTAGGAAGACATTCTTAAACCATATTTGCATATGGGGATGTCCGGCTCATGTCCTATTTAAGGATTCGAATAAGTTGGAAGCACGTTCAGAAGTTTGCATGTTTGTAGGATATCCAAAAGGGACTAAAGGGGGTTATTTTTATAACCCAAAGGAAAATAAAGTCGTGGTTCAGCTAATGCAACTTTCCTTGAGGAGAGTTACATGGATAACTTTAAAACTCGAAGCAAAGTGGTGCTTGAGGAGTTAAGGAGTGATCCAATCACTCTAGAGGTTCTAGACGAAATCATTTCTATCAATGTAGAAAAACCAAACGAACCTGAACAACAACCTAAGGAGCTTCGGCGTAGTGGGATGATCGGGCGTCAACCTGAGAGGTATATGTTTAATGGGGAGGTCTTCTTGGTTGAACCGGGTAAACATGACAGGGATCCTTATACTTATGCAGAGGCTATGGAGGATGTTGATTCAAAACTCTGGACAGAGGCCATGAACGTAGTGATGAAGTCTATGGAGACTAATCAGGTCTAGAAGCTTGTGGATTTTCCTAAAGGGGTAAAACCCATAGGGTGTAAGTGGATCTACAAGAGAAAAGGAGGAGTGGATGGAAAGATTGAAACCTTTAAGGCTAGACTAGTAGCTAAGGGTTATACGCAAAAAGAAGGAATCAATTATGAGGAAACCTTTTCGCCTGTAGCCATGCTTAAGTCCATCTGGATTCTCTTGTCCATAGTTGCTGCTCTCGACTACAAGATTTGGCAGATGGATGTAATGATGGCCTTTCTGAATGACTATCTTGATGAGTCCATTTATATGGAACAACCAGATGGGTTCAAGGTCACCGGTCAAGAGGGTAAGGTTTGTAGGCTGCTAAAGTGAATTTATGGACTTAAGCAGGCTTCTCGTTCTTGGAACATAAGATTTGATCAGGTGATCAAAACTTATAGGTTCTCACAAAATGTGGATGAACCATGTGTTTACAAACATATTAAGGATGGGAATGTGATTTTTTTACTGCTCTATGTAGATGACATACTGATAATTGGCAATGACATTGGGGCATTATCATTGGTCAAATTATGGTTGACCAAGCAGTTTGACATGAAGGACCTGGGTGAGGCTAATTTTGTTCTCGGTATCCAGATCTTTCGAGATAGGAAGAACAAAATAATACCTTTGTCCCAGGCTGGCTACATAGATAAAATTCTCAGGAAGTTTGCAATGCAAGATTCCAAGAAAGGTGGGCAACCATCAATGTCTGGAATTACTCTTTCTAAGAAAGACTCTCCAAAGTCTTATGAAGAAAGAGAATACATGAAGAAGGTGCCTTATGCTTCGGCAGTGGGTAGTCTTATGCATGCCATGCTTTGCACACGACCGGATATTAGTTGTGTAACGCCCGCCTATTTTATGTAACGGACCACATTAAGTTAGTAACGTTATTAAGGAATGTTATTAATAAATCATGTTATATGATCTGATATGTGATGTGCGTGTTACTAACTTTTTATGTCAAGTTTTGTGACAGGTGATGACCGCATGGGATCGTTGTGCTCTTGTGTTCATGTGAAATTCTAAGCATATGTTTATTTATGATGCAATGATGTATGAATGTTTTATGTTATGGCATTTAATGACAGATCGACAGGCCAAACTTTTAAGCTCGGCAGGCCGAACTTCTTGCCCGAGAACGGCAGGCCGAAGAACCTCACAGACAGGCCGAAGGGGAAAACCGACAGGCCGAAGGGGAAAACCGGCAGGCCGAACATGGCTGACGAGCAGTCAACAGAAATCTCTCCAAAATTATGGCTGAGTTAATTACGTTAATTGGAGAATTAATGTGATTAATTGGCATAATAATGGAATGTTTTTATCGGTTAAGGAAATTAAAGGATTTGACTTGTATTAATTTGTATTATTTTAAGAGGTTTCCTATTTTAAGAGGGAAAATTATGGTAGGATTGATGAAGTGATTTGACTTTCCTTTTCTTTCTCTTCTTTCCTTCCACGCCAACAGCCCTTAACAGTCAGAATTTTCTGACTTAATGAAGGGAATTGAATTCCCATAATGGTGTTTATTACGTTAAAAAAAAAAATTAACGTTTCTTTTTTTTATTATTTTCTCTCCTCTCACGCTTTCTCTCTCTCAAAAATTTCTGAGACGTACTTTCATTTCTCTTCCTCTTCCCTTCTCACGAAATTTCTCTCTCTCTCTCACGAAAATTTTCTGTGTACATTGAAAGAAAAATCTTATTTCGTTGGTTAATTCAAGGATTTTGAGAAGAAACTTCAAGGTATGAATTTAGCTTTCTCTGGTATTTTTGAAAAGAAATTCTTCTCCTCGTTTCGTCTACAATATCTTTCTATAGGTATTGTGTTTTGTCTCAAAATTTTAAATGTGATGTTATGCATATATGTTATGTGGTGCTTTCTAATTTCATGTCATATAAATGTTTTATGAAAATATGATATTTCTATCTTCTACCCTCACAATAATATGTTACTGTATAATATTGAAAGTATGAAAAATGTAATGATTATTCAAGGGGTAAAAATGATGTTTTCATGAAAAATTGTTATAATATGCATATGTATGAGTATGATAGATAAATGTGTTTTATTTATATGTTATGAAATGTTATGTATGTTTAAAAGATTTTACGATAATAAAATAATTTCATGCATGATAATATGATGCCTGTATGAAGTTTTAAATTAAAATATAAATATATTAATTGTTCAAAAATTTTTTATTTAAAAGATAATTATATTTAAAATGTATGGTTTGTTTTATTTGCTTAAGGTAATTTTTATGATTTAAGAAAAATCATAATAACATGTTATGTGATGACAATTTTATGGTTATGTTTATAATATGAGATGAGTGTATGGATAGTTCATGGTAAGTATTGATTTTTTTTTTATTGCATCTTTAAATGATAAATGGCATGAACACTCAAGGAAGCGAGCACATCGAGACCGCGGCGTCGTCACCAAGTGCATTTTTAAGGTTAAGTAAGCTATTGTTAAGGTAAGTACATTCTCACCTGCAACATGACACATGTTTTTACAAGGATTGATGATATGTTTTACAAGGATATTCATGATGATTTTATGATGATTTTTCCTTAAAGGATTTCTTATGAAAGATTTTCATGATTTTAAAGATATGCATGTATGATGATGACATGTTTCAAAGAAGGAAAAGTATGTACATATGTATCACCTAATAAGTGTTGCACACCCAATGTTATGAAATGTTATGATATGATGTCATGTTTGGTTTGGGATTAGCTACCCTTCTCCTCTCATGACGGCGCGCCTATGATGATGTTTATGGTGCAACACTTGGGCCCTTAAGATAAAATGGATTAAGTTTTAAAATGGTTAACGTTACGAAAGATATGTTCTATGAAATTGTGCTTATGGCACTTTTATGATACGATGACAATGATGATGATGATGCTGACATTTATAAAATGTTTTAAATTGTGAGAATATATGTACTTACTAAGCTTTAGCTTAATCATGTTTTATATGTCATGTTGCAGATAAGGGTAAGAGAATCATGGACTAGGTGGAGGACATGGGAAGGCGTGTGAGCAACATGAACGATGAATTGTAACCGGAAGCACGCCAAGAAAATGATTTTATGATTTAATCAAGTTTTATATATTTTTTTTAGCATGTTTTTTTGTGTTAAGTTTTTAAGAACACTTATATTATGGTTTTATAAGTTATTTTCTTATGAATTATGAACTTCCGCTATATTTTACGTAAAGTTGGTATGTTTAAAATTAAGTTTTTCAAAGGAATTTGGTCTCGGACGGCCTGCCGAACTCTGTGGCCGGCCTGCCGAAGACCAGAAGTTCGGCCTGCCGATCTAATTTTTTGGCCTGCCGATCATGGATGAATTTTTAGTCTGAGTTGCAAAGCTTCTGTCGGCCTGCTGGTTGAGGGAATTCCGGCCTGCCGATGATGTTCGGCCTGCCGAACTGTGGGAACAAATGGATTTCTAATGATGTGATGATCAAAGAGTTTTAATGTGATATTTTTATAAGTCCTGATTTTACAAATCGACAAACCTATATTATATATAAGTTCATGATTAATTTAGAGTATAAATGAATAAATTATGATAAGGAATAATTTAAACAATGCTTTTCGAAACAACGTTAAGTTTAAAAAAAAAAAAAATCTTATGGATGGATCCTGGTAACGTAAGTTTAAGCACCTTTAAAATCCATAGTAATGATTAAGTTTGATATTATTTATAATTTTAAAGTTTATGCATGTACGAATGTAAGTATGTAACGATATCTGTGACGTCCGAATTAAGGGGCGTTTCAGGCTTTGGTATCAGAGCAAAATCTTTCAATTACAAAGTGTGTTATTAAGTTAGATATATAGATGCAAGTATGATGATAATATTAAGGTTTGAATGATTAATGATTAATGATAGAGTAGTGAAAACCTGTCTCATAAATGGAAGATTATTTCTAAGTCCTAATTAGTTTAGGAAATTACGATGGACGACTACAGAAGAATGCAGACCCGCACCCAGACTAACGAGAGACTTATGACGATGGTCACTGAACTGCAAAGGCAATTGGAGGATCAAAGAAGGGAGATTGCTGCATTAAGGGCCAACAGCCAAAATGGTGAACCACGAGGCAATGATGTGCCTCCTCCTCGCAGCCACAAGCCCAAGTAAGTGAAGTCCCAGCTCCTGCTGCTGAACCAAGAGCGGCTTATCAGGAACCTCTTCTGGTCAGATGGAAGAGAGTCAAACCAGCTGACTTTGAGGGTTCAAAGGACCCGTTGATCGCACAAGGATGGTTAAAGACAATTGAGGCCACCTTACGACTCATGGATTTCACGGACAATGAAAAGGTCCTCTGTGCCTCGTACTGCCTTACTATGGAGGCCAGAATTTGGTGGGATGGCATCGAACAGAGTAGAAATGTTGAAGAAATGTCATGGGCTGATTTTGTTCAAGAGTTCAACACAAAGTTCTTCCATATGAATGTTACAAGGAAGCATTATGAGGAATTCGAAAGCTTGTGCCAAGGGGATATGACAGTCACTGATGTGGTGACAAAATTCAACCAGCTTGCTCGCCTATGCCCAGGGATGGTTATGAACGAAGATGAAAGGGCCCTTAGACCTGACATTGCTGCAATTGTTGATGGGGCAAGTCCGCCAAGGACCCAAGAACAGGTTGTGATGAGAGCCCAACGTGCTGAGTTCCATCTGTCAAAATTAAGAAGGAACCAGCCTCAGCCCAACCAGCAAGCCAACAATGCTAACAACCAGAACCACCCTCCCCACAGGAACAACAACAACAACAGCAGCAACAACAACAACCAGAACTGGAGGAACAATAAGAGGAAGGGTAATCCTCAACAACAGTAGGGCCAAGATAACAAAAGGCATAATGATGGTCAGTGCAACAACAATGACAGGCGATTCCAACCATGTGCCAAATGTGGAAAGAAACATCCAGGGGAATGCCGATTGGGGACCAACCAATGTTTCATATGTGGGCGTGAAGACCATTTCGTTAAGAACTGCCCTAAACTGATGAATGCTAATGCCCCGTAGAGACCTCCTCCTCAAGCCCAGCTGCATCAAATGCAAGCCTCCCTTGAAGGGCCACTAATTAGTCAAGGGAGACTTGAAGCCCCACCGACCAACGCCCGAATCTATGCCATGACAAAAGAACAAGTGGCTGCTGAAGCCTCCAATGTGGTCACAGGTCAGATAACCAGCTTATGTAATGATATTTACGTTCTTTTTTATACGGGTGCCACGCATTCTTTTGTATCTATGTCACATGCTAAGAAGTTAGGGGTTCGTTTAGAGCCTATGAGACAAGGATTCACTACGACACTACCCTTCGGGGAAGTGATACTATCCACGCACTGTTTGCGTGCTGTACCCCTATGGATTTCTAATAGGGAACTATTCATCGACCTCATTGTGATCGACATGCATGACTATGACATGATTCTTGGGATGGATTTCCTAAGTAAGTATAATGCCTCAATCGAATGCCGGAAACGAAAGGTGATCTTCCATCCTGAAGGTGATCAGAAATTCATTTATGTTGGCGAGACCAGAAAGAAACCCCACATTTTTCTATCGACAATGAAAGCAAGGAAGCTTTTAGCAAGTGGCTGCATGGGTTATCTGGCGAACGTTGTAGACAAAAGCCAAGAAGGAAAGACAAGAATGGAAGATGTACATGTTGTTCATGAATATGAAGATGTGTTTCCTGATGACCTAAAGAGTCTACCGCCAGAAAGAGAAGTTGAATTCGAGATTGAGCTAGCTCCAGGCACCGAACCAATCTCTAAAGCGCCTTACAGAATGGCCCCGGTAGAATTAAAGGAGCTTCACATGCAATTAAAAGAGCTACTGGACAAAGGATTTATCAGGCCAAGTCACTCACCGTGGGGTGCTCCAGTCTTGTTTGTGAAAAAGAAGGATGGCACTATGAGACTCTGCATCGACTACAGAGAACTGAACAAGGTGACAATCAAGAACAAGTATCCGTTGCCTTGAATTGATGATTTGTTTGATCAGCTCAAGGGTGCATCGGTGTTCTCTAAGATTGATCTACAATCAGGGTATCACCAGTTGAAGATTAAAGAAGGAGATATCCCCAAGACAGCTTTCAGGTCGAGGTATGGTCACCATGAATTTGTGGTTATGCCTTTCGGTCTGACGAATGCACCTGCTGCCTTTATGGATTTGATGAACAGGGTATTCAAGGATTTTCTCGATAAATTTGTTGTTGTATTTATCGATGATATTCTTGTCTACTCTAAGAATCAAGAAGAAGATGAGGAACATTTAAGGATTGTACTGGAGACTTTAAGAAGACACCAGCTATATGCTAAGTTCTCTAAATGCGAGTTTTGGCTTGATAAAGTGTCATTCTTGGGGCATGTTATTTCAAAGGATGGGATTATGGTGGACCCTACTAAAGTAGAAGCTGTACTCAACTAGAAGCAACCAATGAATGCAAATGAAATAAGGAGCTTCTTGGGTCTAGCAGGTTATTATCGGAGATTTGTAGAAGATTTCTCCAAGATAGCAGCTCCACTCACAAACTTGACTTGCAAAGGAAAGAAGTATGAATGGACGGATGCATGCAAAAAGAGTTTTCAAGAACTGAAGAAAAGATTAACGACGACTCCAGTGTTGGCAATTCCTGAGGGAAATGATGAGTTCGTAATCTACAGTGATGCATCCAAGATGGGCCTAGGAGTTGTGCTGATGCAGAATGAAAGGTGATTGCTTATGTTTCAAGACAACTGAAAGGCTACGAAAAGAACTATCCTACTCATGATCTCGAGTTAGCAACAGTTGTTTTTGCGTTGAAGATATGGAGACACTATTTGTATGAGGTCCAATGCAAGATCTTCACTGATCATCAAAGTCTGAAGTACTTCTTCACGCAAAGAGACCTGAACATGAGATAACGAAGATGGCTAGAGCTAGTGAAGGATTATGATTGTGAAATCCTTTATCATCCTGGTAGAGCTAACCGAGTAGCTGATGCTTTAAGTAGGAAGTCAGTTGCCACGTTGATGTCGATGTAAGTAATATCTCCACCTTTAAGGAAGGAAATTCTAGACTTCGGTTTAGAACTTGTAGCAGGCCAGTTATCAGCACTCTCTCTTGCTCCAACGATGTATGATGAAATTCAGAGTAAGCAAGATGACGATGTAAGCCTTGTAAGAATCAAGCAAGAAATGAAAGAAGGAAAATGTCAAGAGTTTCGTATTGCGGATGACGGAACGCTGTATCTTAAGGACCGTTTATGTGTTCCCAATGTTGATGATTTAAGGGAAAAGATCTTGACAGAAATTCATGATACTCCTTACTCTATTCATCCAGGTGCAATGAAGATGTATAATGATCTAAAGGGTAATTTCTGGTGGTTTGGAATGAAACGTGATGTTGCCAAGTATGTAAAGAAGTGTATGACATGTCAGCAAGTAAAGGCTGAACATCAGAAACCTGGTGGTGAACTGCAATCTATCCAAATACCGGAATGGAAATGGGAAGAAATAGCAATGGATTTCATTACCGGTTTACCCAGAACTACGAACGGTTATGATACAATCTGGGTAGTTGTGGATCGGCTGACGAAGACGGCGCACTTTGTCCCTATCAAGATCACTTACTCTATGGAACGGTTAGCGGAGCTTTATGTTAAGGAGATTGTACGACTTCATGGGATTCCCAAGTCGATTATCTCAGATCGTGATGGCAGGTTCACATCTAAGTTTTGGAAGAGTCTCCAGACTGCAATGGGAACCAGGCTTCATTTCAGCACAGCTTTTCATCCTCAAACTGACGGCCAAACAAAGAGGACGAATTTGATTCTAGAAGATATGTTACGAGCTTGTTCTCTCGATTTTAAGACCAGCTGGTGTAAAATGTTGCCGTTAGCAGAGTTTGCATACAACAATAGCTTTCAGGTGACAATTGGAATGGCACCATATGAAGCGCTATATGGACAAAAATACAGGTCGCCTATATGTTGGCATGAAGCTGGTAAAAAGAAATTGATGGAAAGCGTAGATGCTGAAAGAACAGACTTTGTGAATGAAACATCTGAGATGATTAAGTTGATAAGAAGAAGGATAGAGACCGCTCAAAGCCGTCAAAAGAGTTATGCTGACAAAAGAAGAAGACCCTTAGAGTTTGATGTAGGCGAATATGTGTTCTTGAAAGTAGCACCAATGAAAGGGGTTATGAGGTTTGGGAAGAAAAGCAAGCTAAGCCCAAGATTCATCGGTCCTTATGAAGTTGCTCACGAATAGGCAAAGTAGCTGAAGCTAAAGTTGCCTTCTGAAATGTCTGCAATGCACGATGTATTTCATGTCTCCATGCTTAAGAAGTATGTCCCAGACCCTACGCATGTGATTGAGCCACAAGTGATTGAGATACAAGAAGATTTAAGTTATGAAGAAAAACCAACGAAGATTCTCGATCGAAAAACCAAGACTTTGAGGAATAAGGAAATTCCATTGGTCAATGTATTATGGCGAAATCAGCAAGTTGAAGAAGCTACATGGGAACGTGAAGATGACATGAAAATTTTGTATCCGCATTTATTCTAAGTTTCGAGGACGAAACTTTTATAAGGTGGGGAGAATTGTAATGCCCGCCTATTTTATGTAACGGACCACATTAAGTTAGTAACGTTATTAAGGAATGTTATTAATAAATCATGTTATGTGATCTGATATGTGATGTGCATGTTACTAACTTTTTATGTCAAGTTTTGTGACAGGTGACGACCGCATGGGATCGTTGTGCTCTTGTGTTCATGTGAAATTCTAAGCATATGTTTATTTATGATGCAATGATGTATGAATGTTTTATGTTATGGCATTTAATGACACATCGAGACCGCGGCGTCGTCACCAAGTGCATTTTTAAGGTTAAGTAAGCTATCGTTAAGGTAAGTACATTCTCACCTGCAACATGACACATGTTTTTACAAGGATTGATGATATGTTTTACAAGGATATTCATGATGATTTTATGATGATTTTTCCTTAAAGGATTTCTTATGAAAGATTTTCATGATTTTAAAGATATGCATGTATGATGATGACATGTTTCAAAGAAGGAAAAGTATGTACATATGTATCACCTAATAAGTGTTGCACACCCAATGTTATGAAATGTTATGATATGATGTCATGTTTGGTTTGGGATTAGCTACCCTTCTCCTCTCATGACGGTGTGGCTATGATGATGTTTATGGTGCAACACTTGGGCCCTTAAGATAAAATGGATTAAGTTTTAAAATGGTTAATGTTACGAAAGATCTGTTCTATGAAATTGTGCTTATGGCACTTTTATGATACGATGACAATGATGATGATGATACTGACGTTTATAAAATGTTTTAAATTGTGAGAAATTGTGCGTACTATTTTTTCCAACATGATCTAGAATATGGATGATGGCGCGCCCAGGTATTTCCTGAGTCTCTAATTTTTGTTTTTGATTTGTTGAAAATAAAACTGATAATTGCATTAAAAATTGTATTTTTTGGAATGAGAGATTTTTGCTCGATAGGCATGCCGAACATCACAGTTCGGTAGGCCGATGGCCACAGATCGGCAGGCCAGACGTGTGGTTCGATAGGTTGTCAATGGGGTAGAAATTAGGTGACTCTGGCGGCAGGCTGAACTTTCATATGTCGGCAGACCGATCTTACAGATCGGCAGGCCGATAGAGCATGACCGGTAGGCCGATCACCCAGATCTGCCTGCCGACCGAGAGCTGAAAAATTTCTAAAAAAGGTGCAGTTTTTCCAATGCAGTTTTAATTTTATTTTTGAGACAATTTTGAGAAACATTAAATTGGATATGACCAAAAATATAAAGTATTTTATTCATACGGGATTGAAGACTTGAAGATGGGTATTACATGAAGAAGGATACAGCTTGAGGATTCAAGGAAGAAGAATCGATAATATGTCTAAGAATCATGTCTTCCAGATAATCTATCCATCATATGCCTGATTCTTAAAGGTTTAGACCAACAGTCTCAGACTATTGTTTGCTTAACATACATTCAACAAATATAAACGTAAAGAGGACAAGATCTAGTATATAAATGATAAATAAATTCTTTATTGATAAAAATGTCTCCAAAAACATGCTACATTTGTACTCCTTAGGGCATACATGTCCAACAATCTCCCACTTGCACTAGGTGAGCAAATAAGACAAATCTCACATCCCTAAAGCTTCCACATGCCTCTCGAAGACTCTCCCCGTAAGTGTCTTCGTGTATGGATCAACTAAATTGTCCTCTGACGCGATTTTGTACACCGTGACATGCCTGCCCTCAACGAAGTCTTTTATCACATGATACTTTCGATCAATATGCTTACTCTTCTTGTGAAATCTTGGTTCCTTAGCATTAACTATTGCTGCACTCTTATCACAGTATAGTGATACAGCCTTATCCGTACCAAGAACTACCTTAAGATCCCCAAGGAACTTATAGAGCCACATTGCTTCTTTCGAAGCATCACTAGCTGCCACATACTCGGCCTCCATTGTTGAATCCAAAATGCAATCTTACTTCACACTTCTCCAACTGATGGCACCGCTGCCTAGAGTAAACACAAAATCGGAAGATGATCTCCTCAAATCCAAACAGGATTGGAAATCCGAATCAGTGTATTCTAGAGGAGTTAAGTCCTCACTCGAATACACAACCATATACCCTCAAGTCCTTCTCAGGTACTTGAAACTATGCTTTACCATAACCTAGTGGTCGGGTCCCGGATCCACTTGAAATCGACTCACAATCCCGATTGCATAACAAATATCTGGTCATGTGCAAAGCATGGCATACATGAGACTACCCATAAGCCACCTTCTTCATGTATTAACTTTTTTCTTCAGACTTTGGAGAGTCTTTCTTTGAAAGAGTAATTCTAAACCTAGATGGTTACCCACCTTTCTTAGAATCCTACATTGCAAACCTCCTAAGAATCTTATCTATGTAGCTAGTAAAGCTATCATTTTGTTCTTCCTATCCTGAAAGATCTAGATACTGAGAAAAAAATTAGCTTCACCCAAGTCCTTCATGTCAAACTGCTTGGTCAACCATAATTTGACTGACGACAATGCTTCTCTGTCATTGTGAATTAGCAGAATGTCATTGTTGGAAACAAAGTGCGCAGCAGAATTTTTTAAAATTTTTCATCAGAGTATTTTCCAAAATACAAGTTTGACACGTTATATGTATAAATTAGACAGATCTTACTAACCTCAGTGTGCCGAAGAACCTCCGTGACCTGTGTAGAAAAGTAACGTTCCAGAAGAGCCTCAACCAACTGGTCTTCTTTGCTATTCTCTATCCACAACCGGAGTGAGTGTGGGCTCACACGTACAGCTCTTCCACCGGTGACTCTCCTTCCAACCAACAGAGAGAACCCAAAGCTAGTGTTCGTGATTTGTGAACAAAAGCTCTCAGGGAGTTTTTAGATGCTCACTAGAAGAGTATCACTCTTAATCTCTCAAATTGATCAGAGTAAATCATTAGACTCACTCCCTTTTTATACCTATTGGTCCTAAGGTCAGTCCATATCAGATTTGGTCTCAAAAAATCGAAAAAAATAGAATCAAGTTCGGATCAATATCTGATAAGATACGCGTGAAAATGTGTAATCTTATCTGCGCTGATAGGCAGGCCGAACTGTCTGATAGGCAAGCCGAACATGCCAGTTCGGCAGGCCGAACACGTCATCTAGCAGGCCGAACTGTCGAGAAAAAATCTCCGCGAATCTTTTATTTTCCACCCGAGATTCTAAAGGATAAAGTCTCAGTTTTGATTCAAATAACCCAATAGAAAAGATATCTAATCAAAACAAACTTTATCAAGATAATCTCTAAGAAAATAAATCAATTCACAATAATTCTACAAGTTTATCTTGTTCTAATTGTCCAAAATTAAAACAACCGATAAACAGACAAGAATTATCCAAACGCAATAATTCAACAAGTTCATCTTGAACTAATTTTCTTACATAATTAATTCAACTAATAAACAGACATGAATTATTTGATTCTTATAAATTTTAAACCAATCTGATAAATCCGACATAAGTCACCAATTATTGGAAAAGCACGCCGTGTCGTTACAGGATTTTGTGAGCTAGCAAAGGGGACCAAAATGGACCTATAAAGTTCAAGCTCATGATAATTATGAAACCCAATATCCCATATATACATTTCACAATTATCAACTCCAACGCTACTCCACTAAAAGCTTGGAGCTGCACTCTCGAACTTTATAGAATTACGAAGCTCGTGTAGCTAAGTCTCCATGACATATCATAGTGTATCGCATCCCCATATGATCATCCATAATTGGCTTAAGGACAAGTTCTGTCTTACCTTCCCAATTATTTTTATCTTACGTTCCATTGTCTCACCATTAGAAAACTTACCATCCAAAGATAGTATACCATTCGGTTACACCTATGTATCCAAATGGTTGAGTGCTCCAGTTTTCCAATTACAGGACAACGCATATAAGAGGATATCATTACTCCTAAAGAGGAGCTATGGATTCCATATCTATGAATAACAAGTCTACGCTATCAAGAGTCATGCCTCCAACGTACCGGCATGCATGCCACTATGGAGATGTGGGAGTCACCCATTGGTACATCAAAAGACACAAGTCGAGACAACGGGCCCATTATTCATCTCAGGATTAAGATACAATACAAATGATTGTCTAAAGTGAATCGATTTTCCAAGACAGAATTATTAATCCAAATCAATTCACTTTATGTCCCGATCCAACACATCGTCACCTTTGACAACGTGCCAATGTTTCTATTCATGGAGTCCAACTCCGATGGTCAAGACAAACCATCTCCCAAAAGGGGTATAGACAACATAACAATCTTTACATGAATAAAGCGCCCAACTTTATTCCCTCGATTGCGGATCATATGTTTTAGACCATCACCCTAAGAATTGTGTCTTCCGCATAATCATCCTATCATATGCCCAATTCTTAAGGTTTAGACTGACAGTCTCAGACTATTGTTTGCTTATCATACATTCAACAAATATGAACGTAAAGAGGACAATATTTGGTATATATAAATGAATAAATTCTTTATTGATAAAAATGTCTCCAAAAACGTATTACATTTTTACTCCTTAGAGCATACATGTCTAACAATCTTCCACTTGCACTAAGTGAGTAAATACTGCAAATTTTGCATCCCCATAGCTTCCACATGCCTCTCGAAGACTCTCCCAGTAAGTGTCTTCGTAAATGGATCTGCTAAATTGTCCTCTGACGCAATCTTGCACACCGTGACATGCTCGCCCTCAACGAAGTCCTTTACCACATGATACTTCCGATCAATATGCTTACTCTTCTTATGAAATCTTGGTTCCTTAGCATTAGCTACCGCCACACTGTTATCATAGTATAGTGATACCGTCTTATCCAACCGAGAACTACCTCAAGATCCCCAAGGAACTTATGGAGCCACACTGCTTCTTCCGAAGCATCACTAGCTGCTACATACTCGGCCTCCATCGTTGAATCCGAAGTGCAATCTTGCTTCGCACTTCTCCAACTGATGGCACTGCCACTTAGAGTAAACATAAAACCCGTAGTCGATTTCTTAGAATCTAGATAGGATTGAAAATCCAAGTTAGTATATCCTAGAGGAGTTAAATCCTCACCCGAATATACAAGCATATACCCTCGAGTCCTTCTCAGGTACTTGAAAATATGCTTGACTGCAACCCAATGGTTCGGTCCTGGATCCGCCTGAAATCGACTCACAATCCCGACCGCATAGCTAATATCTGGTCGAGTGCAAAGCATTGCATACATGAGACTTCCCACTGCCGAAGCATAAGGCACCTTCTTCATGTATTCTCTTTCTTCATTAGACTTTGGAGAGTCTTTTGTAGAAAGAGTAATTCCAGACCTAGATGGTTGCCCACCTTTCTTAGAATCCTGCACTGCAAACCTCTTGAGAATTTTATGTATGTAGCTTGCTTGTGACAAAGCTATCATTTTGTTCTTCCTATCCCGAAAGATCTGGATACCGAGAACAAAATTAGCCTCACCCAACTCCTTCATGTCAAACTGCTTGGTCAACCATAATTTGACCGATGACAACGCCCCAACGTCATTGCCAATTAGCAGAATGTCATCTACATACAGCAGTAGAAAAACCACCTTCCCATCCTTTATGTGTTTGTAAACACATGGTTCATCCACATTTTGTGAGAACCCATAAGTCTTGATCACTTGATCAAATCTTATGTTCCAAGAACGAGAAGCCTGCTTAAGTCCATAAATAGACTTTAGCAGCTTACAAACCTTACCCTCTTGACCCGCGACCTTGAACCCGTCTGGTTGTTCCATATAAATGGACTCATCAAGATAGCCATTCAGAAAAGCCGTCTTGACATCCATCTGCCAAATCTCGTAGTCGAGAGCGGCAGCTATGGACAAGAGAATCTGGATGGACTTAAGCATGGCTACAGGCGAAAAGGTTTCCTCATAATCGATTCCTTCCTTTTGCGTATAACCCTTAGCTACCAGTCTAGCCTTAAAGGTTTCGACCTTTCCATCCATTCCTCTTTTCCTCTTGTAGATCCACTTACACCCTATGGGTTTTACCCCTTCGGGAAGATCCATAAGCTCCCAGACCCGATTAGTCTCCATAGACTTCATCTCTATGTTCAAGGTCTCTGTCCAGAGTTTTGAATCAACATCCTCCATAGCTTCTGCGTAAGTATAAGGATCCCTGTCATGTTCATCCAGTTCAGCCAAAAAGACTTCCCCATTGAACATATACCTCTCAGGTTGACGCCCGATCCTCCCACTAAGCCGAAGCCCCTGAGGTTGTTGTTCAGGTTTTGTTTGGTTTTTCTACACTGATAGGAATGGTTTCATTCGGAACCTCCAGAGTAAACGGATCACCCCTCAACTCCTCAAGCACCACTTTGCTTCGAGGTTTAAAGTCGTTCATGTATCTCTCCTCAAGGAAAGTTGCATTAGTTGAAACCACGACTTTATTTTTCTTTGGGTTATAAAAATAACCCCCTTTAGTCCCTTTTGGATATCCTACAAACATGCAAACTTCTGAACGTGCTTCCAACTTATTCGGATCCTTAAACAGGACTTGAACTGGACATCCCCATATGCGAATATGGTTTAAGGATGTGTTCCGTCTTGTCCACAACTCGTGAGGAGTTTTAGGGACCGATTATGAAGGCACATTGTTCAAAAGAAAACATGCGGTTTGTAGTGCATATCCCCAAAAGGACAAAGGCAATGATGAATAACTCATCATGGACCGAATCATGTCCAACAAAGTCCTATTCCTTCTCTCTGCTACGCCATTCTGCTGCGGAGTGCCCGGCGCAGTCAAATGGGATAAAATCCCATTCTCTAACAAGTGTCCCAAGAACTCATCAGAAAGGTATTCCCCACCTCGATCAGATCGAAGTGCCTTTATGGGCCTACCCAATTGCTTTTCCACTTCAGCCCGAAACTCCCTGAACTTATCATAAGTTTCGCTTTTGTGGTGCATTAGGTACACATACCCATATCTTGAGTGATCGTCAATGAAAGTGACGAAGTACTCATACCCTCCTCGTGCCCGGATGTTCATTGGTCCGCAAACATCACTATGCACAAGTTCTAGAACCCCTTCGGCCCTATTGCCCTTAGACCCGTATGGTCTTTTGGTCATTTGACCCTCCAAACAAGACTCACATTGAGGTATAGATTCCACCTTTAAGTGACTTAAAGGTCCATCCCTTACCAACCTTTGAATCCTATTCAGGTTAATATGGCCAAGGCGCAAATGCCAAAGATAAGTCTTATTAGAGTGAGAAGTTTTAAGTCTTTTTGAGTCATTATCATTTATCTCAGCATTAAGCAATAGGTCCATCTTAGGTTTGATAAAATATAGATTATTTTGCATCCATCCAGAACAGATAAAAGATTTGTTTTTACGAATCACCACTTTTTCATTAAAAGATACCACGTAGGAGTCTTTAAATAAAGAAGACACAGAAATTAAATTCCTTTTAAATTTAGGAACATAAAAACAATCTCACAAAATTAAACTCCTATAATTATCAAAATAAAGATGGATAACTCCCATTGCTTCCGCTGAGACCAAGGGTCCATCGCCCATTCGAAGTGTTAAGTCTTCACGAAGTAGACTTCTCGTTTCTTTGAATCCCTGCAGAGAAACACAAACATGATTAGTTGCACCGAAATCTATGACCCAGATGTCACTGGATTCCTCAACCAAACAAGTTTCTAAATATAGAAGATCACACCTACCTCCCTTGGAAAGGAAGTCCTTGCAATGCTTCTTTATATGCCCGACCTTACCACAGAAGAAGCACTTAAGCTTCTTTGGGTTCTTCTCCTTCTTCTTCTTGCTCTTGGTAGCAGCAAGAATAGAAGACTTCCCACTTTTGGCCCGTTGCTTCTTTCCATTCCCAGAGTTAGTTTTGGAAACAGAAGCAGCTACCATATTGGCCTCTCCACCAGCAGGAGACTCCCTGATCAGCAGTTCAAACTCCTGTAACTGTTTCATCAGTTCTGTCAAGGTCATATCCCGTCTATTGCTTAGATTAAAAGTAGCTCTAAACGGAATAAATTCCTTAGACAGAGTCTCAAAGACCATAGTCATCTGAGTTTCAGCATCGATGTCGGCTCCATTGGTTTGAGCCTCAGCGAGGTAACCCATGACCAACATCATATGCTCCTTTACAGATGTCCCCGGTCTCTGTCTACAGTTTAAGAGTTTCTGAAGCGCCCCTTGCCGCTTTGTTATGGCCTAGCCTCCAAACATGTCCTCAAGATTATCCAAGTTCTGCTTCGCAATCTCATAATCTTGATGTTGAGCCTGCAGCACGTTGTTCATGCTAGCCATAACATAGCAGCGGGCCTGATCATTAGCATCTTTCCAGCGATCGTACGCTTGGAATAGCTCATTACTTGAGTCTCCCGTAGGCTCGGGAGGACAAGGAGTTGTCAGAACATATTTCAGTTTCTCAAAGGATAGGACGATGTCCAGGTTCCGTTTCCAATCATTGTAATTCTCACAGGTTAATTGGTTTTTGTCAAGTATCGATGATAAAGCGTTTTTAGACATTTTTAATCTACAATAAAGAATCATACACCAAACATAAGCAAACATATATAATGATTTAGTAAACTAACACAATCATGTAAAAACATACAAATGTGTTTATATGTCAAAACCTTAAAAATATCATAACCTTACAACGATAATTCCCAACTCATAATTCAACAAGCTCCTAGGGGAGTCATGCTAAATTCAATCAAGAACACAGATTCCCTCTTGATTAATATCTGCCATCCAGGACCCGTATGATCCAGCATATATTAATAATCGTTTCTTTGGCCATTAATTTTATTAACAGAGCTCCTAGGGAAGGTTAAAAATAAAATTAACGTGAGTGTATAATCATCGTTTCAATATTTTATCCATCATTTATAATCACCACCTAGGGGTGTGCAACCATAAATCATACTAAAATACCTTATCCTCTTAGAGATCCAATCTGGTACATAATAGAAATCCCTTCCTAGGGGTCAGGACCACCATGTTCTGCCCATGGACCAACGATGGAGGCCTTAGGTTCTCTCTTTGAAAACCTTCTCCCACTCAATCTTTTGAAGTCAAGGTTTTATTTTGAAATTATGCATGAACAAATTTATTATGAGCGGCACTCCCTATTCTATATGACATGTTATCAATATATATGGTAAATCATATTATAATGGACACAAGCAAAGCAATCAAGCAAAGCTACAAGCAAAATAATAATAACCGTAATATTATGGTTCCACCCTAGAGAATAGAAAACTAAGATTACAAGAGAATAATCGAGACATTTATCGATTCTTCATCCTTGAATCCTCAAGCTGTATCCTTCTTCATGTAATATCCATCTTCAAGTCCTCAATCCCGTATGAATCGAACACTTCATATTTCTGGTCAAATCCAAATTTAATGTTTCTCAGAATCGTCCCAAAAATAAAATTAAAACTGCACCGAAAAATTGCACCTTTTCTGGACATTTGGTAGCTCTCGGTCGGCAGGCCGATCTAGGTGATTGGCCTACCGATCATGGAGGTTCGGCCTGCCGAACATGAAGGTTCGGCCTGCCGGCAGAGCACCAAAATTTCTATCCCACTGTCGGCCTGCCGACCTGTGAGGTCCGGCATGCCGACCGAGCAGAAAACGCACATTCCAGAAAATACAATTTTAATGCAATTTATCAATTTTATTTTCAACAATTCAAAAACATAAAATTAGAGTTTCAGGAAATACTTGGAGGCGCCATCATCAATCTTTAAGATTCGACTTCTCATTCCGTCTTCTCCGAATAATTATTTAATTACAAAATTCTTACAAATTAAAAATTAAATAACAATTTCTAGACGGAGTTGATAGTTCGCCATCTAATTACATGAAAAACCTAGATACACATTCTAACCTCTAAGGAACCAGAACCGGTATTAATTAATTAATAAATAATTAAACAACAATTTAATCAACCATAATTAATTAATGAACATTCACCACATAATCCATGACAACATATATATTATATAGAAACCTAAAGTGCCATCTCTCTATAAAATTTAATTCAAGCATTGGAGAGACTAAGATCACAAAATTTATGCATATAACATAATCACAAACTTGCAAATTTATGTAAAAACCTCGGCTCTGATACCAATTGTTGGAAACAAAGTGCGCAGTAGAATTTTTTAAAATTTTTCATCAGAGTATTTTCCAAAATACAAGTTTGACATGTTATATGTATAAATTAAATAGATCTTACTAACCTCAGTGTGCCGAAGAACCTCCGCGACCTGTGTAGAAAAGTAACATTCCAGAAGAGCCTCAACCAACTGGTCTTCTTTGCTATTCTCTATCCACAACCGGAGTGAGTGTGGGCTCACACGTACAGCTCTCCAACCGGTGACTCTCCTTCCAACCAACAGAGAGAACCCAAAGCTAGTGTTCGTGATTTGTGAACAAAAGCTCTCAGGGAGTTTTTAGATGCTCACTAGAAGAGTATCACTCTTAATCTCTCAAGTTGATCTGAGTAAATCATTAGACTCACTCCCTTTTTATACCTATTGGTCCTAGGGTCAGTCCATATCAGATTTGGTCTCAAAAAATCGAAACAGAATCAAGTTCGGATCAATATTTGATAAGATACGTGTGAAAACGCGTAATCTTATATGCGCTGATAGGCAGGCCGAACTGTTTGATAGGCAGGCCGAACAGGCCAGTTCGGCAGGCCGAACACGTCATCCGGCAGGCCGAACTGTCGAGAAAAAATCTCCGCGAATTTTTTATTTTTCACCCGAGATTCTAAAGAATAAAGTCTCAGTTTTGATTCAAATAGCCCAATAGAAAAGATATCTGATCAAAACAAACTTTATCAAGATAATCTCTAAGAAAATAAATCAATCCACAATAATTCTACAAGTTTATCTTGTTCTAATTGTCCAAAATTAAAACAACCGATAAACAGACAAGAATTATCCGAACGCAATAATTCAACAAGTTCATCTTGAACTAATTTTCTTACATAATTAATTCAACCGATAAACAGACATGAATTATTTGATTCTTATAAATTTTAAACCAATCTGATAAATCCGACATAAGTCACCAATTATTGGAAAAGCACGCCGTGTCGTTACAGGATTTTGTGAGCTAGCAAAGGGGACCAAAATGGACCTATAAAGTTCAAGCTCATGATAATTATGAAACCCAATATCCCATATATACATTTCACAATTATCAACTCCAACGCTACTCCACTAAAAGCTTGGAGCTGCACTCTCGAACTTTATAGAATTACGAAGCTCGTGTAGCTAAGTCTCCATGACATATCATAGTGTATCGCATCCCCATATGATCATCCATAATCGGCTTAAGGACAAGTTCTGTCTTACCTTCCTGATTATTTTTATCTTACGTTCCATTGTCTCACCATTAGAAAACTTACCATCCAAAGATAGTATACCATTCGGTTACACCTATGTATCCAAATGGTTGAGCGCTCCAGTTTTCCAATTACAGGACAACGCATATTAGAGGATATCATTACTCCTAAAGAGGAGCTATGGATTCCATATCTATGAATAACAAGTCTACGCTATCAAGAGTCATGCCTCCAACGTACCGGCATGCATGCCACTATAGAGATGTGGGAGTCACCCATTGGTACATCAAAAGACACAAGTCGAGACAACGGGCCCATTATTCATCTCAGGATTAAGATAAAATACAAATGATTGTCTAAAGTGAATCAATTTGCCAAGACAGAATTATTAATCCAAATCAATTCACTTTATGTCCCGATCCAACACATCGTCACCTTTGACAACGTGCCAATGTTTCTATTCATGGAGTCCAACTCCGATGGTCAAGACAAACCATCTCCCAAAAGGGATATAGACAACATAACAATCTTTACATGAATAAAGCGCCCAACTTTATTCCCTCGATTGCGGATCATATGTTTTAGACCATCACCCTAAGAATTGTGTCTTCCGCATAATCATCCCATCATATGCCCAATTCTTAAGGTTTAGACTGACATCTCAGACTACTGTTTGCTTATCATACATTCAACAAATATGAACGTAAAGAGGACAATATTTGGTATATATAAATGAATAAATTCTTTATTGATAAAAATGTCTCCAAAAACGTATTACATTTTTACTCCTTATAGCATACATGTCTAACAGTCATCCACATAGAACAGTAGAAAAACTACCTTCCCATCCTTTATGTGTTTGTACACACATGGTTTATCCACATTTTGTGAGAACCTGTATGTCTTGATCAATTAATGAAATCTTATGTTCAGGAATGGGAAGCTTGCTTAAGTCCCTAAATTGACTTTAGCAGCTTACAAACCTTACCTTCTTGACCCTTAACCTTGAACACCTCTAGTTGTTCCATATAAATGGACTGATCAAGATAGCCACTTAGAAAGGCCGTCTTGACATCCATCTGGCAAATCTCGTAATCGAGAGCAGCAGCTATGGACAAGAGAATCTGGATGGATTTAAGCATGGCTATCGGTGAAAAGGTTTCCTCATAATCGATTCCTTCCTTTTACGTGTATCCCTTATCTAGTAGTCTAGCCTTAAAGGTTTTGACATTTACATCCACTCCTCTTTTCCTCTTGTAGATCCATTTACACCCTATAGGTTTTACCCCTTTGGGAAGATCCACAAGTTCCCAAACTCGATTAGTCTCCATAGACTTCATCTCTATTTTCATGGCCTCTATCCAAAGTTTCAAATCAACATCCTCCATAGCCTCTATTTAAGTATAAGGATCTCTGTCATGTTCATCCGGTTCAGCCAAGAACGCCTCACCATTGAACATATACTGCTCGGGTTGACACCCGATCCTCCCACTACACCGAAGCCCCTTAGGTTGTTGTTCGGGTTCATTTGATTTTTCTACACAGATTGGAATGGTTTCATTTGAAACCCCTAGAGTAATTGGATCACCCTTCAACTCCTCGAGCACCACTTTGCTTTGAGGTTTAAAGTTGTCCATGTAACTCTTCTCAAGGAAAATTGTATGAGTAGAAACCACAACTTTATTTTCCTTTGGGTTATAAAAATAACCCCCTTTAGTCCCTTTTGGATGTCCTACAAACACGCAAACTTCTAAACATGCTTCCAAGCTATTCACATCCTTAAACAAGACATGAGCTAGACATGCCCATATGCAAATATGGTTTAAGGATGTCTTCTTGCCCATCCACAACTCGTGAGGAGTTTTTATTGGAAAAATAGTACACAGCAAAATTTTAAAATTTTTTATATCAAAGTATTTTCCAAAACACAAGTTTGACATACTATATGCATAAATTTACCCGACCTTACTAACCTCTGTGTGCCGAAAAGCTCTTGCAATCAATGAAGAGAAATAACGTTCTAGAAAAGCCTCAACCAACTGGTCTTCTTTGTTGTTCTCTATCCACGATCGAAATGAGTGTAGGCTCACAAGTACAGCTCTTCCTCTAGGTGACTCTCCTTACAACCAATTGAGAGAACCCAAAGCTAGTGTTTGTGATTTGTGAACAAGAGCTCTCAGGGATTTTTCAGATTCTCATCAGCAGAGTATCACTCTTAATCTCCCAATTGATCTAAATAATTTATGTGACTTACTCCCTATTTATAGGGGTTGGGTCTAGGGTCAGTGCTTATCATATTAGGTATCAAAAATTTGAATCAAAATCAAATTCGGATCAATATTTGATAAGATCGGCATAAAAATACGTGATCTTATCTTTCGCTCATCGTCAGGCCGATCAAGATGATCGACAGGCCGAATAGGCCCTATCGGCGGGCCAAACTTGAGGATAGGCATGCCGAACTACCGATTAAAATCTCAACGAATATTTTATTTTCCACTTGAGATTCTGTAGAATAAAGTCTCAATTTTAATTCAAATAACCTAATAGAATAGTTATCTGATTAAAACAACTTTATCTAGATTATCTCTAGGAAAATAAATGAATTCCTAATAATTCTACAAGTTTATCTTGATCTAATTTATTCAAAATTAAATCAACCGATAAACAAAAAAGAATTATCCAATTCCAATAATTCAACAAGTTTATCTTGAATTAATTTTATCACAAAATTAATTCAACCGATAAACAGACATGAATTATTTGATTCTTTCGAATTTCAATCAATCTAATAAATCTAACATAACTCACCAATTGGTGGAAAAGCATGCCGTATCATTATAGGATGTTGTGAGCTAGCAAAGGGGACCAATTGGACCTATATAGTTGAAGCTCCCGATAATTATAAAACCCAATATCCTAGATATACATTTCATAACTATCAACTCCAACGCTACTCCACTAAAAGCTTGGAGCTGCACTCTCAAACTACATAGAATTACGAAGCCCGTATAGCTAAGTCTCCATGACATATCATAGTGTATCGTATCACTATAAGATTATCCATAATCGGCTTAAGGACAAGTTCTGTCTTATCTTCCTGATTATTTTAATCTTATGTTCTATTATCTCACCATCGAAAAACTTACCATCCAAAGACAGTATACCATTCGATTACACCTATGTATCCAAATAGTTGAGTGCTCTAGTTTTTCAATTATAGGATAACGCATATAAGAGGATATCACTACTCCTAAAGAGGAGCTATGGATTTCAAATCTATGAATAACAGGTCTATGCTATCTAGAGTCATGCCTCTAACGTATCGGCATGCATACCACTATTAAGATGTGGGTGTCACCCTTTGGTACATCAAAAGACACAAGTCAAGACAATAGGCCCACTATTCATCTCAAGATTAAGATACAATACAAATGATTGTCTAAAGTGAATCGATTTGCCGAGACAAAATTATTAATCCAAATCAATTCACTTCATGTCCTAATCAACACATCGTCACCTATGACAACGTGCCAATGTTTCTATTCACGGAGTCCACCTCCGATGGCCAAGACAAACTATCTCCCAATTGGGATATAGACAACATAACAATCTTTACATGAATAAAGCGCCCAACTTTATTCCCTCGATTGCGGATCTTATGATTTAGACCATCACCTTAAGAATCGTGTCTTCCACATAATCTGTCCATCATATGCCCAATTCTTAAGGTTTAGACTGACAGTCTCAGACTATTATTTGCTTAACATACATTCAACAAATATGAACGTAAAAAGGACAAGATTTGGTATATAAACAACAAATAAATTCTTTATTGATAAAAATGTCTCCAAAAACTTATTACATTTTTACTCCTTAGGGCATACACATCCAACAATCTCCTACTTGCACTAAGTGAGTAAATATAATAAATCTCACATCCCCATAGCTTCCACATGCCTCTCAAAAACTCTCCCAGTAAGTGTCTTCGCTAATGGATTAGCTAAATTGTCCTCTAAAGTGATTTTGCACACCGTGACATGTCCACCCTCAACGAAGTCCTTTATCACGTGATACTTCCGATCAATATGCTTACTCTTCTTGTGAAATCTTGGTTCATTAACATTAGTTGTCGCACTGTTATCAAAGTACAGTGATATGACTTTATCCATACCAGGAACTACCTCAAGATCCCTAAGGAACATGCGGAGCCACACTGCTTCTTTCGAAGCATCACTAGCTGCCACATACTCAGCCTCCATCATTGAATCCGAAGTGCAATCTTGCTTCACACTTCTCCAATGGATGGCACCGCAGCCCAGAGCAAACACAAAACCTGAAGTCAATTTCCTAGAATCCAGACAGGATTGAAAATCCTTGTCAGTTTATCCTGGAGGAGTCAAGTCCTCACCCGAATATACAAGCATATACCCTCGAGTCCTTCTTAGGTACTTGAAAATATGCTTTACCACAACCCAATGTTTCATTTCTAGATCTGCCTGAAATCGACTTACAATCCTGACCGCATAACTAATATTCGGTCGTGTGCAAAGCATGGCATGTATAAGACTACCCACTGCCGAAGCATAAGGCACCTTCTTCATCTATTCTCTTTCTTCATAAGACTTTGGAGAGTCTTTCTTAGAAAGAGTAATTTCAGACATTGATGGTTGCCCACCTTTCTTGGAATCTTGCATTGCAAACTTCCTGAGAATTTTATCTATGTAGCCAGCCTGGGACAAAGGTATTATTTTGTTCTTCCTATCTCGAAAGATCTGGATACCGAGAACAAAATTAGCCTCACCCAGGTCCTTCATGTCAAACTGCTTGGTCAACCATAATTTGACCAATGATAATGCCCCAATGTCATTGCCAATTATCAGTATGTCATCTACATAGAGCAGTAAAAAAATCACATTCCCATCCTTAATATGTTTGTAAACACATGGTTCATCCACATTGTCCAAGATCTGCTTTGTAGTCTCATAATCCTGATGTTGAGCCTACAACACGTTATTCATGCTAGCCATAACATAGTAGTGGGCCTGATCATTAGCATCTTTCCAGTGATCATACACTTGGCATTGCTCAATAGTTGAGTCTTACATAGGCACGGGAGGACAAAGGGTTGTCAGTACATATTTCAGTTTCTCAAAGGAGAGGACGATATCTAGGTTCCGTTTCCAATCCTTATAATTCACTCCAGTTAATAGGTTTTTGTCAAGTATCGAAGATAAAGCATTTTTAGACATTTTTAATCTACAATAAAGAATCATATACTAAACATAAGCAAACGTATAATAATAATTTAGTCAGATAACACAATCATGTAAAAACATACAAATGTGTTTATGTGTCAAAATCTTGAAAATGTCACAACCTTACAACGATAATTCTCAACGATAATTCTCGACGATAATTCTCAAAATTCAACAAGCTCCTAGGGGAGTCATGCCAAATTTAATTAGGAACACGGATCCCCTCCTGATTAATATATGCCATCCAAGACCCGTATGATCTAGCATATATTAATAATCGTTTCTTTGGCCATTAATTTTATTAACAAAGCTCCTAGGGGAGGTTAATAATAAAATTAACATGAATGTATAACCATTGTTTCAATATTTTATCCACGATTTATAATCACCACCTAAGGGTGTGCAACCATAAATCATGCTAAAATACCTTATCCTCTGAGAGATCCAATCTGGTACATGATAGGAATCCCTTCCTAGGGGTCAGGACCACCATGTTCTGCCTATGGACCAATGATGGAGGCCTTAGGTCCTCTCTTTGAAAACCTTCTCCAACTCGATCTTTTGAAATCAAGGTTTTATTTTAAGAACATGCGTGAACAATTTTAATATGAGCGGCAATCCCTATTCTATATGACATGTTATCAATATATATTGTAAATCATGTTATAATGCAAACAAGCAACGCAATCAAGCAAAGCTACAAGCAAAATAAGAAATAACTGTAATATTATGGTTCCACCCTAGAGAATAGAAAATAAAGATTACAAGAAAATAATCGAAACATATTGTCGATTCTATATCCTTGAATTCTCAGGTTGTATCTCTCATCATGTAGTATCCATCTTTAAGTCTTCAATCCCGTATGAATCAAATACTTCATATTTCCAGTCATATCCAAATTTAATGTCTCTTAGAATCGTCCTAAAAATAAAATTAAAACTACACTGGAAAAACTATACCTTTTCTGGAAATTTTTCAGCTCTCGATCAGCAAGCCGATCTGGGTGATCGACGTGCCGGTCACGACCCATCAATCTGTCGATCAAGAAGATCGGCCTGTCGACTCATGAAAGATCAGCCTACCAAAATAGAAGTTTGGCCTATCGGCAGAGCCTCTGATTTTTGCCCTACTATCGGCATGCTGAACCTCACGTCTGGCCTGCCGATCTGCGACCATCAGCCTGCCAAACTATAGGGTTCGGCATGCCGACAAAGCAAAAATCTCTCATTTCATAAAATACAATTTTTAATGCAATTCATCAATTTTATTTTCAACAATTCAAAAACATAAAATTAGAGACTCAGGAAATACCTGGGAGCTCCATCATCATTCTTCTAGATTCGTCTTCTAGATCCGTCTTCTTTGAATAATTATTTAATTACAAAATTCTTACAAATTTAAAAATAAATAATAATTCCTAAACAGAGATGATAGTCTGCCATGTAATTACATGTAAAACCTAGATACACATTCTAACCTCTAAAGAAACCATAACCTGTATAAATTAATTAATAAATAATTAAACAACCATTTAATCAACTATAATTAATTAATAAAAATTCACCATATAATCCATGACAACATATAAAATATATAGAAACTAGAGTGCCAACTCTCTATAAAATTAAATTCAAGCACAGCAGATATTAAGATCACAAATTTATACATAAAGTATGATCACAAACTCGTAAATTTATGGAAAAACCATGGCTCTTATACCAATTGTTGAAAAAAGAGTGCACAGAGGAAATTTAAAAAATTTTTCATCAGAGTATTTTCCAAAACACAAGTTTGACATGCTATATGCATAAATTAACTAGATCTTACTAACCTTTGTGTGCCGAAAAGCTCCTGCAATCAGTGAAGAGAAGTAACGTTCCAAAAGAGCCTCAACCAACTGGTCTTCTTTGCTATTCTCTATCCACGATTGGAGTGAGTGTGGGCTCACACGTACAGCTCTTCCTCTAGGTGACTCTCCTTCCAACCAATTGAGAGAACCCAAAGCAAGTGTTCATGATTTGTGAACAAAAGCTCTCAGGGAGTTTTCAGATTCTCACTAGTAGAGTATCACTCTTAATCTCTCAATTGATCTAAATAACTTATGTGACTTACTCCCTATTTATAGGGGTTGGGTCTAGGGTCAGTCCTTATCAGATTAGGTCTCAAAAATTCAAATCAAAATCAAATTCGGATCAATATCTGATAAGATCTACATAAAAACACATGATCTTATCCTTCGTTCATCGGCAGGTCGATCAAGATGATCGGCAAGCCGAACAGGCCCCATCGACGGGCTGAACTTAAGGATCGGCATACCAAACTGTCGATTAAAATATCAACAAATTTTTTATTTTTCACCCGAGATTCTATAGGATAAAGTCCCAGTTTTAATTCAAACAACCCAATAGAAAAGTTATCTGATTAAAAAAACTTTATCTAGATTATCTTTAGGAAAATAAATGAATTCCTAATAATTCTATAAGTTTATCTTGATCTAATTTATTCAAAATTGAATCAACCGATAAACAGACAAGAATTATATGATCCCAATAATTCAATAAGCTTATCTTGAATTAATTTTATCACAAAATTAATTCAACCAATAAACAAACATAAATTACTTGATTCTTTTGAATTTCAACCAATCTAATAAATCTAGCATAACTCACCAATTGGTGGAAAAGCATGCCGTATCATTGCAGGATGTTGTGAGCTAGCAAAGGGGACCAAATGGACCTATATAGTTCAAGCTCCCGATAATTATCAAACCCAATATCCCAGGTATACATTTTATAATTATCAACTCCAACACTACTCCACTAAAAGCTTGGAGCTGCACTCTCGAACTATATAAAATTACGAAGCTCGTATAGCTAAGTCTTCATGACGTATCATAATGCATCGTATTCCCATATGATTATCCATAATCGGCTCAAGGATAAGTTCTGTCTTACCTTCCTGATTATTTTTATCTTACGTTCTATTATCTCACCATCAGAAAACTTACCATCCAAAGATAGTATACCATTCGATTACACCTATGTATCCAAATGGTTCAGTGCTCCAGTTTTTCAATTACAGGATAACGCATATAAGAGGATATCACTACTCTTAAAAAAGAGTTATGGATTCCATATCTATGAATAACAGGTCTACACTATCTAGAGTTATGCCTCCAACGTAATGGCATGCATACCACTATTAAGATGTGGATGTCACTCTTTGGTACATCAAAAGACACAAGTCAAGACAACGGGCCCACTATTCATCTCAGGATTAAGATACAATACAAATGATTGTCTAAAGTAAATCGATTTGCCGAGACAGAATTATTAATCCAAATCAATTCACTTTATGTCCCGATCCAACACATCGTCACCTATGACAACGTACCAATGTTTCCATTCACGGAGTCCACCTCCGATGGCCAAGATAAACCATCTCCCAATTAGGATATAGACAACATAACAATCTTTACGTAAATAAAGCACCCAACTTTATTCACTCAATTGTGGATCTTATGATTTAGACCATCACCTTAAGAATCGTGTCTTTTGTATAATATGTCCATCATATGCCCAATTCCTAAGGTTTAGACCAACAGTCTCAGACTATTGTTTGCTTAACATACATTCAACAAATATGAACGTAAAGAGGACAAGATTTGGTCTATAAACAATAAATAAATTCTTTATTGATAAAAATGTCTTCAAAAACTTATTACATTTTCACTCCTTAGGGCATACATGTCCAACAGTTTTAGGGACCAATTTTGAAGGCATATTGTTCAAAAGATAACATGCGGTTTGTAGTGCATATCCCCAAAAGGATAAAGGAACTCATCACTGATCTGACCATGTCTAATAAAGTCTTATTTCTTCTCTTCGCTATGCCATTCTGCTACGGAGCGCCTGGTGCAGTCAAATGGAATAAAATCTCATTCTCTAATAAGTGTCCTAAGAACTCATTAGAAAGGTATTCTCCACCTTGATCGGATCGAAGTGCCTTTATGGGTCTACCTAATTGCTTTTCCACTTCAGCCTAAAACTCCTTGAACTTGTCAAAAGTTTTGCTTTTGTGGTGCATCAGGCACACATAACCATATCTTGAGTAATCGTCAATAAAAGTGATGAAGTACTTATACCCTTCTCGTGCCCAGATGTTCATCGGTCAACAAACAGCACTATGCACAAGTTTTAAAACCCCTTCGACCCTATTGCCCTTCGACCCGAATGGTCTTTTGGTCATTTTAGCCTCCAAACAAGATTCACATTGAGGTATAGATTCACCTTTAAGTGACTTAAAGGTCCATCCCTTACCAACCTTTGAATCCTATTCAAGTTAATACGACCATGGCGTAAATGCCAAAGATAAGTCCTATTAGAGTGAGAAGTTTTAAGTCTTTTAGAGTTATTATCATTTATCTCAGCATTAAGCAATAAGTCCATCTTAGGTTTGATAAAATATAGATTATTTTGCATCCATCTAGAACAGATAAAAGATTTATTTTTACGAATCACAACTTTATTATTAAAAGAAACTATATAAGAGTCTTTAAATAAACAAGCTATATAAATTAAATTCCTTTTAAATTTAGGAACATAAAAACAATCTTGCAAAATTAAAATCCTATAATTATCAATATGTAAGTGGATGTCTCCCACTGCTTCAGCTAAGACCGAGGATCCACCGCCCATCAAAAGTGTGAAGTCTTCACAAAGCAGACTTCTCGTTTCTTTGAACCCCTACAGAGAAACACAAACATGATTAGTTACTCTGGAATTTATGACCAAAATGTCACTGGATTCCTTAACTAAACAAGTTTCTAAATACAAAAGATCATAACTGCCTCTTTAGGAAAGGAAGTCCTTGCAATTCTTCTTGATGTGCCCGACCTTCCTGAAGAAAGAGCACATAAGCTTCTTAGGGTTCTTCTTCTTCTTCTTCCTCTTCTTCTTGCTCTTATTGTTAGCAGGAACAAAATACTTCACATTCTTAGCCTGTTGTTTCTTTCCATTCATGGGATTGGAATTGGAACTAGAAGCAGCCGCCAAATTGGCCTCGTCACTGGCAGGATATTCCCTAATCAGTAGTTCAAACTCTTGTAACTGTTTCATTAATTCTATTAAGGTCATATCCCATCTGTTGCTCAAATTAAAAGTAGCTCTAAACGAAATAAATTCCTTTAGCAGAGTCTCAAAGACCATAGTTATCTGAGTTTCAGCATCAATATCAGCTCCATTAGTCTGTGCCTCGGTGAGGTAACCCATAACCAACATCATGTGCTCTTTTACAGATATCCCTGGTTTTTGTTTATAGTTTAAGAGTTTCTAAAGCGTCCGTTGCTGCTCAGTTAAGGCCTGGCCTCCAAACATGTCATCTAGATTATCCAAGATCTGCTTAGCAGTCTCATAATCTGAGCCTACAGCACGTTATTCATGCTGGCCATAATATAGCAGTGGGCCTGATCATTAGCATCTTTCCAACAATCATATGCTTGGAATTGATCGTTGGTGGAGTCTCCCATAGGCTCGGGAGGACAAGAGGTTGTCACCACGAATTTTAGTTTCTCAAAGGACAGGACAATGTCTAGGTTCCATTTCCAATGCTTATAATTCTCTTTGGTTAATTGGTTTTTTTCAAGTGTTGAAGATAAAGCGTTTTTAGACATTTTTAATCTACAATAAAGAATCATATACCAAACATAACCAAACATAGCATAATACTTTAGTAAGATAACACAATCATGTAAAAACATACAAATGTGTTTATGTGTCAAAACCTTGAAAATATCACAACCTTATAACGATAATTCCCAACTCAGAATTCAACAAGCTCTTAGGGAAGTCATGCCAAATTCAATCAAGAACACAGATCCCCTCTTGATTAAAATATGCCATCCAGGACCCTATGATCTAGCATATATTAATAATTGTTTCTTTGGCCATTAATTTTATTAACAGAGCCCCTAGGGGAGGTTAATAATAAAATTAACATGAGTGTATAACCATTGTTTCAATATTTTATTCATGATTTATAATAACCACCTAGGGGTGTGCAAAGATAAATTATGCTAAAATACCTTATCCTCTCAAAGATCCAATCTGGTACATGATGAAGTTCCTTCCTAAGGGTTGGAACAACCATGTTCTTCCATGGACCAACGATGGAGGCCTTAGGTCCTCTCTTCAAAAACCTTCTCCCACTCATTTTTTTGAAATCAAAGTTTTATTTTAAAAAACATGCATGAACAATTTTAATATGAGTGACAATCTCTATTCTATATGGCATGCTATCAATAGACATAGCAAATCATATTATAACGCAGACAGGCAAAGCAATCATGCAAAGCCACAAGCAATATAATAATAAATAACCGTAATATTGCGGTTCCACCTTAGAGAATAAAAAATAAAGATTAGAAGAGAATAATCGAAACATATTATCGATTCTTTATCCTTGAATCCTCAAGCTATATCCTTCTTCATGTAATGCCCATCTTCAAGTCTTCAATCCTGCATAGATTGAATACTCCATATTTTCGGTCATATCCAAACTTAATGTTTCTCATAATTGTCTCAAAGATTAAAATTAAAACTGCATAAAAAGCTGCACATTTTCTGGAAAAAAATTTTAGCTCTATGCTAGCAGGCCGATCTATGCAATTGACCTGTCGGTCATGACCCATCGGCTTGCAGATCGTTTTAGGTCGGCCTGCCGGTCATGAAAGTTTGGCCTGTCACCAGAGCCACCAGATTTTTGCCTCGCAAATGGCCTACCGAACCTCACGTCCAGCCTGCTGATCCTATGACCATCAACCTACCGAACTAGAGGGTTCGGCATGCCGATTGAGCAAAAACCACCCTTTTCAGAAAATACAGTTTCTTATGCAATTTATTAATTTTATTTTAAACAATTCAAAAACATAAAAATAGAAAGTTAGGAAATACCTGGAAACGCTATCATCCATCTTCTAGATCCACCTTTTAGATCCGTCTTCTTCAAATGATTATTTAATTACAAAATTCTTACAAATTTAAAATTAAATAATAATTCCCAGACGGAGATGATAGTTCGTTATCTAATTACATGAAAAACCTAGATACATATTCTAACCTCTAAGGAACCATTACCGGTATAAATTAATTAAATAATAATTTAATCAATCATAATTAATTAATAAACATTCACCACATAATCCATGACAACATAAAAATATATAGAAACCCTAGAGTGCCAAGTCTCTTAAAATTAAATTCAGGCATAGGATAGATAAAGATTACATAATTTATACATATAGTATCATCACAAACTTACAAATTTATGTAAAAACCATGGCTTTGATACCAATTGTAGGAAACATAGTATGCAGCGGAATTTAAAAATTTTTATATAATAGTATTTTCCAAAACAAAAGTCTGACACGCTTTATACATAAATTAACCAGATTTTACTAACCTTATATATGCTGAAAAGCTACCGCAATCAATGAAGAAAAGTAATGTTTTAGAAGGACCTCAACCAACTGGCTGTCTTTGCTATTCTCTATCCTCGATTGGAGTGAGTGTGGGCTCACGTCATTTAGCTTTTCACAAGCGAATCTCCTTTTAACCAATTGAGAGAACCCAAAGCTATAGTTTGTGATTTATGAACAATAGCTCTCAAGAAGTTTCTAGAGTCTCACCGGTAGAGTTTCACTCTTAATTTCTCAACTGATCTTAATAATAATAAGACCCACTCCCCTTTATATAAAAGGTTGGGCCCAGGAGTCAGTCCTTATCATAGAAGGCCTCAAAAATTCGAATGAAATTCAAATCAGAATCAATATTTGATAAAATCTACGTCTAAACATATGATCCTTTTATCGTGTGGCCGGCATGCTAATCTGTCTAACCGGCATGCCAAACTTGTCCCATCACAGGCAGAACCTGAGGATCGACATGCCAAACTTGCGATAAAAATTCTAACGAATCTTTTATTCTCCACCTAAGATTATATAGAATAAAGTTTCAGTTTTAATTCAAATAATCCAATAGAGAAGTTATCTAATTAAAATAACTTTATCTAGATAATCTCTTAGAAAATAAATAAATTCCTGATAATTCTACAAGTTTGTTTTGATTTAATTGATTCAAAATTAAATCAATTGATAAACAAACAAGAATTATCCGATCCCAATAATTCAACAAGTTTATCTTGAATTAATTTTATCACAAAGTTAAGTCATCCGATAAATAGACATGAATTATTTGATTTTTTCAAATTTTACCCAATCTGATAAATCTGACATAAATCACCAATTATTGGAAAAGCACGCCGTATCGTTACAGGATTTTTGTGAGCTAGCAAAGGGGACCAAATGGATCTATATAGTTCAAGCTCTTGATAAGTATGAAACCCAATATCCCAAATATACATTTCATAATTATCAACTCTAACGCTACTCCACTAAAAGCTTAGAGCTGCACTCTCAAATTATATAAAATTACGAAGCCCATGTAGCTAAGTCTCCATGACATATCATAATGTATTGTATACCCTTAAGGATAAGTTCTGTCTTAGTTTTTCGATTATTTTTTATCTTACATTCCATTATCTCACCATCAGAAAACTTACCATCCAAAAACGGTATACCATTAGGTTACCCCTACGTATCCAAACGATTGAGTGCTCCAGTTTTTCAATTATAGGATAACACATATAAGAGGATATCAACTACTCCTAAATATGAGCTATAGATTCCATATATATGAATAACGGGTATATGCTATCAAGAGTCATGCCTCCAACGTACCGGTATGCGTACCATTATTAAAATGTGGGTGTAACCCTTTGCTTAAAATTACCTTCACGTTTCTTTTCTTTTTTTTTTTTTTTTTTTTGAATCTCTAAATCACGTTTACATGATTTTAGAAATATATATATATATATATATATATATAGCATTTATATGATGGTTTAAAAAAACTAAAAAATCACGTTAAACGTGATTTGAAAATTTTCGTATATATATAATATAAATAAATCTTATATATTTATATATTTAAATTCAAAACAAATCATATTATTTAAGAATAGGTTCTAAATTAATTAATAATTTAATTTTGTGTCCATTTTGGAAAAAACAAAATGTGGTCCCATCATGCATATGTCTCGCATAAAATTAAAATTATGTTTAAATAATCGTATTATTTTAATGTTATTAATTTAAAAACTTATTTAATTAATCTCATTAATTAAATATAATCAATCAATTAATTAACTAATGCTTAGTTAAATGTAACAACATTTATAACATTATACTGCATGTCACAAAGAGCATTGTTCTATGCCACATTAATGTTTTAAGTGTGAAATATTTAATTCAAAATTCAATAATTTCAAATTAAATATATATAATTCATCCTATACATTAAATCCAATTCAGTGTTATAGATGTGGCATTAGGGACCTATGGACTTATAATTCAAACTCCAACAAATTTGACAATTAATTAAACTATTTAATTAATTTGTCAAATTTATTACTTTCAGTATTACTCCACTAAAAGCTTAAAACTGAACTCTTGAAATTATAGTGAAAATTACTCAAAAAAAATCAACGAGTAGTCCATTGATATAATCATTACATATAAGTCAGTCCTCCATAAATAATTCATAATAAGAGGTACGTTCAATTTTCGTTCACCTCTCCTATTATATCTTTATTATTGAGTTCCAATAATTTTTTAATGAACAGATAATTCATTATTTTATTATGAACGAGTGCTCTACTATTCAAATTTTGAATCATCACTCAAGAGAACTATTTTTCTAACTTCTAGAAGGAAGGAATGGATTCCTTATCTATATAGCATTATTCCTAGCTATTTATTCTATTATGTTTCTAAGATGCTAAGTTATTATCTGTATTTAGACATATCTTACCATGCAAGTCAAAAAAATATCATAAATAGGAGTCTAATAAATACTCAGAATTAAGACTGCATATGTATGATCATCATAGTGATAAATTTGAATGTTCTATTTTTAACGAGCGATTATTAGAGATTCATAATTTATCTGATCTAGTCCTATATAATCTTACTATATAAAATACCTCCAATATAATGTTTCTATATTAATAGCCTGAATAAGACTATTTCATTCTAAATAAGATTGGATCATAGTTGTAATATTTAATAAAAAATTCTAAACTTTAATTAATTATTATAGACTATTTAGATTATTATCTATAAATTTTATCCCTATGCATATAACACTTATATGCTAAATTTATAGTCATATAAATAATCATAGAATTTCTTGATGTTTATTAAAGCATTTATAATACATATAAGCAACGAAAATAATTACCAATGTTATTTTTTTATTTATTAACAATATGTATAATGTCATTGCTTATAGAGCACCAATTCTAGCAGGAATAATAGAGGAAAATATTCTGTACGTATTTCTTTCAAATGCACATAATCCAAAATTACAAGTTAGAAAACGGTAAATGTTATGATAAAACCTTTGTGTAAAAATTGCTACTACTCTTAAAGTCTCTCATTTATGATCTTACATTGCTTTATATTATTACCTTTATAATCACTTATTTGTCATCATAAAAAAGAGAGATTATTTGAGCTAAAGTTTCAATAAAACAAACCATTATTGTTTCGATGATAACAATCTATTGATCGATGATTTTAATCAATTTTCTTGAGTGTTTAAGCTTAAACCATATCAAAGATTTTTAGAACAACAGATTTTTGTAGGATATCTAAAGAAAGCTCATAGATTATAAAACTTGAAGACGGATTTTAAGATATTCTATTTGGAGCATAAGATGGAAACTAAAAGACATATAAGTTAAAATCACATCCTAATATTATATTGATGCTTCAAACACTTGATTAACTTTGTTTTAAATTTGGTTCAATGCACTCACATATATTTTACAAAATTACATAAAAGGTTTACCAAAGGTTGTCTAAAATGTTTGAAAATTATTGTCTCAAAATTTGGTGTTAAATCTTATTGAAAGTATTTTTTTTTTCTAAAAAAGAAATATTTTAATGCGTTAAAGATCGGACATGGGAATGCCAATGCATTTGGTAACTCAATAGATTACTTGAGTAAATGATCGGGTTACTTTCTATAGGGCTACTTCAATCACCGATGTCAACTGGACGTTGGCTAATGTTTGGTTTATTTTTGCGTATGTAATACCGTTTTGAGGTCAAAAATTGCTAACAGAACCGTAGAATAAGCTCTAAACTTTTCTCATACTCTCAAAAACTTTCATACCCTTGTTAAGTGAAACTAGAATTTATTTTATCTTTAGGAAACACTGATTATACAATACTCCTTGAGACAAACTTTGAGATAATCTTTTCTCAAGTGTTCATATATCTTCAAGAGACTACTTTTTATGAAATCTAAACTATAGGAGATATTCTTTAGTGACCAAACTTCATATTCAACTACCAATTTAATTCGTTGCCAATCCCTTAGTTAATTTGTTGTAAAAAAGATTTTAATGCCCTAAGTTAATGTTTGGTAATTATAGAAGGTTTAATGATTTTTGGGGAAAAGAAGTCACTGTTTGTATTTTAAGAGATCGTGGCCAAAAAAGATGGTGATATAGTGGAAGAGATCATATTGCAGTTCGCTTGGTGACATTGCACATGTGCATATTGTTGAACACTATCTTTGCTTTTGATCTCTCTTTTTCTAACTCTTAATTATCATTGCAAATTTTATTTTGTTGTTTGATCAATTCTGTGCAATTTGATCAACCTGATTTTTCGCATATTGTGGTTATGTGACTCATTGATATATTGGTCATTTCTACGGACTTGTAGTTAACTGAATAACTTTAATTTGAGTACTTAGAATTATGTGATTGGTGTACACTTTCCAATAAATAATAACAACTTTGCTTTAGTTTTTAAAATCCGACTCACCCATTTTTTTGGGCCGTCATTCTTGAACTAACAATAGAAATTACATTGATTTGGATGAACACAATAGCTAGTAAACAAAGAAATACAGTGTTTGTTTTAAGCATCTAATGTAACTTTGAATACAGGTCCAGAAGGTGATGTTTATATTTGCGTTCATCTATGAGCGACAAAGCTGTAGTTGCAATGTGCTTAGAAGTGAGCCCTGCAGCCTCAATTTGGTATGTCTGAGATCCATGGTCAATGTATCTATCTGGTAGCATTAGTGGTCTCCACTGCACCACGGGAAATTAAACATTCAAACATTTTGGTATTGATACATTTGAGACCAATAACCAAAAAAAAAATTAAAACATAATTTAGGATGAGTTAGCATTATAGCACTTAATGAGATATTAATTCCTTTTATATTTCAATTTAAGTATAAGATTTGATCTTGCAACAAGGTGCTTATGAATGGTAATTAAGCATAATATTACCTTAAGCTTTCCATCAAATAATCCATTGAGGCCTAAGAAGTTGGAGACATGAGAGCTGAATCCTCCAATAGAACCTTCTTCTACAGTAATCAAGATCTCATGTTCTTGAGCTAATTGTCTGATCAAGCTTCCATCAAGAGGCTTACAAAATCGTGCGTCTGCCACGGTGATCAAAATGTTTAGTGCTTGCAGAAGATCTGCTGCCACTAAACAACTCTGTACAGCTGTTCCGTATCCTAAAATGGCTATCCTGCTTCCTTCTCTCAACACCCTTCCTTTGCCAATCTGTGATTCAATTCCTTTAAAATATAAGATATCACATGTGCATAATGATTTATGAAACATATGGAGTACAAATAAGAAGGAAGCTTTGTCTAAGTACCTCCAATGGGGTTCCTTTGTTGTTTAGTGGAAGACGCGAGCCAATGCCATTTCCTCTTGGGTACCTAAAGCAACTGGGTCGGTCGTTGGTGGCAGCTGCCGTGGCCACCATGTGCATGAGCTCACTCTCACAAGCAGGGGCCATGACCACCATGTTGGGCAAACAAGCCATATAAGTTACGTCAAAGGCTCCACAATGGGTTGGACCATCTGCGCCTACAAGACCTGCCCTATCAATCGCAAATCTCACTGGGAGCTTTTGAAGGTCCACATCATGAACCACCTGCATAAGATTGATCACCACAAATTAGCATGATTAAAACACAATTTTAATAAAAGAATAACAAAAAATCATGTCCCATGAAACTTTATAAAGGCCTAATATTTTGTTCTATAAGAAAAGTGTAAATTTTATCAGTGGAAATCATATTTACTTGATCATAAGCTCTCTGCAGAAAAGAAGAGTAAATAGCACAGAATGGCTTCAAGCCTTCAGCTGCTAGGCCTGCGGCAAAGGTTACAGCATGCTGTTCTGCTATTCCGACATCAAAGCATCTTTCTGGAAATTGTTTCTGGAATAAGTTGAGTCCAGTGCCACCTCCCATTGCAGCATGAATGGCAATGATTTTGTCATCTTGCTCTGCTTCTGCGATTAAGGACTCTGCAAAATACTGAGTGTATGAACGAGTACTTGTTTTCGACTTCATCTGTTTCCCGGACTTGGGTTCAAATTTTACCACACCTTAACATGAAACAAAAACTTGTTAATCCCAAAATCCAAAACTAAAGTTTCATTGAGAAACAAATGAAATATAAAAAATTTTGCGACAAGATATTTGTAGTACCATGCATCTTATCGGCCGCAACTTCAGCAGGAGCATAACCTTTTCCTTTCTCTGTGATAACGTGGATTAGAACAGGCCCCGGCGCTGGCATAGCCTTAACATTACTCAAAATGTGGACAAGGTCTTCCACATTATGGCCGTTCACCGGACCAATATAATAGAGTCCAAGTTCTTCAAACAAAGAAGCTCCTGAACCAGCTGCCATCCCTCTCATATAAGTGTCTACCTTTGAAGTAATCTCATGTGTTTTCCCTCCAATTTGCTTGGAAATACCCTATTGACACGTCACAAGAATTTCTTTTTTCAGTATAATAATAGAATAAGTATAAAGATAACAATAGAACGAATTTCATCAAGAAATATAGCCAGAAAATGTATTTGTTTTCAAAATTGTCATACACTTGAGAAGTTAAGGTTATACCTTTGCAGCTTCACGCAGCCAACGAAACTCTTTATTCGAGTGTATCTTAGCGAGGGCTTTGCTTAGAGCTCCGACAGGAGGAGCAGGGCCGTCAACGGTGGCAGTGGGCAGAGAGACTTGCTTGTTGTCATTTAAGATGATGATAAGATTAGTGTCTAGATAACCCGCATTGTTCATCGCCTCATACGCTTGTCCTCCGGTCATGGCTCCATCTCCTATTACAGCAATTACATGGTTTTTCTTCCCTTGCAAGTCCCTAGCAACTGCCATACCTGCAATTTTTTCATAGACCGTTTCTTGTCATTTAGAGATACAAAGAAAGGAAATACTTTCGATCGTCAATTTTTCTAACATAGTTTTTATTAAAAAAATAGAAGAGATAATCGTAGTATTTTAAAAATACAAGATAAACACATGTAAGTAAACTTTTATTTATTTATATATTTTTAAGTGCAAATTTACCTAGACCAGCAGAAATGCTAGTGGAACTGTGGCCAACTCCAAAGGCATCATGGGCACTCTCTTCCCTCTTTGGGAAGCCTGCAAGCCCAAAACTCTGTCGAATAGTATGCATTCTTGACCTCCTTCCCGTTAAAATCTTGTGAGCGTAGGCCTGCAAATCCAGTAATAAGTCTACCACAGTTAATTTATAACTGGTATCAAAATATTCTCTTATGAAAAAATATAACCCAGTTTTGAATTTTTATGCTCGTAAATAGTATATTTACTACAAATTTAAAAAAATAGTATTTTTTTAATTTTAAAAGAAAATTTAAGGATAAAAATGAAAAACTTAGTAAATATTATGTAATAGAAAATTAAATAAGTACTATTGATGAAGAATTTTATATAAATTTAGAGTTTTATAAGAGTAAATCAGGTAAATTTTGGATTTATAAAAATTTAATCATGAAGTAAATACCAGATTTATAAATTATGGAGTTTCTCGATTAACTGGATAAATCACGGATTTACCAAATTCATCCATATGTAAATTAAAAAGTAAACGGATATAAAAGCAATTTTGTACCTACTTACCAAATTCGTGATGGTACCTCTTTTGGTCCACTACGTACGCTAATAATTAACGCATATCAGCACTATATATTTATGTCGTTTAATGCATAATCGTATTATCACTAAGCCGTGTCTGGACAAGTAGATGTTGATCTATTCTTAAATATTCAGGCCAAGAATCATGTGGGAAGACGTACTAATAAAAACACGTTTTTCTCATTTAATTTGCTCAACTTGTCTAAGCGGAAGAAAAAGATAAAGCGTCTTCCCATTTTTAAAAGGGCCTACGGAGAAAAAGAATAATTAACAAACAGAAGATGCCAATCTCTCTCACGTACACTTGTACCAGTCACAAGAAACAACTACTATTCATGTCACTATATAATTCAAAACGTTAAAAAAACAACTAACATTAGTGACATATAAGACAACGGAGACACCGAATAAATGGAACTTATAGTAGGGACACCTTGTATGTACTTTGTCGTTTTCTTTTTATTTCTAAAATTATTGCACAGATTAATGACTTTTATTTTCTTTTCTTTCTCACTTTTGGTTAGTGATCGTTTTTAACATTGATCGATATGACTAAAAATTTATATTTTTAACAAATGTCTTTTAAGTTTTCTTTGACGCTTCTCTCAATTCATTTATATGAAGAAAAATAACACGGATTGATGATGGATTCTTCAATGAAAGTTGAGATACGACAAGTTTTGCTTAAAACTCAAGATTATCCGACTTAGGGTTTAAAAAAAGGAAAACAAATATTTGTACGTGTTCTTATACCTGGTGACCAACATCCCAAATGATCTTATCCTCAGGAGTGTTGAATACATGGTGAAGTGCTACTGTGAGCTCCAACACCCCTAGGCTTGAGCTGAGATGCCCTCCGGTTTTCGAAACCGAGTAAACAATCTCCTCGCGAAGTTCATCAGCTAATATACCAAGTTCCTGGAATAATAATACACACATATGAATGAAAAGATTTTAACATTACACATAAGAAGTACCTTTTTTTTTTCCTTATGATAAAGTATAGTATTTCTAATAACATGAACTTACCTCGGCAGAAAGATTCTTCATTTGAACAGGGTAGTTAATGGTGTCGAGAATCGGAGTCGAGGGCTTTTCGCCAGAGAAATTCAGGGTCTTGCGAACCTGTACGCCATTTATGTGGTGTCCATCATTCACCAGAGTCTTCTTGTGAACGCCATTTACGCTATTGTTCAAGGCAGAAACTATTCCATTCAACTAAAAAACCAAATAGAAAATTTGGATTAGCAAATATTTTCTTCTCCCGACAACAGGGAAAGTTCCTTTTTTTTTTTGGCCATAATATTACCTTTTTCAGGTTGCCGCTAGGAAGAATATTTGATGTTGTTAAAGTTGGTAAGCCAAGACAACCTTGTCCATTCTGGGAATGGAGCGATGGGATGAAAATAGTTTTGGGCAAAGAAGACATTCTCTAAAGTTTAGTATGTTTATGAGAAGAAAGGGTTACGTGATTAGTGGAATATCAGAAAACAGCGCTCAAGCAAAGTAAGGTTCTAGTGCACTTCGTACTAATTGTAGAACTAATGCAGATATAAACTGAAGTGTGATTTTCATGAGGAATCAAGGCTAGTGCTTATATAGGGAAGCTCTGCTGTCGCAAACGTTGGAGCTTGGAAATTTCCTCAATAATACATGCGTTTAGCTTTTATTTATTTATTTATATTGAGCAGGTGAGGGAAAAAAATTATTGTCCTGCGGAGAAAGGGTCGTTTTCAGCAAAATATGAATAAAAAGAAACATTTGTTGATCAGAAGGCGTTGTGCAATTACTTGCCGCGTGGGGAATAAAGGCACGTTTCTCTTTCTTTTTTTTTTCCCCTTTAAAAGAACTTAAGGAAAACAATAAAAATGACAATGGACACGACAACCTCGTGGATGATGTACTTTTGTCGGTTCGTAAGAAAGAAAACAAAAGCCTATTTGTTATTGTTTTAAAAATTTTTAAAGATGTTTTTTCATATGTTTTAAACAAAATTTTCAAAACCACTTTAAACATAATTTTTTAAACATTTTTATTGTTTAAAATAAAACTATTTTTATTTATTTTAAAAATGCTATCAAAACCAAGAAAACAGTATTATTTGTCCTGACAGGTTCTGTCGTCCTTTTTTGACACAGTTCTGACCTCTTTAGGTTTATTAATATTTTTCAAACACAAAAGGTCTATCCCTATAAAGACTGCTGGAAGGTGACTCAAAAAGCAAGTTAAAATAAAAAATACTCTTAATATTTGACCAAAAAGGCCGTAAAAAACTTGGTTAAAGCTACATATTACAATTCGAATCATGGCTTCCAAGCGTATAATTATTTTGCATTTTAGGGCATTTTTCTTGTAAATATTAAAAAAATAATTTATTAATAGGTATTTATTTTTTTAACTATCAAGTTTTTTTAAAAAAAAGGATTCTAATTTTAAAAAAATGATTCTACTAATAACGTCTGCTATTCAAAGAGTACATACTGGAGGACGCTACATTTCATTCAAATTCAACAATGTCTGAATCAACATTTTAGTTGATGGTGCTAGCTATAGTCCTTTCAACTACTGGTTGGACCCCCCATTGAGCAATAATAGAACAACTAGGTACATGCCAGGCTCAAAACTAGTGAACCGGGACAACGACATATGGTTGTTAAATTATAAAATAATAGTAATAACTTGCTTAAGGATCAAACTTTTTAAAAATGGAGTTAGCAAAAACCTATAGGAGTAGAATCTCAGTAAAATTAGAGTCCCTGGTTTTGTAATATTACTTTCTATTCAATCTAAATTGTGTTATAAGTGAAAAATGTGCATTTGATACATTAAAACTGTCTATGTGGAAATCTTTTTTTTTTTTCAATGAATGACATGGGAAGATAACATATCAAGGGAAGAATGGCGGCCCTAATTAGGTTGGCATCCTCCATCGTTCTCATCTCACATTTAAACCACCATCCAATACTACTGATAAAAGGGGAAAAAAGAACACAAGACTCTAAAAAAGTAAGAACAAGCTGGAAGCCAACGGAAACTGGCCCTAAGTCAAAAGAAAGAAATATAAAGCCAATTGAAATAATGAAAATAGCAAAAAGCTATGTGATGATATTGCTAAGCCAAAAATTGATGACAAAAGGTAAAGCCTTGCTTAACTTTTATAATCACTACTATGATAGATCTTATTAAGAACGGTGCTAGTAAAATATATAGGGAAAAACTTAGCAAAAGGAAAAAGAGCACAACGCTTGCAATTGAAAAGAATCAGACATAATGCTAAGCAATAAATCTATATAGTTTGGCGAGAAATGTCCAATCATTAAGAAGTACCAAAATCAGGATGGATTGATAATATGAGACTCATAACGAGAGAGCTAGATTTAATCTATTTTTTAAGCTTTCATTTTTAAAAAAAAGACACTACGTAACATATTTTTAGGGAAATTCTACCATGAGAACCCCAATTTGTTTCCATCAATGAGATCTCTTCATACTTTGTTAGCCATTAGATCAATATCTAATGGTAAAAAATAAACAAACTCACTATAAATTGAATGAGTGTACACACACCCAATCACTCAAAACCCAAAAATAAAAAAAAAATTCCCAAAAAAATTCACGCAAAATTTTCGAAAGAAAAACTTCAACCAACGACCTCCATTGGATCTGGCCACTTATCTACTTTCGGCCACTTTCTCAGGACGACCACACAACAGCCACGGAGGTCTACATGCGCCGCCATCCTTGATCGTCTACGACAAAGCCCCCTCAACTGAGATCAAGAAAACCCAATATGTGCAACCCCACACAATGCTTTGAATCTTGTCCAGAATCGTCGCCAAACTCAACCACGAACCAGCTACGACGATTTCTTCTCAGTCTTACGTCTTCCATCACAACCGCCAGCAATCGACTGATAGACTCCAAAGACCTAAACCCAGGCATCGGTCACGATGGGGAGGGGTGACCTTCCTCTCGCAACACCGAACGTCACTTTCGCGTCGCTGATGGAGTCGCGACACTCGCGAACCCACTATGGCGACGCTGACAAAGGTCGCGACGCCACTTTCGCAACGAAGATCATAACAGGCCACCGGCCCACCGCCACTTTGAGTTCGTCAGGCTGGCTTCTAGTCCGATTGTTTTCTTTTTTCTTTTTTTTTTTAACCTTTTCATTAATTAATTTAGAAGTGTTTGATTAAAAAAATCTTATAATCAAACGTAGCCGTGTGTATTCTTGTTTCCAAGGACAAGTAAGTTGGGATCATTAATTTTTACTTTAATGGTTCAGAAAAAAAGGTCTCATGGATGAGATATATGTGGCCATTCTCAACATGGTGATTCTTGTTGTAATAAAGAGTACGTGGGCCGTCCAAGAGTCTACATAGAACATTTGTAGGTGGAAGCCCAAGAGTCTAGATAAGATAGATGACAGGACACAATGATCTATCAGGGGGTTTCAGGTACGTGTGGGGTCCAAAAGTCTTGCAAAAATTGACAGGACCAGATGACCTATCAGAGGGTTACAGGTACGTGGGCGGTCCAAAAGTCTTGCAGGACCAGATGATCTATCGGAGGTTTCAAACACAGCAGGTCCACATATAACAGTTGTAGGTAAAAGTAAAGCGATATTCAGAAACATGGCATTAATTGCAATATAAATAAATATAGTTCCAAAAGTAAAACATGTGTACAATGATTACCCCTAATATCGCACGTGCGCGCACATGATACATGTGTTGCATTTATTGGCACATATCCTAATTCTTTAAGACATGTGTTCGATGATTACCGGTAACATCGCGCCTGCGCCCACACGATGCATGTGTTTCCTTTATTGGCACGTAAAAGAACCACTATCCTACTTATTTTTCTATCTTTTACTTTTATTTTAATATGCAAAACAACATCTAAATGAAAACCAAATTTTTGTGACAGTAGTCCGTCCAATCACATTAATGGTAGGACCCACACTGCCGCGTTTTACTTAAAATAGTGAAAAATCTTTTTTATGTTATGATATAATGAGATGTTGTTTATAAAATTGTAAATTCTAATATATTATGTCGTATATTTCTAAACTTATTCTCACTTTTTTTTAGATTATATTTTGAGGAAGTTAGAAAGGATTACTCTAAAACATTTCAACATTTAGGGGCCTGAAGTGATAACATTAACCTGTTAGATAATTTTTATCATATAGGTCAAAATAGATCGTGATCGTCGAAAAAAACATAAAGATAAATTTCCCACCACGAATATTAATTTATTATTGGTAGCTTTTACGCTTGAATTATTTGACGTTGAATGCGATACGCAAAATGCCTATAAAATGCTACTCTTTTCTTTTTAACTTTCTACGAGGAGGTTTGAAGTCAAGAATACGTAGCATGATGTAGAATACACGAGTTTTCTTGTTAAATTTTAAACCATAAGTTGTATTAGTGAGTCTATCAAAACTTTAAAATGAAAATAAAATATAGTAAATAGACCAAATAGCTTAGGTTTTTGCTGGTAGAGTCTACGGTACTAACATGAACAGTTTAAAATGTAACACTTACAATGCAGTGTTTGGTAGCCTCAAGAGTTTTGTTGCTTTAGTGTGTCTATATATATATATATATATATTGTCTATATATATATACTATTTCCATCTCGAATACAAATTCTAATTAAAATCTTATATTTAACAAAAAAATGAAATTACGTGTGGAATATGTTGTTCCACCCTTTATGCATAATCTCCTACACCAAATGCTATATTTATCTTTGTTTTAAACATTCAAAATTGTAGAAGAAAATGCTTTTACTATTTAAATAACTGAAAAATGATTTTTCGTTATTATCTATTCGGACTGTTTATTTAAAGTGAAAATATTGCAGCAATTTAATTATGTGTAAAAAACAATATAATAAACTCGATCCGAACCGAAATATTTCATATTCCAATTAATGAATTACAACACATAAAATATTAAAAGTCTAAGTAGAATAAAGATAACCAAAAGTAAAATTAAGAAAACCAAATTAAGCAACTTAATTATGAGAAATCTTAGTAATAATTTTCTCCCATTTTTGAGCAAGCATGCAGCTACTACTTTATGAAACTTTATTCATCTTAGGACTATGATCTTGGAGAAGAATACTATTTTTCTTTGCCTGAGGGTTGTGGTTGGAACCCGTGACACTGAAAAGATAATAATCGGTCTTTACCCGTACTCCATATTATGTCGTCTCCAACCTAATAAAACTTGACATAAAATTGCTTCGCACTTCAACATGACATTACTAAAAGCGGCTCAATTGTGGGAGAATCTATGGTAAGATACAATTTATATGCACTACCAACAGTGCACGTTTATATGGTGTAGGATCGACCAAATATGGTGTAATCTAGGTTGCAGTTGATAAATAATAATTATTAAAGAATTTATACATAAAACAAAAAAAAAAAAATAGGCAGAAAGTGTTGTTTGCATGTGCAAATAGTGTTAGTAATGTAGGAGATAAACTACGAACAAGTACAATATAAAAGAAAGAATATTACAATGAAATTAAAAATAAAATATTACAACAAAATTCAACCTTCAAACTAAATCTTAATTGGAATAAAAATGATAGTCGAGGCACGTAAGGATCACATTTTCCTTAAAACAGATTCGCCCTTTTCAGTTGTGCACAAAGATTTGACGGATATCTGTGTCCTAAGATACAATGATAAACAACAATGAACTTAGCAAGATCAAGCACTGCCTCTGGAAAACTTGTGAAGACTCCCTTATGTAGGGAAGTCATGTGTGTTACAAATCAAAATTGATGAGGTTTAATTTTGAGTTTTATGAGCGTTATGAGCATACATTTGGGTGTTAGAACATGAGATTTATGACCTCCATTAACCTCCACTAATAAGCATTATGACCTCTGTTAACCTCCACTTATGAGTAGGTTTATGAGCCTACCATTAACCTCTACTAAGGAGCATTATGAGTAGATTAATTCTGAGCCATTAACAGCTACATTTGGATTTGTTATTGGAAGCAAAAAATTTGCAAAGCATAGCCTGCGCAAGGCAAGCTCAACAACCCGACATTCGCATCACCCACGTTGTGCATGCACACAATGCCCCCCTAAACCACTAGGGTTGTGATTTGCACCCCTTCCCCCCTACGCGTAAGAGAGCCTCCTGGGTACAACATCTTACCATAGCATAAAAGTACAACCCCATCAAAGCTTTAATTCCTAACCAATATGGAACTCCACATTTAGACTTCTTTTCAACAAAATCCAAATGTCAATGAGCACATTTTGAGCATCAATTTCTCATTCACTCGATTACTGTTCTGAGCATATAAATATATGATTTTGAGCCCATCGCAACAAAAAATGCAAATCCGTCAAGACCCGTCACTTTTACAAAGTGGGTCTCACTTAAAATTATGCCTCAAAATAGCTCCTTAAAATGGTTATTAATCATTTTTTCTAACAATCCCCCACATGAATGAAAATTGACCAATGACAAGGGAAAACAAAGACACTACATGGTGATAGAGTTCCATGGTTAATACCTGCATAGGATAGATAGGCGTTAACCCTTGAACCTTTCCTTATAAAAGTATGTTTACTTTACTAGCTGATTAGTAGACGTGATATCCTTGAACTGTTCTACCATTTGTGTAAACGATAACATACCTTACATAGATATTTTCTTGACACAGTTTCAGTTCTCATGGTTATGTTCATTTTGGCCATAAACATCTCCATGGTTCTGCAACAGTTTCTAAAGAATTGAGCCTTAGCAATTCCCCTTTGAAGCGGCGTCACTTCTCTCTCACATAGGTAATTTCTTACTTTAAGAGTAATCCGTATTACTCCGCTTAAATTCCCAATGTATGTAACACATAAGAATCATTAAAAGCAAACTGCTTAACCTTTCCCTATGAGTATCACTGTTTTTATCATAGGAATGGCTTGGGGTAACCCCCACAGTGATCCTACTCGGTCTATTCAGTTTAGTTATCCCATTGAACCTAGATCTTAGGATCTCCAGTCAACAAGGTTGGGTTTCCACTATTGCAACCTATTCTTTCAAGGGCTTAAGTTCCATTCCTCTTAATGTTTTCTCAGCTTGATCTCTATTCAATCCCTTGGTTAATGGATCTGCAATATTCTCTTTAGATCTGACATAGTCTATTGTCATGACTCCAGTCGAGATCAGTTGTCTTACGGTACTTTGTCGTCGACATATATGTGTTGACTTACAGTTGTATATCACATTCTGTGCCCTGCCAATAGTATATTGATTATTGCAATGTCTGCATATTGCAAGCATAGATTTAGGCCATTTAGTATATCCTCTAAAAAATGCCTTAGCTATTCAGCCTCTTCACCACTCTTATCTAAGGCTACAAACTTAGATTCTATAGTAGATCTGGTTATTACCATCTGCTTTGAGGATTTCCATGAGACTGTTGTGCCTTCCAAAGTGAATACATATCCACTTATAGCTTTAGAATCCTATATATCAGATATCCAACTTGCGTCAAAATACCTTTCAAGAGCAGCTTTAGAATCCTATATATCAAATATGTCATATATCCTCTTGTATAGTATAGCCCATAATCACGAGTATATCGTAAGTGTAACAACCACTTATTTTTATGTAACGGACTACGTTAAGTTAGTAACGACGTTAATGAAATTTTATTAATAATTTATGTTATATGTAAAGATATATGATTTAAATGTTACTAACTTTTTATGTCAAGTTTTATGACAGGTGATGACCGCTTGGAATCATTGTGCTCAAGTGTTCATGATTATTTTAATGTATGTTTAATTATGATGCATGATGAATTGAATGTTTTAATGTATGGCATTTAAGGATAGTTCGGCAGGCCAAACTTTTAAGATTGGCAGGCCGAACAAATTGCCAAAGATCAGCAGGCCGTAGGAAACCATCGGCAGGCCGAAGAAGAAAATCGACAGGCCGAACACGGCTGACGAGCAGTCAGTAGAAATCTCTCCAAATTTATGGCTGAGATAATTACGTTAAATGGGTGATTAATTGGCATATTAATGGAATAATTTTATCAGTTAAGGAAATAAGGGGTTTGACTTTGCATTGATTTGTGTTATTTTAAATGGTTTCCTATTTTTAGAGCACAAATTATGGTAAGATTGATGATTTGTTTGACTCTCGCTCAATCATCTCCACCTACACGTGAATTCTAGACCAAGAACAGTCAGAAAATTCTGACTTAATGAAGGGAATTGAATTCCCATCAATTATGCTCATTATGTTAAAATTTTTAACGTTCCTTTTTCATCATTTTTCTTTCTCATTCTCACGTTTCTCTCTCTCAAACTTCTGAGACGTTTGTCTTTTCTCTTCCTCTTCTCTTCTCCACGCATTCCATTCCTTCTCTCTCAAAAAAATTTCTGCAAGAAAATTGAAAGAAAAGTCATATTTCGTTGGTTGAAATCAAGGGTTTTGAGAAGAAATTTCAAGGTAAGAACTCAGTTTTTCTTCGTGTTTTTGAAAGAATTCTTCTCCTCCAAATCGTCTACAATATCTTTCTCTAGGTATTGTATTTGTTTTGAATTTTTAATATGTTATGCATGTATGTATTATGAGATGCTTTCCCAAGTTTCAAGTTGTTTCAACGTTTCTATGATAAAATATGGAATTTCTATCTTCTACCCCTCACAGTAAAATATTACTGTTTAATCTTGATGCATGAAAAATGTAATGTTATTCAAGGGGTAAATATGATGTTTTTCATGAAAGTTATCAAGAATGTGCATGTGAAAGGTATGATGAATGTATTTTATGTTATGAAATTTTTATGAGATTACATTAAGAAAACTGTTTTAATAAATTTTATTTCTGGATTTTGTTTATGAAATGTTATGTATGTTTAAATGATTTTATGATCGTGAAATAATTTTATGCATGATAATAAGATGTTTGTATGAATTTTAAAATTAAAATATATGTATTTTAATTGTTCAAAAATGTTTTACTTAAAAGATATTTATGTTTAAAATGTATAGTTTGTTTTTGTATGCTTAAGGTAATTTTTATGATTTAAGAAAAATCATAATAACATGTTTATGTGATGACAATTTTTATGGTTATGAATAATGTTTATATGTGATGATAATGTTATGTTTTCACAATAATGATTATGAGTTATGTTTATTATATGAGATGAATGTATATATGAATGATATATGAAAGAATGATATATGAATGAATGTTTTATGATAAGTATAATTTTTTGTAATTTAAATGGATAAATGGCATGAACACTCAAAGAAGCGAGCACATCGAGACCACGGCGTCGTTACCAAAAAGTATATTAAGGTGAAGTAAGCTAGCGTTAAGGTAAGTACATTCTCACCTGCAACATGACACGTTTTACAAGGATTTGATGATATGTTCACAATGATGTTCATAATGATTTTATGATGATTTTTCCTTAAAGGATTTCTTATGAAAGATTTTCATGATTTAAAGTTATGCATGTATGATGATGACATGTTTCAAAGTATGAAAATTATGTATATATGTATCACCTAATAAGTGTTGCACACCAATGTTATGAAATGAAATGTTATGACGTCATGTTTGGTTTTAGATTAGCTACCCTTCTCCTCTCATGACGGCGCGCCTATGATGATGTTTATGTTAGACATGTATGCCCTAAGGAGTAAAAATGTAATACGTTTTTGGAGACATTTTTATCAATAAAGAATTTATTCTTATATATATATCAAATCTTGTCCTCTTTACATTCATATTTGTTGAATGTATAATAAGCAAATAGTAGTCCGAGACTGTCAGTCTAAACCTTAAGAATTGGGCATATGATGGACTGATTATGCGAAGACACGATTCTTAAGGTGACGGTCTAAAACATATAATCCGCAATCAAGGGGATAAAGTTGGGCACTTTATTCATGTAAAGATTGTTATATTGTCTATATCCCTTTTGGGAGATGGTTTGTCTTGGCCATCGGAGTTGGACTCCGTGAATAGAAACATTGGCACGTTGTCATAGGTGACGATGTGTTGGATCGGGACAGAAAGTGAATTAATTTGGATTAATAATTCTGTCTTGGCAAATCGATTCACTTTAGACAGTCATTTGTATTGTATCTTAATCCTGAGATGAATAGTGGGCCCGTTGTCTCGACTTGTGTCTTTTGATGTACCAATGGGTGACTCCCATATCTCTATAGTGGTATGCATGCCGGTACGTTGGAGGCATGACTCTTGATAGCGTAGACTTGTTATTCATAGATATGGAATCCATAGCTCCTCTTTAGGAGTAATGATATCCTCTTATATGCGTTGTCCTGTAATTGGAAAACTAGAGCGCTCAACCATTTGGATACATAGGTGTAACCGAATGGTATACTATCTTTGGATAGTAAGTTTTCTAATGGTGAGACAATGGAACGTAAGATAAAAATAATCAAGAAGGTAAAACAGAACTTGTCCTTAAGCCGATTATGGATTATCATATGGGGATACGATACACTATGATATGTCATGGAGACTTAGCTACACGAGCTTCGTAATTCTATAAAGTTCGAGAGTGCAGCTCCAAGCTTTTAGTGGAGTAGCGTTGGAGTTGATAATTATGAAATGTATATCTGGGATATTGGGTTTCATAATTATCATGAGCTTGAAATTTATAGGTCCATTTTGGTCCCCTTTGCTAGCTCACAAAATCCTGTAATGACACGGCGTGCTTTTCCAATAATTGGTGACTTATGTCAGATTTATCAGATTGGTTTAAAATTTGTAAGAATCAAATAATTCATGTCTATTTATTGGTTGAGTTAATTTTGTAAGAAATTAGTTCAAGATAAACTTGTTGAATTATTGCGATCAGATAATTCTTGTCTGTTTATCGGTTGTTTTAATTTTGGACAAATTAGAACAAGATAAACTTGTAGAATTATTGTGAATTGATTTATTTTCTTAGAGATTATCTTGATAAAGTTTGTTTTGATCAGATAACTTCTCTATTGGCTTATTTGAATCAAAACTGAGACTTTATCCTTCAGAATCTCGGGTGGAAAATAAAATATTCGCGGAGATTTTTTCTCAGGAGATCGGCCTACCGGATGACGTGTTCGGCCTGCCGATCAGTGGAGATAAGATTACGCATTTTCACGTGGATCTTATCAAATATTGATCCGAACTTGATTCTGTTTCGAGTTTTTGAGACCTAATCTGATGTGGACTGACCCCAGGACCAATATGTATAAAAAGGGAGTGAGTCTCATGATTTACTCAGATCAATTTGAGAGATTAAGAGTGATACTCTTCTAGTGAGCATCTGAAAAACTCCCTGAGAGCTTTTGTTCACAAATCACGAACACTAGCTTTGGGTTCTCTCTATTGGTTGGAAGGAGAGTCACCGGTGGAAGAGCTATACGTGTGAGCCCACACTCACTCCGGTTGTGGATAGAGAATAGCAAAGAAGACCAATTGGTTGAGGCTCTTCTAGAACGTTACTTCTCTACACAGGTTACAGAGGTTCTTCGGTACGCTGAGGTTAGTAAGATCTGTCTAATTTATACATATAACATTTCAAACTTGTGTTTTGGAAATTACTCTGATGAATTTTTTTTTAAAATTCCGCTGCACACTTTGTTTCCAACAATTGGTATCAGAGCCGAGGTTTTTACATAAATTTGCAAGTTTGTGATCATGTTATATGCATAATTTTAAAACAAAACCTTGACTTCAAAAGATTGAGTGGGAGAAGGTTTTCAAAGAGAGGACCTAAGGCCTCCATCATTGGTCCATAGGAAGAACATGGTGGTCCCGAACCCTAGGAAGGGATTTCTATCATGTACCAGATTGGATCTCTGAAAAGATAAGGTATTTTAGTATGATTTATGGTTGCATACCCCTAGGTGGTGATTATAAATCATGGATAAAATATTAAAACAGCGGTTATACACTCACGTTAATTTTATTATTAACCTCTCCTAGGAGCTCTGTTAATAAAATTAATGGCCAAAGAAACGATTATTAGTATATGATGGATCATACGGGTCCTGGATGGTATATATTAATCAGGAGGGGATCCGTGTTCCTGATTGAATTTGGCATGACTCCCCTAGGAGCTTGCTGAATTCTGAGTTGGGAATTATCATTGTGAGGTTGTGATTTTTTTCAAGGTTTTGACACATAAACACATTTGTATGATTTTACATGAATGTGTTATCTTACTAAATTATTACATATGTTTGCTTATGTTTGGTATATGATTCTTTATTGTAGATTGAAAATGTCTAAAAACGCTTTATCATCGATACTTGACAAAAACCAACTAACCGGTGAGAATTATAACGATTGAAAACAGAACCTGGATATCGTCCTATCCTTTGAGAAACTGAAATATGTACTGATAACTCCTTGTCCTCCCGAGCCTATGGGAGACTCAAGTAATGAGCAATTCCAAGCGTACGACCGCTGGAAAGATGCTAATGATCAGGCCCGCTGCTATGTTATGGTTAGCATGAACAACGTGTTGCAGGCTCAACATCAGGATTATGAGACTATGAAGCAGATCTTAGATAATCTTGAGGATATGTTCAGAGGCCAGGTCATAACGAAGCGGCAAGTGGCACTTCAGAAACTCTTAAACTGTAGACAGAGACTGGGGACATTTGTAAAGGAGCTCATGATGTTGGTCATGGGTTATCTCGCTGAGGCTCAAACCAATGGAGCCGACATCGATGCTGAAACTCAGATGACTATGGTCTTTGAGACTCTGTCTAAGGAATTTATTCCGTTAAGAGCTACTTTTAATTTAAGCAATAGACGGGATATGACCTTGACGGAACTGATGAAACAGTTACAGGAGTTTGAACTGTTGATCAGGGAGTCTCCTGCTGGTGGTGAGGCCAACGTAGTAGCTGCTTCTGGTTCCAATCCTAACTCTGGGAATGGAAAGAAGCAACGGGCCAAGAGTGGGAAATCTTCTATTCCTCCTGTTACCAAGAGTAAGAAGAAGAAGAAGAAGAACCCAAAGAAGCTTAAGTGCTTCTTTTGTGGTAAGGTCGGGCATATAAAGAAGCATTGCAAGGACTTCCTTTCCAAGGGAGGTAGGTGTGATCTTCTATATTTAGAAACTTGTTTGGTTAAGGAATCCAGTGACATCTGGGTCATAGATTCCAGTGCAACTAATCATGTTTGTGTTTCTCTACAGGAATTCAAAGAAACGAGAAGTCTACTTCGTGAAGACTAACGCTTCGGATGGGCGATGGATCCTTGGTCTCAGCAGAAGCAGTGGGAGATGTCCATCTTTATTTTGATAATTATAGGAATTTAATTTTACGAGACTGTTTTTATGTTCCTAAATTTAAAAGGAATTTAATTTTTGTATATTCTTTATTTAAAGACTCCTACGTGGTATCTTTTAATGAAAAAGTGATGATTCGTAAAAATAAATCTTTTATTTATTCTGGATGGATGCAAAATAATCTATACTTTATCAAACCTAAGATGGACTTATTGCTTAATGCTGAGATAAATGATAATGACTCAAAAAGACTTAAAACTTCTCACTCTAATAAGACTTATCTTTGGCATTTGCGCTTTGGCCATACTAACCTAAATAGGATTCAAAGTTTGGTAAGGGATGGACCTTTAAGTCACTTAAAGGTAGAATCTATACCTCAATGTGAATCTTGTTTGGAGGGTAAAATGACCAAAAGACCATACAGATCTAAGGGCAATAAGGCCGAAGGGGTTCTAGAACTTGTGCATAGTGATGTTTGCGGACCGATGAACATCCAGGCACAAGGAGGGTATGAGTACTTCGTCACTTTTATTGACGATTACTCAAGATATGGGTATGTGTACCTGATGCACCACAAAAGCGAAACTTATGATAAGTTCAGGGAGTTTCGGGTTGAAGTGGAAAAGCAATTGGGTAGACCCATAAAGGCACTTCGATCTGATCGAGGTGGGGAATACCTTTCTGATGAGTTCTTGGGACACTTGTTAAAGAATGGGATTTTATCCCATTTGACTCCGCCGGGCACTCAGCAGCAGAATGGCATAGCGGAGAGAAGGAATAGGACTTTGTTGGACATAATTAGGTCCATGATGAGTTATTCATCATTACCTTTATCCTTTTGGGGATATGCACTACAAACCGTATGTTATCTTTTGAACAATGTGCCTTCAAAATGGGTCCCTAAAACTCCTCATGAGTTGTGGACAAGACGGAAGACATCCTTAAACCATATTCGCATATGGGGATGTCCAGCTCATGTCCTGTTTAAGGATCCGAATAAGTTGGAAGCATGTTCAGAAGTTTGCATTTTTGTAGGATATCCAAAAGGGACTAAAGGGAGTTATTTTTATAACCCAAAGGAAAATAAAGTCGTGGTTTCAACTAATGCAACTTTCCTTGAGAAGAGTTACATGGACGACTTTAAACCTCTAAGCAAAGTGGTGCTTGAGGAGTTAAGGGGTGATCCGTACACTCTGGAGGTTCCGAACGAAACCATTCCGATCGGTGTAGAAAAACCAAACAAACCTGAACAACAACCATAGGGGCTTCGACGTAGTGGGAGGATCGGGCGTCAACCTGAGAGGTATATGTTCAATGGGGAGGTCTTCTTGGCTGAACCGGATGAACATGATAGGGATCCTTATACTTACGCAGAAGCTATGGAGGATGTTGATTCAAGACTCTGGACAGAGGCCATGAACACAGAGATGAAGTCTATGGAGACTAATCAGGTCTGGGAGCTTGTGGATCTTCCCAAAGGGGTAAAACCCATAGGGTGTAAGTGGATCTACAAGAGGAAAAGAGGAGTGGATGGAAAGGTCAAAACCTTTGAGGCTAGACTGGTAACTAAGGGTTATACGTAAAAGGAAGGAATCGATTATGATGAAGCTTTTTCGCCTGTAGCCATGCTTAAGTCCATTCGGATTCTCTTGTCCATAGCTGCTGCTCTCGATTACGATATTTGGTAGATGGATGTCAAGACAGCTTTTCTGAATGGCTATCTTGATGAGTCCATTTATATGGAATAATCAGACGGGTTCAAGGTCACGGGTCAAGAGGATAAGGTTTGTAAGCTGCTAAAGTCTATTTATGGACTTAAGCAGGCTTCTCGTTCTTGGAACATAAGATTTGATCAAGTGATCAAAACTCATGAGTTCTCACAAAACGTGGATGAACCATGTGTTTACAAACACATTAAGGATGGGAAGGTAGTTTTTCTACTGCTCTATGTAGATGACATTCTGCTAATTGACAATGACGTTGGGGCGTTGTCATCGGTCAAATTATGGTTGACCAAGCAGTTTAACATGAAGGACTTAGGTGAGGCTAATTTTGTTCTCGGTATCCAGATACTTTGGGATAGGAAGAACAAAATGATAGCTTTGTCTTAGGCTGGCTACATAGATAAAATTCTCAGGAAGTTTACAATGCAGGATTCAAAGAAAGGTGGGCAACCATCTAGGTCTGGAATTACTCTTTCTAAGAAAGACTCTCCAAAGTCTTATGAAGAAAGAGAATACATGAAGAAGGTGCCTTATGCTTCGGCAGTGGGTAGTCTCAAGTATGCCATGCTTTGCTCACGACCGGATATTAGCTATGCGGCGGGATTGTAAATTGATTTCAGACGGATCCAGGACCGAACCATTGGGTTGCGGTAAAGCATATTTTCAAGTACCTGAGAAGGACTCGAGGGTATATGCTTGTGTATTCGGGTGAGGATTTAACTCCTCTAGGATACACTGATTCAGATTTTCAATCCTGTCTAGATTCTAGGAAATCGACTTCGGGGTTTGTGTTTACTATGGGTGGCAGTGCCATCAGTTGGAGAAGTGCGAAGCAAGATTGCACTTCAGATTCAACGATGGAGGCCGAGTATGTGGTGACGGCGTGTTGGATCGGGACATAAAGTGAATTGATTTGGATTAGTAATTCTGTCTTGGCAAATCGATTCACTTTAGAAAGTCATTTGTATTGTATCTTAATCCTGACATGAATAGTGGGCCCGTTGTCTCGACTTATGTCTTTTGATGTACCAATGGGTGACTCCCACATCTTTATAGTGGTATGCATACCGGTACGTTGGAGGCATGACTCTTGATAGCGTAGACTTGTTATTTATAGATATGGAATCCATAGCTCCTCTTTAGGAGTAATGATATCCTCTTATATGCGTTGTCCTGTAATTGAAAAACTGGAGCGCTCAACCATTTGGATACATACGTGTAACCGAATGGTATACTATCTTTGGATGGTAAGTTTTCTAACGGTGAGACAATGGAACGTAAGATAAAAATAATCGGGAAGGTAAGACAGAACTTGTCCTTAAGCCGATTATGGATTATCATATGAGGATACGATACACTATGATATGTCATGGAGACTTAGCTACACGAGCTTCGTAATTCTATAAAGTTCGAGAGTGCAGCTCCAAGCTTTTAGTGGAGTAGCATTGGAGTTGATAATTGTGAAATGTATATATGGGATATTGGGTTTCATAATTATCATGAGCTTGAACTTTATAGGTCCATTTTGGTCCCCTTTGCTAGCTCACAAAATCCTGTAACGACACGGCGTGCTTTTCCAATAATTGGTGACTTATGTCGGATTTATCAGATTGGTTTAAAATTTGTAAGAATTAAATAATTCATGTCTGTTTATCAGTTGAATTTATTTTGTAAGAAATTAGTTCAAGATAAACTTGTTGAATTATTGCGATCAGATAATTCTTGTCTGTTTATCAGTTGTTTTAATTTTGGACAAATTAGAACAAGATAAACTTGTTGAATTATTGTGAATTGATTTATTTTCTTAGAGATTATCTTGATGGAGTTTGTTTTGATCAGATAACTTCTCTATTGGGTTATTTGAATCAAAACTGAGACTTTATCCTTTAGAATCTCGGGTGAAAAATAAAAGATTCGCGGAGATTTTTTCTTGGGAGTTCGGCCTGCAGGATGACGTGTTCGGCCTGCCGAACTGGCCTGTTCTGCCTGCCGATTAGACTGTTCGGCCTACCGATCAGCGGAGATAAGATTACGCATTTTCACGTGGATCTTATCAGATATTGATCCGAACTTGATTCTGTTTCAAGTTTTTGAGACCTAATCTGATATGGACTGACCCTAGGACCAATAGGTATAAAAAGGGAGTGAGTCTCATGATTTACTCAGATCAATTTGAGAGATTAAGAGTGATACTCTTCTAGTGAACATCTGAAAAACTCCCTGAGAGCTTTTGTTCACAAATCACGAACACTAGCTTTGGGTTTTCTCTATTGGTTGGAAGGAGAGTCACCGGTGGAAGAGCTGTACGTGTGAGCCCGCACTCACTCTGGTTGTGGATAGAGAATAGCAAAGAAGACCAATTGGTTGAGGCTCTTCTGGAACGTTATTTCTCTACACTGGTTGTGGAGGTTCTTCGGCACACTGAGGTTAGTAAGATCTGTCTAATTTATACATATAACATGTCAAACTTGCGTTTTGGAAATTACTCTGATGAATTTTTTTTTTAAAATTCCGCTGCGCACTTTGTTTCCAACAATTGGTATCAGAGCCAAGGTTTTTACATAAATTTGCAAGTTTGTGATCATGTTTTATGCATAAATTTTGTGATCTTAATCTCTCCTATGCTTGAATTGAATTTTATAGAGAGATGGCACTCTTGGTTTCTATATAATATATATGTTATCATGGATTATGTGGTGAATGTTTTTTAATTAATTATGGTTGATTAAATCGTTGTTTAATTATTTATTAATTAATTAATACCGGTTATGGTTCCTTAGAGGTTAGAATTTGTATCTAGGTTTTTCATGTAATTAGATGGCGGACTATGATCTCCGTCTAGGAATTGTTATTTAATTTTTAATTTGTAAGAATTTTGTAATTAAATAATTATTCGGAGAAGACAGATCGAGAAGTCGGATCTAGAAGATTAATGATGGCGCCTCTAGGTATTTCCTGAGTCTCTAATTTTATGTTTTTGAATTGTTGAAAATAAAATTGATAAATTGTATTAAAATTGTATTTTCTGGAATGTACATTTTTTGCTCGGTCGGCATGCCAGACCTCATAGTTCGACAGGCCGAAGGTCATAGATCGGCAGGTCGGACGTGTGGTCCGGCAGGCCGACAGTGGGGCAGAAATTTTGGTGCTCTGCCGGCAGGCCAAACTTTCAGTTCGGCAGGCCGAACATGCATGGATCGGCAGGCCGATGTATCAGATCGGTAGGCCGATGTATCAGATCGGTAGGCCGATGTATCAAGACTGGCAGGCCGATCACCTAGATCGGCCTGCCGACTGAGAGCAGCCAAGTGTCCAGAAAAGGTGCAATTTTTTCGATGCAGTTTTAATTTTATTTTTGGGATGATTCTGAGAAACATTAAATTTGGATATGACCCAAAATATGAAGTATTCGATTCATACAGGATTGAAGACTTGAAGATGGATTTTACATGAAGAATGATATAGCTTGAGGATTCAAAGATGAAGAATCGATAAATGTCTCGATTATTCTCTTGTAATCTTAGTTTTCTATTCTCTAGGGTGGAACCATAATATTAAGGTTATTATTATTTTGCTTGTAGCTTTGCTTGATTGCTTTGCTTGTCTGCATTATAATATGATTTACCATGTATATTGATAACATGTCATATAGGATAGGGAGTGCCGCTCATATTAAAATTGTTCATGCATAATTTTAAAATAAAACCTTGACTTCAAAAGATTGAGTGGGAGAAGGTTTTCGAAGAGAGGACCTAAGGCCTCCATCGTTGGTCCATAGGAAGAACATGGTGGTCCCGACACCTAGGAAGGGATTTCTATCATGTACCAGATTGGATCTCTGAAAGGACAAGGTATTTTAGTATGATTTATGGTTGCACACCCCTTGGTGGTGATTAAAAAGCATGGACAAAATATTGAAACGGTGGTTATACACTCACGTTAATTTTATTATTAACCTCCCCTAGGCGCTCTGTTAATAAATATAATGGCCAAAGGAACGATTATTAGTATATGTTGGATCATACGGGTCCCGGATGGCATATATTAATTAGGAGGGGATCCGTGTTCCTGATTGAATTTAGCATGACTCCCCTAGGAGCTTGTTGAATTTTGAGTTGGGAATTATCGTTGTAAGGTTGTGATATTTTCAAGGTTTTGACACATAAACACATTTGTATGTTTTTACATGATTGCGTTATCTTACTAAATTATTATATATGTTTGCTTATGTTTAGTATTTGATTCTTTATTGTAGATTGAAAATGTCTAAAAACGCTTTATCATCGATACTTGACAAAAATCAATTAACCGGTGAGAACTATAACGATTGGAAACGGAACCTGGACATCGTCCTTTCCTTTGAGAAACTAAAATATGTTCTGACAACTCCTTGTCCTCCCGAGCATACGGGAGACTCAAGTAATGAGCAATTCCAAGCGTACGATCGCTAGAAAGATGCTACTGATCAGGCCTGCTGCTATGTTATGGCTAGCATGAACAATGTACTGTAGACTTAACATCAGGATTATTAGACTGCGAAGCAGATCTTGGATAATCTTGAGTACATGTTTGGAGGCCAGGCCATAACAAAGCGGCAAGGGGCGCTTCGAAAAATCTTAAACTATAGACAGAGACCGGGGACATCTGTAAAGGTGCACATGATGTTGGTCATGGGTTACCTCGCTGAGGCTCAAACCAATAGAGCCGACATCGATGCTGAAACTCAGATGACTATGGTCTTTGAGACTCTGTCTAAGGAATTTATTCTATTTAGAGCTACTTTTAATTTAAGCAATAGACGGGATATGACCTTGACAGAACTGATGAAACAGTTACAGGAGTTTGAACTGCTGATCAGGGAGTCTCCTGCTGGTGGTAAGGCCAATATGGTAGCTGCTTCTGGTTCCAATCCTAACTCTAGGAATGGAAAGAAGCAACGGGCCAAGAGTGGGAAGTCTTCTATTCCTCCTGCTACCAAGAGCAAGAAGAAGAAGAAGAAGAACCCAAAGAAGCTTAAGTGCTTCTTCTATGGTAAGGTCGGGCATATAAAGAAGCATTGCAAGGACTTCCTCTCCAAGGGAGGTAGGTGTGATCTTCTATATTTAGAAACTTGTTTGGTTGAGGAATCTAGTGACATCTGGGTCATAGATTCCAGTGCAACTAATCATGTTTGTGTTTCTCTGCAGGGATTCAAAGAAACGAGAAGTCTACTTCGTGAAGACTTAACGCTTCGGATGGGCGATGGATCCTTGGTCTCAGCGGAAGCAGTGGGAGATGTCCATCTTTATTTTGATAATTATAGGAATTTAATTTTGCGAGACTATTTTTATGTTCCTAAATTTAAAAGGAATTTAATTTCTGTATCTTCTTTATTTAAAGACTCCTACGTGGTATCTTTTAATGAAAAAGTGGTGATTCGTAAAAATAAATCTTTTATCTGTTTTGGATGGATGCAAAATAATCTATACTTTATCAAACATAAGATGGACTTATTGCTTAATGCTGAGATAAATGATAATGACTCAAAAAGACTTAAAACTTCTCACTCTAATAAGACTTATCTTTGGCATTTGCGCCTTGGCCATATTAACCTGAATAGGATTCAAAAGTTGGTAAGGGATGGACCTTTAAGTCACTTAAAGGTGGAATCTATACCTTAATGTGAATCTTGTTTGGAGGGTAAAATGACCAAAAGACCATACGGGTCTAAGGACAATAGGGCCGAAGGGGTTCTAGAACTTGTGCATAGTGATGTTTGCGGACCAATGAACATCCGGGCACGAGGAGGGTATGAGTACTTCGTCACTTTTATTGACGATTACTCAAGATATGGGTATGTGTAACTAATGCACCACAAAAGTAAAACTTATGAGAAGTTTAGGGAGTTTCGAGCTGAAGTGAAAAAGCAATTGGGTAGACCCATAAAGGCACTTCAATCTGATCGAGGTGGGGAATACCTTTCTGTTGAGTTCTTGGGACACTTGTTAGAGAATGGGATTTTATCCCATTTGACTACACCGAGCACTCTGCAGCAGAATGGCGTAGCGGAGAGAAGGAATAGGACTTTGTTGGACATGATTAGGTCCATGATGAGTTATTCATCATTGCCTTTATCCTTTTGGGGATATGCACTACAAACCGCATGTTATCTTTTGAACAATGTGCCTTCAAAATCGGTCCCTAAAACTCCTCACGGGTTGTGGACAAGACGGAAGACATCCTTAAACCATATTCGCATATGGGGATGGCCAGCTCATGTGCTGTTTAAGGATCCAAATAAGTTGGAAGCACGTTCGAAAGTTTGCGTGTTTGTAGGATATCCAAAAGGGACTAAAGGGCGTTATTTTTATAACCCAAAGGAAAATAAAGTCGTGGTTTCAACTAATGCAACTTTCCTTGAGGAGAGTTACATGGACGACTTTAAATCTCAAAGCAAAGTGGTGCTTGAGGAGTTAAGAGGTGATCCGTTCACTCCGGAGGTTCCGAATGAAACCATTCCGATCGGTGTAGAAAAACCAAACAAACCAGAACAACAACCTCAGGGGCTTCGGCATAGTGGGAGGATCAGGCGTCTACCTGAAAGGTATATGTTCAATGGGGAGGTCTTCTTGGCTGAACCGGATGAACATGACAGGGATCCTTATACTTACGCAAAAGCCATGGAGGATGTTGATTCAAGACTCTGGACAAAGACCATGAACATAGAGATGAAGTCTATTGAGACTAATCGGGTCTGGGAGCTTGTGGATCTTCCCAAAGGGGTAAAACCCATAGGGTGTAAGTGGATCTACAAGAGGAAAAGAGGAGTGGATGGAAAGGTCGAAACCTTTAAGGCTAGACTGGTAGCTAAGGGTTATACGCAAAAGGAAGGAATCGATTATGGGGAAACCTTTTTGCTTATAGCCATGCTTAAGTCCATCCGGATTCTCTTGTCCATAGCTGCCACTCTCGACTACGAGATTTGGCAGATGGATGTCAAGACGGCTTTTCTAAATTGCTATCTTGACGAGTCCATTTATATAGAACAACCAGACGGGTTCAAGGTCACGGGTCAAGAGGGTAAGGTTTGTAAGCTGCTAAAGTCTATTTATGGACTTAAGCAGGCTTCTCGTTCTTGGAACATAAGATTTGATCAAGTGATCAAAACTTATGGGTTCTCACAAAATATGGATGAACCATGTGCTTACAAACACATTAAGGATGGGAAGGTGGTTTTTCTACTGCTCTATGTAGATGACATTCTGCTGATTGGCAATGATGTTGGGGCATTGTCATCGGTCAAATTATGAATGACCAAGCAGTTTGACATGAAGGACTTAGGTGAGGCTAATTTTGTTCTCGGTATCTAGATTTTTCGGGATAGGAAGAACAAAATGATAGCTTTCTCTTAGGCCGACTACATAGATAAAATTCTCAAGAGGCTTGCAATGCAGGATTCCAAGAAAGGTGGGCAACCATCTAGGTCTGGAATTACTCTTTCTAAGAAAGACTCTCCAAAGTCTTATGAAGAAAGAGAATACATGGAGAAGGTGCCTTATGCTTCGGCAGTGGGTAGTCTCATGTATGCCATGGTTTGCACACGACCGAATATTAGCTATGCGGTCGGGATTGTAAGTCGATTTCAGGCGGATCCAGGACCAAACCATTGGGTTGCGGTAAAGCATATTTTTAAGTACCTGAGAAGGACTCGAGGGTATATGCTTGTGTATTCGGGTGAGGACTTGACTCCTCTAGGATACACTGATTCAAATTTTCAATCTTGTCTGGTTTCTAGGAAATCGACTTCGGGGTTTGTGTTTACTCTGGGTGGTAGTGCCATCAGTTGGAGAAGTGCGAAGCAAGATTGCACTTCGGATTCAACAATGGAGGCCAAGTATGTGACGGCTAGTGATGCTTCAAAAGAAGCAGTGTGGCTTCGTAAGTTTCTTGAGGATCTTGAGGTAGTTCCTGGTATAGATAAAGTGGTATCACTGTACTGTGATAACAGTGCGGCTGTAGCTAATGCTAAGGAACCAAGATTTCAAAAGAAGAGTAAGCATATTGATCAAAGGTATCATGTGATAAAGGACTTCGTTGAGGGCGGGCATGTCACGGTGTGCAAGATCGCGTCAGAGGACAATTTAACTGATCCATTTACGAAGACACTTACTAGGGGAGTCTTCGAGAGGCATGTGGAAGCTATGGGGATGCGAAATTTGCTGTATTTACTCACTTAGTGCAAGTGGGAGATTGTTAGACATGTATGCCCTAAGGAGTAAAAATATAATACGTTTTTGGAGACATATATATAAGAATAAAGAATTTATTCTTATATATATACCAAATCTTGTCCTCTTTATGCTCATATTTGTTCAATGTATAATAAGCAAACAGTAGTCTAAGACTGTCAGTCTAAATTTTAAGAATTAGGCATATGATGGACTGATTATGCGGAAGACACGATTCTTGAGGTGACGGTCTTAAACATATGATCCGTACTTGAGGGAATAAAGTTGGGCGCTTTATTCATGTTAAGATTGTTATGTTGTCTATATCCCTTCTAGGAGATGGTTTGTCTTGACCATCGGAGTTGGACTCCGTGAATAGAAACATTGGCGCGTTGTCATAGGTGACGACGTGTTGGATCGGGACATAAAGTGAATTGATTTGGATTAATAATTTTGTCTTGGCAAATCGATTCACTTTAGAAAGTCATTTATATTGTATCTTAATCCTGAGATGAATAGTGGGCCCGTTGTCTCGACTTATGTCTTTTGATGTACCAATGGGTGACTCCCACATCTCTATAGTGGTATGCATACCAGTACATTGGAGGCATGACTGTTGATAGCGTAGACTTGTTATTCATAGATATGGAATCCATAGCTCCTCTTTAGGAGTAATGATATCCTCTTATATGCGTTGTCCTGTAATTGAAAAACTGGAGCGCTCAACCATTTGGATACATAGGTGTAACCGAATGGTATACTATCTTTGGATGGCAAGTTTTCTAACGGTGAGACAATGGAACGTAAGATAAAAATAATCGGGAAGGTAAGACAGAACTTGTCCTTAAGCCGATTATGGATTATCATATGAGGATACGATACACTATGATATGTCATGGAGACTTAGCTACACGAGCTTCGTAATTCTATAAAGTTCGAGAGTGCAGCTCCAAGCTTTTAGTGGAGTAGCATTGGAGTTGATAATTGTGAAATGTATATCTGGAATATTGGGTTTCATAATTATCATGAGCTTGAACTTTATAGGTCCATTTTGGTCCCCTTTGCTAGCTCACAAAATCCTGTAATGACACGACGTGCTTTTCCAATAATTGGTGACTTATGTCGGATTTATCATATTGGTTTAAAATTTGTAAGAATCAAATAATTCATGTCTGTTTATCGGTTGAATTAATTTTGTAAGAAATTAGTTCAAGATAAACTTGTTGAATTATTGCGATCAGATAATTCTTGTCTATTTATCGGTTGTTTTAATTTTGGACAAATTAGAACAAGATAAACTTGTAGAATTATTATGAATTGATTTATTTTCTTAGAGATTATCTTGATAAAGTTTGTTTTGATCAGATAACTTCTCTATTGGGTTATTTGAATCAAAACTGAGACTTTATCCTTTAGAATATCGAGTGGAAAATAAAAGATTCGCGGAGATTTTTTCTCAGGAGTTCGGCCTGTCGGATGACGTGTTCGGCCTGCCGATTTGGCCTGTTTGGCCTGCCGATCAGCGGAGATAAGATTACGCATTTTCATGCGGATCTTATCAGATATTGATCCGAACTTGATTCTGTTTTGAGTTTTTGAGACCTAATCTGATATGGACTGACCCTAGGACCAATAGGTATAAAAAGGGAGTGAGTCTCATGATTTACTCAAATCAATTTGAGAGATTAAGAGTGATACTCTTCTAGTGAGCATTTGAAAAACTCCCTGAGTGCTTTTGTTCACAAATCACGAACACTAGCTTTGGGTTCTCTCTATTGGTTGGAAGGAGAGTCATCGGTGGAAGAGCTATACGTGTGAGCCCACACTCACTCCAGTTGTGGATAGAGAATAGCAAAGAAGACCAGTTGGTTGAGGCTCTTATGGAACGTTACTTCTCTACACTGGTTACGGAGGTTCTTCGGCACACTGAGGTTATTAAGATCTGTCTAATTTATACATATAACATGTCAAACTTGTGTTTTGGAAATTACTCTGGTGAAATTTTTTTTTAAAATTCTGCTGCGCACTTTGTTTCCAACAGATAATCCATAATCGGCTTAAGGACAAGTTTTGTCTTACCTTCCCGATTATTTTTATCTTACGTTCCATTGTCTCACCATTAGAAAACTTACCATCCAAAGATAGTATACCATTCGGTTACACCTATGTATCCAAATGGTTGAGCGCTCCAGTTTTCCAATTATAGGACAACGCATATAAGAGGATATCATTACTCCTAAAGAAGAGCTATGGATTCCATATCTATGAATAACAAGTCTACGCTATCAAGAGTCATGCCTCCAACGTACCGGCATGCATACCACTATAGAGATGTGGGAGTCACCCATTGGTACATCAAAAGACACAAGTCAAGACAACGGGCCCACTATTCATCTCAGGATTAAGATACAATACAAATGACTGTCTAAAGTGAATCGATTTGCCAAGACAGAATTATTAATCCAAATCAATTCACTTTATGTCCCGATCCAACATATCGTCACCTATGACAACGTGCCAATGTTTCTATTCACGGAGTCTAACTCCGATGGCCAAGACAAACCATCTCCCGAAAGGGATATAGACAACATAACAATCTTTACATGAATAAAGCGCCCAACTTTATTCTGTCGATTGCGGATCATATGTTTTAGACCGTCACCTTAAGAATCGTGTCTTCCGCATAATCAGTCCATCATATGCTCAATTCTTAAGGTTTAGACTGACAGTCTCAGACTACTGTTTGCTTATATACATTCAACAAATATGAACGTAAAGAGGACAAGATTTGGTATATATAAAAGAATAAATTCTTTATTGATAAAAATGTCTCCAAAAACGTATTATATTTATACTCCTTAGGGCATACATGTCTAACAATCTTCCACTTGCACTAAGTGAGTAAATACAACAAATTTCGCATCCCCATAGCTTCCACATGCCTCTCGAAGACTCTCCCAGAAAGTGTCTTCGTAAATGGATCAGCTAAATTGTCCTGTGTCGCAATCTTGCACACCGTGACATGCCTGCCCTCAACGAAGTCCTTTATCACATGATACTTCCGATCAATATTCTTACTCTTCTTGTGAAATCTTGGTTCCTTAGCATTAGCTACCGCCGTACTATTATCACAGTACAGTGATACCGCCTTATCCATACCAGGAACTACCTCAAGATCCCCAAGGAACTTGCGGAGCCACACTGCTTCTTTCGAAGCATCACTAGCCACCACATACTCGGCCTCCATCGTTGAATCTGAAGTGCAATCTTGCTTCGCACTTCTCCAACTGATGGCACCGCCACCCATAATAAACACAAACCCCGAAGTCGATTTCCTAGAATCTAGACAGGATTGAAAATCTGAATCAGTGTATCCTAGAGGAGTGAAATCCTGACCCGAATACATAAGCATATACCCTCGAGTCCTTCTCAGGTACTTGAAAATATGCTTTACCGTAACCCAATGGTTCGGTCCTGGATCCGCCTGAAATCGACTTACAATCCCGCCGCATAGCTAATATCCGATCGTGTGCAAAGCATGGCATACTTGAGACTACCCACTGCCGAAGCATAAGGCACCTTCTTCATGTATTCTCTTTCTTCATAAGACTTTGGAGAGTCTTTCTTAGAAAGAGTAATTCCAGACCTAGATGGTTGCCCACCTTTCTTTGAATCTTGCATTGCAAGCCTCCTGAGAATTTTATCTATTTAGCTAGCCTGAGACAAAGCTATCATTTTGTTCTTCCTATCCTGAAAAATCTAGATACCGAGAACAAAATTAGCCTCACCTAAGTCCTTCATGTCAAACTGCTTGGTCAATCATAATTTGACCGATGACAATGCCCCAACGTCAATGCCAATCAGCAGAATGTCATCTACATAGAGCAGTAGAAAAACCACCTTCCCATCCTTAATGTGTTTGTAAACACATGGTTCATCCATATTTTGTGAGAACCCATAAGTTTTGATCACTTGATCAAATCTTATGTTCCAAGAACGAGAAGCCTGCTTAAGTCCATAAATAGACTTTAGCAGCTTACAAACCTTACCCTCTTGACCCGTGACCTTGAACCCATCTGGTTGTTCTATATAAATGGACTCATCAAGATAGCCATTTAGAAAAGCCGTCTTGACATCCATCTGCCAAATCTCGTAGTCGAGAGCGGCAACTATGGACAAGAGAATCCGGATGGACTTAAGCATGGCTACAGGCAAAAAGGTTTCCTCATAATCGATTCCTTCCTTTTGCGTATAACCCTTAGCTACCAATCTAGCCTTAAAGGTTTTGACCTTTCTATCCACTCCTCTTTTCCTCTTATAGATCCACTTACACCCTATGGGTTTTACCCCTTTGGGAAGATCCACAAGCTCCCAGACCCGATTAGTCTCAATAGACTTCATCTCTATGTTCATGGTCTTTGTCTAGAGTCTTGAATCAACATCCTCCATGGCTTCTGCGTAAGTATAAGGATCCCTGTCATGTTCATCCGGTTCAGCCAAGAAGACCTCCCCATTGAACATATACCTTTCAGGTTGACGCCTGATCCTCCCACTATGCCGAAGCCCCTGAGGTTGTTGTTCAGGTTTGTTTGGTTTTTCTACACCGATCGGAATGGTTTCATTCAGAACCTCCGGAGTGAACGGATCACCTCTTAACTCCTCAAGCACCACTTTGCTTTGAGATTTAAAGTCGTCCATGTAACTCTCCTCAAGGAAAGTTGCATTAGTTGAAACCATGACTTTATTTTCCTTTGGGTTATAAAAATAACGCCCTTTAGTCCCTTTTGGATATCTTACAAACACGCAAACTTTCAAACGTGCTTCCAACTTATTTGGATCCTTAAACAGGACATGAGCTGGACATCCCCATATGCAAATATGGTTTAAGGATGTCTTCCGTCTTGTCCACAACCCGTGAGGAGTTTTAGGGACCGATTTTGAAGGCACATTGTTCAAAAGATAACATGCGGTTTGTAGTGCATATCCCCAAAAGGATAAAGGCAATGATGAATAACTCATCATGGACCTAATCATGTCCAACAAAGTCCTATTCCTTCTCTCCGCTACGCCATTCTGCTGCAGAGTGCTCGGCGCAGTCAAATGGGATAAATTCCCATTCTCTAACAAGTGTCCCAAGAACTCAACAGAAAGGTATTCCCCACCTCGATCAGATCGAAGTGCCTTTATGGGTCTACCCAATTGCTTTTCCACTTCAGCTCGAAACTCCCTGATCTTCTCATAAGTTTCGCTTTTGTGGTGCATTAGGTACACATACCCATATCTTGAGTAATCGTCAATAAAAGTGACGAAGTACTCATACCCTCCTCGTGCCTGGATGTTCATTGGTCCGCAAACATCACTATGCACAAGTTCTAGAACCCCTTCGGCCCTATTGCCCTTAGACCCGTATGGTCTTTTGGTCATTTTACCCTCCAAACAAGATTCACATTGAGGTATAGATTCCACCTTTAAGTGACTTAAAGGTCCATCCCTTACCAACTTTTGAATCCTATTCAGGTTAATATGGCCAAGGCGCAAATGCCAAAGATAAATCTTATTAGAGTGAGAAGTTTTAAGTCTTTTTGAGTCATTATCATTTATCTCAGCATTAAGCAATAAGTCCATCTTATGTTTGATAAAGTATAGATTATTTTGCATCCATCCAGAACAGATAAAAGATTTGTTTTTACGAATCACCACTTTTTCATTAAAAGATACCACGTAGGAGTCTTTAAATAAAGAAGATACAGAAATTAAATTCCTTTTAAATTTAGGAACATAAAAACAGTCTCGCAAAATTAAATTCCTATAATTATCAAAATAAAGATGGACATCTCCCACTGCTTCCGCTGAGACCAAGGATCCATCGCCCATCCGAAGCGTTAAGTCTTCACGAAGTAGACTTCTCGTTTCTTTGAATCCCTGCAGAGAAACACAAACATGATTAGTTGCACTGGAATCTATGACCCAGATGTCATTGGATTCCTCAACCAAACAAGTTTCTAAATATAGAAGATCACACCTACCTCCCTTGGAAAGGAAGTCCTTGCAATGTGTCGCGCCCCGGATTACGGGAGGTGACATGGCGAAATATTTAGATTAATTAAAAGAGGATTTAATTGAAATTAAGGGTTTGAGAATCAAATTAAATAAAAATTAAGAAGATTTTCCACCACATTTTATAAAAGAATTTATAACTATTAAGCAAATAATAAAAATTAAATAAAAACCACGAATATGGGTTCCACAACCCACAACTTGTGCACACACATGGTTCTGACAATATCATAAATACAATTACAGTCCAGGTACAAATGAAGTTAAAGTCTTACATGCCTTGATTAAATAATACAAAATATAAATAAACTCTCCTATTGCTCCTGAGTTCGGTTCGAAGAATCTTCTCCAAACCTAAATGGGAAACCACCTAGAAGGGGGGAAATTTAAAACAATAAAACGTGAGCGAAAGGCTCAGTAGGACTAGGTTTTATAAAAATAGTTTAACTCAAAGGAACATAGCATTATTAGAAGTTATTCAAAGGAAACTTAGATAAATCAATAAATAAATAAATAAATAATTTGAGTAGAACCATCCTGACACAGAACAGTCTACCCGCCAAATCAAAACACCATTTTACTTTTACCTAGGCGAACCATGATATCACCACCGTAGTGGCCCAGCTGGGTTTCGGGACCTGCCCCCAAGGTCGATCGCTACACGACCCGATCTCTGATATGGCATCATGCCTATGTGTTTATTATCATTATCATTCAAAACCCAATTACCGAGTGTTGTCAGTTACATTTATTATGAAGTTCATTTCATAATCACGGTATATTAAAATATAGCCGGTAAATCCATTTTCAAACACCGTTGAAAACATTTTGATAAAAACCTTTTTCAAAGCCAAATCATTTCAAAACTAGGCTACCAAAGGAATAGGATAAAAGTCCTACCTCAATACTCGTGCCGGTGCCCCACACCGTAATCCCGGTCCGCTATACGTTAGCTCCACGGAACCACGAACGATCCTAGATACAAGCTAAGTCGATCAATATCTAGTTTGAGACATTCTATGTCACTAAACCATTTCATGATGTCCTAGTGTGCCATTTGTACCTTTAAAATCATTCTATAAGGTTGGGATTTAAATCTGGGTTCAAACAGTGAAAACGGGTAAAAATCACAAAATTTTCCATGCCTCGGTCGGCCTGCCGGACGCCCTGCTTCGGCCTGCCGAACTGCACAGTTCGGCCTGCCGGAAGCAAGGTTCGGCCTGCCGAACATTTCCCTAGATTCGGCCTGCCAGTCGGAAGAACACCGGCCTGCCGATCATCACTCCGGCCTGCCGAACTGGGAAAATCCAGAAATCCCAGCCACGGGTTTCTCGATCCCCAAAATCCAAATCTTGTTTCCAACATGTTTTTCTCAAATCCCAGGCATGAAAAACAATCATAGTTGATAGAAAAACATTCTAAAACATGTTTGGACTTATTTAAACAAGATTTGAACTCAAAATCCTCAAAAATCCGAAAATGAGAAAATGAGGGGAAAAATGAAAAATCTTGAATCCAATACGTTTTTCTTCAATCTAAGCTTAGATTCTAGTTGTTCTAAGTTCATTTAGCTCAAACACAAGGTTTTCTAAGCTTAAACAAACCTAGATTTCAAAAATGCACAAAATTAAAAATTTTGTAAAAAGTTTAGAAATTTCGAATCTAACCTCGAATCGAAGCTTCAATCCGCGTTCTCGGTTGCCGAATCACGTCCCCGAGCTTCCTCCTTGCTGTCCCGAAGCTTGGATTCGAATGTGGTTTCAAAAATTTGAGAGAGAGATGTAGAGAGAGAGAGCTGCCGAGAGATATCAAGAGGAAGAGAGAGAGAGGTTGCGGGAGAGTGAGGAGAGAGAGAGAGAAGAGGGAAATAAATAGAGAAAATCGGTGGGCGGTTTTACTGTGCGAAAACCATGTGCCGCCCACGGTTTTTCAAAACGGAGTATTTTTAACATTTTACAAATTATTGTGTTTTAAAACTCAAAACATCATTTTAAATCAATAAGAAATCATTTGAACACATCAATTTAACAAAACAACCAAAAATTCAAAATCCAACCCAATAATCTAATTAATATTAAAACGTTAATTATGGCACACTAATTCATTATTTATAGTACATTAACATTAAATAAATTTCGGGACGTTACAGCTCTCCACCCCTAAAAGAAATTTCGTCCTCGAAATTTACAACTCACTTCAAAAACAAAACAAATGCGGATACAATTCCCGCATACTCGACTCTAATTCCCAAGTGGCTTCATCAACCCCATGATGCTGCCACATGACCGTTACCAACGGTATTTCACGACGACGCAAGCTAATCACCTTCCGGTCGATAATCTGAATAGGCACTTCTTCGTACATCGTATCTTCCTGAACTTGTACATCACGAAACGAAACTATCTTATCCTGCCCAGGTGGACATTTCCTAAGCATCGACACACGAAACACATCATGCACATGAGAAAGTTCGGGTGGAAGATTAAGCCGATAAGCGACCACACCAACTCGCTGAGTGATCTCGAACGGCCCAATATACCTCGACGCGAGTTTCCCACTTACTCCGAACCGCATAGTTCCCTCACGAGGCGATACCCTCAAGAGAACAAAATCTCCAACCGCGAACTCTAAAGGTCTACGTCTCCTATCCGCGTAACTCTTCTGACGACTCTGAGCTGCTCTCAACTGACCTCGAATCATCGCGACTTTCTCGTTGCTATCACGAATCTCTTCCGGCCCCAGAATAACTCTATCTTCCGGCTCGGCCCAACACACAGGTGACCGACACGGTTGCCCATACAATGCCTCAAATGGTGCCATACCGATACTCGCCTGATAACTGTTGTTGTACGCGAACTCTGCCAAATGCAAACGTTGCTTCCAATTCCCGCTGAAGTCCAACGCACAAGCACGCAACATATCCTCGAGAACTTGAATAACCCGCTTAGACTGTCCATCAGTCTGAGGATGAAATGCCGTACTGAAGTTCAAATCCGTACCCAAAGCCTCCTGAAAACTCCTCCAGTACTTAGCATTAAACCTGGTGTCTCGATCAGAGGTGATGGACAAAGGAACTCCATGCAACCTCACAATGTTCTGCATATACAACTCCCCAAGAATCTTCCTCGAACACGTCGACCTAAACGGAATGAAATGCGCCAATTTTGTCAACCTGTCGACTACAACCCAAACTACATCATGCCGCTGCTCCGTCCTCGGCAAACCTGTGAGGAAATCCATCGTCACATGTTCCCATTTCCACCCTGGAATAGGAAGCGGCTGAAGTTGACCTACAGGCTTCTGATGCTTAGCTTTCACCTGAAGACACGTCGAACACTTGGCCACGTACTCGCGAACATCTTTCCTCATGCCTCTCCACCAATACTGCCTCTTCAAATCACGATACATCTTGGTGCTCCCCGGATGAATAGCAAATTGAGACCTATGAGCTTCGTCTAGAACGGCTTTCGTCACCTCGGTGATAACTGGAACTGCAAGACGCTCCCGGAAGTATAACGATCCATTTGCATACACGCTCCATTCTTCAAACTGCTCCCCGTTCTGAATCCGTGACCAAATCCCCTACAAATGCCGATCCTGCCACTGACTTTGCTTCACCATCCGAACAAGAGCTGGAGTCGCTTCCACATGATATAATGAAACTCGATCACCGTCTTCATGATACAATAGCTGATACTCACTCACTGTCGCATCCCTACTCCAGTCCTTAAAAATCAAACAAGCAAGAATCCCTAAAGACTTCCTGCTAAGCGCGTCCGCGACCACATTAGCTTTCCCGGGATGATACTGCAACGCAAAATCATAATCCTCCATGTACTCTACCCATCTGCGCTGCCTCAGATTGAGATCCCTCTGAGTGAACAAATACCTCAAACTCTTGTGATTGGAGAAGACCTGAAACGATGCTCCATACAAGTAACATCTCCAAATCTTCAGCGCGTAAATCACCGCCGTAAGCTCTAAATCGTGAGTAGGATAATTCCGCTCGTGAGGTCGTAGCTGTCTTGATCCGTACGCAACTACACGTCCATGCTGCATCAACACGCATCCAAGTCCACGCCCTGAAGCATCCGCATAAACCTCGTACGGCTCATTACTACTAGGAATAACCAACACTGGAGCTGAAGTCAACCGGTTCTTCAATCCCTGAAAAGCAAGCTCACAATCTTCATCCCACTCAAACCTGACATTTTTCTTGATCAATCTCGTCAACGGATCTGTAATCTTTAAAAAATCCTTTACAAATTTCCTGTAATATCCAGCAAGACCTAAGAAGCTGCGAATCTCCGCTACATTCCTTGGTCGTTCCCATTCCCATATAGCTTCAATCTTGGACAGATCCACTGAAATACCATGCTCCGAGATGACATGACCCAGAAATTTGACCTCAGTCAACCAGAACTCACACTTTTCCCTCTTAGCATACAACTGGTGTTCCCACAGAGTCTGAAGCACGATCCGAAGATGCTGCTCATGCTCCTCCCAAGTCTTAGAATACACAAGAATATCATCGATGAACACGATCACAAACTGATCCAGATACGGCCTAAATATCTTGTTCATCAAATCCATAAAAGCTGCTGGAGCATTTGTCAACCCAAACGACATAACCAGAAACTCGAAGTGCCCATATCGAGTCCTAAATGCTGTCTTGGGAATATCCTCTTCCTTGATCCTGAGCTGATGATAACCTGAACGCAAATCAATCTTCAAGAAGTATCACGAACCTCCCAACTGATCAAATAGCTCATCAATCCTAGGCAAGGGATACTTGTTCTTTACCGTAACACGATTTAGCTGCCGATAATCCACACATAACCTGAGAGTCCCATCATGCTTCTTAGCAAACAAAACTGGTGCTCCCCACGGAGATGTGCTATTTCGAATATACCCTTTATCAGCAAGCTCCTGAAGTTGCTTCCTCAATTCCTTCATTTCTGCTGGCGCCATCCGATAAGGTGCCATAGAAATTGGTGATGTCCCTGGAAACAACTCGATACCGAACTCAATCTCCCGATGCGGTGGTAACCCTGATAGCTCGTCGGGGAAGACATCCTCAAACTCATCAACCACCGGAATCACTGCACTACCTTTCGAAACATAGGGCTCGCAATCTAGATTGGCAAGAAAAGCAAAACAATCTAGATTCCTTCGCCCTCCTAAACACGACTTTATAAGGCGCTCACTCATTAGCCAATCACCACCACCCTGGTAAGTGATTACCGTCCCCCTATCAGACAATAGGGTCACTTTTCTAAGTTGGCAGTCCACGACTGCACTATACCTGGACAACCAGTCCATCCCTAGGATTACATCATAGGAGCTCATGGGGAGTATAATCAAATCACTTTTCAAAATCTCATCCCCAATCTTTATTTTACAGGATTTACACATACAATTTACACACACCCGCCCCAAGGGAGAAGTTATAGCTAGGGGTTCATTAAACTCTTCTACCTTTAATCCCAAGGCATGTACAAAAGAACTCAAAATGAGAGAATGAGAGGCACCGGTATCAAATAAAACGCGAGCTAAAGATCTAGAAACCAAGATCATACCGTCAACAACTGCATTACCAGTCTGAGAATCTGACCCTCCAGATGCCATTGCATGAACCTGCACTGGCGCTTTCCCTTTTCCTCTACCGACATTGCTAGGTCCTGGATTACTCGGCCGATGTTGCTGAGATGGAGACGACTACACACTACCTGCACTCAGAGCTCTATACTGAGGAACACTGCGCTGAAAATGCTGCGGCTGCTGCCCCCGTGCCGGATATGAGAATTGCTGAGGAGAAAACTACGGATACTGCAACTGCGGGTACTGCGGAGGCGGAGGTAGGGTCTGAGGCTGAGGCTGAGATGAACGATTGGCATCCTCCTTGGTCTGCGATCCAAGATGAGCACTCCTGATCGGGCAATTCCTCTTGAGGTGGCCGGGCTGTTGACAGAAATGACAATGAAAGCTGTAGGGATTGCTGCGCCCGCTGCCAGACGAACTGCTACTGCCACTGGCCGCACCGCCTTGCTTGCCTTTCCCCGGAGCTGGACGACTACTGGTGCTCTTCCTGCCACTCCTCTATGGTCCTCCTGAAGCCTTGGCTCGATCCTCACAATACTGCACGTAATCATTCTCCACGGAGATCGTCGACGACACAAGCTCTCCGAAACTCCTAAGCCGTAGAGCAACCAACTGTCGCCGAATAGGAGCCTTGAGCCCTTCCTGAAACTTGATGCATTTCTCACGCTCCGATGCCACAGCTGATGGAGCAAACCTAGCCAACTCGTTAAACTTTACCTCATACTCCCGGACTGACAGATCACCCTGCTGCAATCTATAAAACTCAGCTGCCTTCTGGTCTCTATACCCCTACGAAAAATACCGATCATAGAACAGCTCCTCGAACTTGTCCCAACTGATATCGCCACCGCGCTCCAGACGCTTAGTTTGTTTCCACCAGGTGTTGGCGCCACCCTTGAGCTTATACGCCGCAAACTCCACACGATACTCCTCAGGCACACCAAGAGTATCTAGATGCTTTAAGATTGAATCCAACCAATACTCTGCTAACTGCGGATCCCCATTGCCATCAAAACTCGAAATAGACGCCCACCAAAATTCTTTAAAGAAAGCATGCCGACTACCAACACTGGAGTCTTCCGGTCTAGCCCTGGCTGCCATATGCCGGAAAGCCGCAAACATAGACCTCATCAGGCTCTCATCATTTCCGAACTCGGCGTTAGCAGTCGAACGACGTCTAGGTGCCATTCTCTCACTTTTGAAAACAAAATTGGACTGTCAGAGGTATTTCATTGTCAAACCTATGTGTGCACAATTCCCAAGGTTCATAACCTTGATGCTCTGATACCATTCTGTCACGCCCTGAATTACGGGAGGTGACGTGGCAGAATATTTAGATTAATTAAAAGAGGATTTAATTGAAATTAAGGGTTTGAGAATCAAATTAAATAAAAATTAAGAAGATTTTCCACCACATTTTATAAAAGAATTTATAACTATTAAGCAAATAATAAAAATTAAATAAAAACCACGAATATGGGTTCCACAACCCACAACTTGTGCACACACATGGTTCTGACAATATCATAAATACAATTACAGTCCAGGTACAAATGAAGTTAAAGTCTTACATGCCTTGATTAAATAATACAAAATATAAATAAACTCTCCTATTGCTCCTGAGTTCGGTTCGAAGAATCTTCTCCAAACCTAAATGGGAAACCACCTAGAAGGGGGGAAATTTAAAACAATAAAACGTGAGCGAAAGGCTCAGTAGGACTAGGTTTTATAAAAATAGTTTAACGCAAAGGAACATAGCATTATTAGAAGTTATTCAAAGGAAACTTAGATAAATCAATAAATAAATAAATAAATAATTTGAGTAGAACCGTCCTGACACAGAACAGTCTACTCGCCAAATCAAAACACCATTTTACTTTTACCTAGGCAAACCATGATATCACCACCGTAGTGGCCCAGCTGGGTTTCGGGACCTGCCCCCAAGGTCGATCGCTACACGACCCGATCTCTGATATGGCATCATGCCTATGTGTTTATTATCATTATCATTCAAAACCCAATTACCGAGTGTTGTCAGTTACATTTATTATGAAGTTCATTTCATAATCACGGTATATTAAAATATAGCCGGTAAATCCATTTTCAAACACCGTTGAAAACATTTTGATAAAAACCTTTTTCAAAGCCAAATCATTTCAAAACTAGGCTACCAAAGGAATAGGATAAAAGTCCTACCTCAATACTCGTGCCGGTGCCCCACACCGTAATCCCGGTCCGCTATACGTTAGCTCCACGGAACCACGAACGATCCTAGATACAAGCTAAGTCGATCAATATCTAGTTTGAGACATTCTATGTCACTAAACCATTTCATGATGTCCTAGTGTGCCATTTGTACCTTTAAAATCATTCTATAAGGTTGGGATTTAAATCTGGGTTCAAACAGTGAAAACGGGTAAAAATCACAAAATTTTTCATGCCTCGGTCGGCCTGCCGGACGCCCTGCTTCGGCATGCCGAACTGCACAGTTTGGCCTGCCGGAAGCAAGGTTCGGCCTGCCGAACATTTCCCCAGATTCGGTCTGCCGGTCGGAAGAACACCGGCCTGCCGATCATCACTCCGGCCTACCGAACTGGGAAAATCCAGAAATCCCAGCCACGGGTTTCTCGATCCCCAAAATCCAAATCTTGTTTCCAACCTGTTTTTCTCAAATCCCAGGCATGAAAAACTATCATAGTTGATAGAAAAACATTCTAAAACATGTTTGGACTTATTTAAACAAGATTTGAACTCAAAATCCTCATAAATCCAAAAATGAGAAAATGAGGGGAAAAATGAAAAATCTTGAATCCAATCCGTTTTTCTTCAATCTAAGCTTAGATTCTAGTTGTTCTAAGTTCATTTAGCTCAAACACAAGGTTTTCTAAGCTTAAACAAACCTAGATTTCAAAAATGCACAAAATTAAAAATTTTGTAAAAAGTTTAGAAATTTCGAATCTAACCTCGAATCGAAGCTTCAATCCGCGTTCTTGGTTGCCGAATCACGTCCCCGAGCTTCCTCCTTGCTGTCCCGAAGCTTGGATTCGAATGTGGTTTCAAAAATTTGAGAGAGAGATGTAGAGAGAGAGAGCTGCAGAGAGATATCAAGAGGAAGAGAGAGAGAGGTTGCGGGAGAGTGAGGAGAGAGAGAGAGAAGAGGGAAATAAATAGAGAAAATCGGTGGGCGGTTTTACTGTGCGAAAGCCATGTGCCGCCCATGGTTTTTCAAAACGGAGTATTTTTAACATTTTACAAATTATTGTGTTTTAAAACTCAAAACATCATTTTAAATCAATAAGAAATCATTTGAACACATCAATTTAACAAAACAACCAAAAATTCAAAATCCAACCCAATAATCTAATTAATGTTAAAACGTTAATTATGGCACACTAATTCATTATTTATAGTACATTAACATTAAATAAATTTCAAGACGTTACGCAATGCTTCTTTATATGCCCGACCTTACCATAGAAGAAGCACTTAAGCTTCTTTGGGTTCTTCTTCTTCTTCTTCTTGCTCTTGGTAGCAGGAGGAATAGAAGACTTCCCACTCTTGGCCCGTTGCTTCTTTCCATTCCCAGAGTTAGGATTGGAACCAGAAGCAGCTATCATATTGGCCTTACCACCAGCAGGAGACTCCCTGATCAGCAGTTCAAACTCCTGTAACTGTTTCATCAGTTCTGTCAAGGTCATATCCCATCTATTGCTTAAATTAAAAGTAGCTCTAAATGGAATAAATTCCTTAGACAGAGTCTCAAAGACCATAGTCATCTGAGTTTCAGCATCGATGTCGGCTCCATTGGTTTGAGCCTCAGCGAGGTAACCCATGACCAACATCATGTGCACCTTTACAGATGTCCCCGGTCTCTGTCTACAGTTTAAGATTTTTTGAAGCGCCCCTTACCGCTTTGTTATGGCCTGGCCTCCAAACATGTACTCAAGATAATCCAAGATCTACTTCGCAGTCTAATAATCCCGATGTTAAGCCTGCAGCACATTGTTCATGCTAGCCATAACATAGCAGCGGGCCTGATCATTAGCATCTTTCTAGCGATCGTACGCTTGGAATTGCTCATTACTTGAGTCTCCTGTACGCTCAGGAGGACAAGGAGTTGTCAGAACATATTTTAGTTTCTCAAAGGAAAGGACGATGTCCAGGTTCCGTTGCCAATCGTTATAGTTCTCACCGGTTAATTGGTTTTTGTCAAGTATCGATGATAAAGCGTTTTTAGACATTTTCAATCTACAATAAAGAATCATATACTAAACATAAGCAAACATATATAATAATTTAGTAAGATAACGCAATCATGTAAAAACATACAAATGTGTTTATGTGTCAAAACCTTGAAAATATCACAACCTTACAACTATAATTCCCAACTCATAATTCAACAAGCTCCTAGGGGAGTCATGCTAAATTCAATCAGGAACACGGATCCCCTCCTGATTAATATATGCCATCCAGGACCCGTATGATCCAGCATATACTAATAATTGTTCCTTTGGCTATTAATTTTATTAACAGAGCTCCTAGGGGAGGTTAATAATAAAATTAACGTGAGTGTATAACCACCGTTTCAATATTTTGTCCATGCTTTATAATCACCACCTAGGGGTGTGCAACCATAAATCATACTAAAATACCTTGTCCTTTCAAAGATCCAATCTGGTACATGATAGAAATCCCTTCCTAGGTGTCGGGACCACCATGTTCTTCCTATGGACCAACGATGGAGGCCTTAGGTCCTCTCTTCGAAAACCTTCTCCCACTCAATCTTTTGAAGTCAAGGTTTTATTTTAAAATTATACATGAACAATTTTAATATGAGCGGCACTCCCTATCTTATATAACATGTTATCAATATACATGGTAAATCATATTATAATGCAGACAAGCAAAGCAATCAAGCAAAGCTACAAGCAAAATAATAATAACCGTAATATTATGGTTCCACCCTAGAGAATAGAAAACTAAGATTACAAGAGAATAATCAAGACATTTATCGATTCTTCATCCTTGAATCCTCAAGCTATATCATTCTTCATGTAAAATCCATCTTCAAGTCTTCAATCCTGTATGAATCGAATACTTCATATTTCAGGTCATATCCAAATTTAACGTTTCTCAGAATCATCCCAAAAATAAAATTAAAACTGCATCGAAAAAATTGCACCTTCTCTGGACACTTGGCTGCTCTCAGTCTGTAGGCCGATCTAGGTGATCGACCTGCCGGTCTTGCATCATCGGCCTACCGATCTGATACATCGGCTTGCCGATCCATGCATGTTCGGCCTGTCGAACTGAAAGTTTGGCCTGCCGGCAGAGCACCAAAATTTCTGCCCCACTGTCGGCCTGTCGGATCACACGTCCGGCCTGCCCAACTGTGAGGTTTGGCATGCCGACCGAGCAAAAAACGCACATTCCAGAAAATACAATTTTAATTCAATTTATCAATTTTATTTTCAACAATTCAAAAACATAAAATTAGAGACTTAGGAAATACCTAGAGGCACCATCATTAATCTTCTAGATCCGACTTCTCGATCCGTCTTCTCCGAATAATTATTTAATTACAAAATTCTTACAAATTAAAAATTAAATAACAATTCCTAGACAGAGATGATAGTCCGCCATCTAATTACATGAAAAACCTAGATACAAATTCTAACCTCTAAGGAACCATAACCGGTATTAATTAATTAATAAATAATTAAACAACAATTTAATCAACCATAATTAATTAAAAAACATTCACCACATAATCCAGGATAACATATATATTATATAGAAACCTAGAGTGCCATCTCTCTATAAAATTCAATTCAAGCACAGGAGAGATTAAGATCACAAAATTTATGCATAAAACATGATCACAAACTTGCAAATTTATGTAAAAACCTTGGCTCTGATACCAATTGTTGGAAACAAAGTGCGCAGCGGAATTTTAAAAAAAAATTTCATCAGAGTAATTTCCAAAACGCAAGTTTGACATGTTATATGTATAAATTAGACAGATCTTACTAACCTCAGTGTGCCGAAGAACCTCCGCAACCTGTGTAGAGAAGTAATGTTCCAGAAGAGCCTCAACCAACTGGTCTTCTTTGCTATTCTCTATCCACAACCAGAGTGAGTGTGGGCTCACACGTATAGCTCTTCCACCGGTGACTCTCCTTCCAACCAATAGAGAGAACCCAAAGCTAGTGTTCGTGATTTGTAAACAAAAGCTCTTAGGGAGTTTTTCAGATGTTCACTAGAAGAGTATCACTCTTAATCTCTCAAATTGATCTGAGTAAATCATGAGACTCACTCCCTTTTTATACCTATTGGTCCTAGGGTCAGTCCATATCAGATTAGGTCTCAAAAACTCGAAACAGAATCAAGTTCGGATCAATATCTGATAAGATCCACGTGAAAATGCGTAATCTTATCTCCGCTGATCGGTAGGCCAAACAGTCTGATAGGCAGGCAGAACAGGCCAGTTCGGCAGGCCGAACATGTCATCCGACAGGCCGAACTCCCAAGAAAAAATCTCCACAAATCTTTTATTTTTCACCTGAGATTCTAAAGGATAAAGTCTCAGTTTTGATTCAAATAACCCAATAGAGAAGTTATCTGATCAAAACAAACTTTATCAAGATAATCTCTAAGAAAATAAATCAATTCACAATAATTCAACAAGTTTATCTTCTTCTAATTTGTCCAAAATTAAAACAACCGATAAACAGACAAGAATTATCTGATCGCAATAATTCAACAAGTTTATCTTGAACCAATTTCTTACGAAATAAATTCAACTGATAAACAGACATGAATTATTTGATTCTTACAAATTTTAAACCAATATGATAAATCTGACATAAGTCACCAATTATTGGAAAAGCACGCCGTGTCGTTACAGGATTTTGTGAGCTAGCAAAGGGGACCAAAATGGACCTTTAAAGTTCAAGCTCATGATAATTATGAAACCCAATATCCCAGATATACATTTCACAATTATCAACGCCAACGCTACTCCACTAAAAGCTTGGAGCTGCACTCTCGAACTTTATAGAATTACGAAGCTCGTGTAGCTAAGTTTCCATGACATATCATAGTGTATCGTATCCCCATATGATAATCCATAATCGGCTTAAGGACAAGTTCTGTCTTACCTTTCCGATTATTTTTATCTTACATTCTATTGTCTCACCATTAGAAAACTTACTATCCAAAGATAGTATACCATTCGGTTACACCTATGTATCCAAATGGTTGAGCGCTCCAGTTTTTCAATTACAGGACAACGCATATAAGAGGATATCATTACTCCTAAAGAGGAGCTATGGATTCCATATCAATGAATAACAAGTCTACGCTATCAAGAGTCATGCCTCCAACGTACCGGTATGCATACCACTATAGAGATGTGGGAGTCACCCATTGGTACATCAAAAGACATAAGTCGAGACAACGGGCCCACTATAGAGATGCAATTTGGGTAGTTGTGGATCGGCTGACGAAAACGACGCATTTCATTCCTATCAAGATCACCTACTCTATGGAACGGTTAGCGAAACTCTATGTTAAGGAAATGTACGACTTCATGGGATTCCCAAGTCAATCATCTCAGATCGTGATGGCAGGTTCACATCTAAGTTTTGGAAGAGTGTACAGACTGCAATGGGAATCAGGCTTCATTTAAGTACAACTTTTTTTCCTCAGACTGACGGCCAAACGGAGAGGACGAACTTGATTTTAGAAGATATGCTACGAGCTTGTTCTCTCGATTTTAAGACCAACTGGTGTAAAATGTTGTCGTTAACAGAGTTTACTTACAACAACAGCTTTTAGGTGACAATTGGGATGGCACCATATGAAGCACTGTATGGGCAAAAATACAGGTCGCCTATATGTTGGCACAAAGCTGGCGAAAAGAAGTTGATGGAAAGCGTAGATGCTGAAAGAACCGATTTTGTGAATGAAACTTCTGAGATAATAAAGTTGATAAGAAGAAGAATAGAGACCGCACAAAGCCGTCAGAAGAGTTATACTGACAAGAGAAGAAGACCCTTAGAGTTCGCCGTGGGCAAATATGTGTTTTTGAAAGTTGCACCAATGAAAGGAGTTATGAGGTTTGGGAAGAAAAGCAAGTTAAGTCCAAGATTCATCGGTCCTTATGAGGTGGTTAAACGAATAGGCAAAGTAGCTTATCAGTTGAAGTTGCCATCAGAAATATCCGCAATGCACCATGTATTTCATGTCTCCATGCTCAAGAAGTATGTTCTGGACCCTACGCATGTGATTGAGCCACAAGTGATCGAGATACGAGAAGACTTAAGTTATGAAGAAAAGCCAATGAAGATACTCGATCAAAAAACCAAGACCTTAAGGAATAAAGAAATTCCATTGGTTAAGGTGTTATGGTGAAATCATCAAGTTGAAGAAGCCACATGGGAACGTGAAGATGACATGAGAACTATATATCTGCAATTATTCTAAGTTTCGAGGATAAAACTTTTATAAGGTGAGGAGAATTGTAACGCCCACCTTTTTTTATGTAACGGACTATGTTAAGTTAGTAACGACGTTAATGAAATTTTATTAATAATTTATGTTATATGTAAAGATATATGATTTAAATGTTACTAACTTTTTATGTCAAGTTTTATGGCAGGTGATGACCGCTTGGAATTGTTGTGCTCAAGTATTCATGATTATTTTAATGTATGTTTAATTATGATGCATGATGAATTGAATGTTTTAATGTAAGGCATTTAAGGACAGTTCAGCAGGCCGAGCAGACTGCCAAAGATCTGCAGGCCGAACTTTGTGGAACCGGCAGACCGAAGAAGAAAATCGACAGGCCAAACACGGCTAACGAGCAGTCAGTAGAAATCTCTCCAAATTTACGGCTGAAATAATTACGTTAAATGGGTGATTAATTGGCATATTAATGGAATGATTTTATCAATTAAGGAAATAAGGGGTTTGACTTTGCATTGATTTGTGTTATTTTAAATGGTTTCCTATATTTAGAGGGAAAATTATGGTAAGATTGATGATTTGTTTGACTCTCCCCCAATCATCTCTACCTCCACGTGAATTCTAGACCAAGAATAGCCAGAAAATTTTGACTTAATGAAGGGAATTGAATTCCCATCAATTATGCTCATTATGTTAAAATTTTTAACGTTCCTTTTTCATCATTTTTCTTTCTCATTCTCATGTTTCTCTCTCTCAAACTTCTGAGACATTTGTCTTTTCTCTTCCTCTTCTCTTCTCCACGCATTCCATTCCTTCTCTCTCAAAAAACTTTCTGCAAGAAAATTGAAAGAAAAGACATATTTCGTTGGTTGAAATCAAGAGTTTTGAGAAGAAATTTCAAGGTAAGAACTCAGTTTTTCTTTGTGTTTTTGAAAGAATTCTTCTCCTCTAAATCGTCTACATTATCTTTCTCTAGGTATTGTATTTGTTCTGAATTTTTAATATGTTATGCATGTATGAGTTATGAGATGCTTTCCCAAGTTTCAAGTTGTTTCAACGTGTCTATGATAAAATATGAAATTTCTATCTTCTACCCCTCACAGTGAAATATTACTGTTTAATCTTGATGCATGAAAAATGTAATGTTATTCAAGGGGTAAATATGATGTTTTTCATGAAAGTTGTCAAGAATGTGCATGTGAAAGGTATGATGAATATATTTTATGTTATGAAATTTTTATGAGATTACATTAAGAAAATTGTTTTAATAAATGTTATTTCTGGATTTTGTTTATGAAATGTTATGTATGTTTAAATGATTTTATGATCGTGAAATAATTTTATGCATGATAATAAGATGTTTATATGAATTTTAAAATTAAAATATATGTATTTAATTGTTCGAAAACTTTTTATTTAAAAGATATTTATGTTTAAAATGTATAGTTTGTTTTTGTATGCTTAAGGTAATTTTTATGATTTAAGAAAAATCATAATAACATGTTTATGTGATGACAATTTTTACAGTTATGAATAATGTTTATATGTGATGATAATGTTATGTTTTCACAATAATGATTATGAGTTATGTTTATTATATGAGATGAATGATATATGAAAGAATGATATATGAATGAATGTTTTATGATAAGTATTAATTTTATTGTATTTTAAATGGATAAATGGCATGAACAATCAAAGAAGCGAGCACATCGAGACCGCGACGTCATCACCAAAAGTATATTAAGGTTGAGTAAGCTAGCGTTAAGGTAAGTATATTCTCACCTGCAACATGACATGTTTTACAAGGATTTGATGATATGTTCACAATGATGTTCATGATGATTTTTCCTTAAAGGATTTCTTATGAAATATTTTCATGATTTAAAGTTATGCATGTATGATGATGACATGTTTCAAAGTATGAAAATTATGTATATATGTATCACCTAATAAGTGTTGCACACCAATGTTATGAAATGAAATATTATGATGTCATGTTTGGTTTTGGATTAGCTACCCTTCTCCTCTCATGACGGCGCGCCTATGATGATGTTTACGGTGCAGCACTTGGGCCCTTAAGATAAAAATGGAATAAGTTTTAATCTGGTCAATGTAACGAAAGATATGTTTCATGAAATTGTGCTTAAGGCACTCCTATGATATGATGATGATGATGTTGGATATGAAATGTTTTAATTTGTGAGAATTATATGTACTTACTAAGCATTAGCTTAATCATGTTTTATGTCATGTTGCAGATAAGGGTAAGAAAATCATGGATTAGGTGGAGGACATGGAAAGGCGTGTGAGCACTAAGCACGATGAATTGTAACCGGAAGCACGCCAAGAAGAACATTTTTATGTTTTTAATCAAGTTATATATTTTGAACGTATTTTTATGTTAAGTTTTAAGAATAATTAAACTATGGTTTTATAAGTTATTTTATCATTTTAATGAATTTTGATCATCCGCATTTTTATGAAAGTTGGTTTATTTTAAAAATTAAGTTTTCTCAAAGATTTTTGGCTCGGTCGGCCTGCCGAACATCCTTGGTCGGCCTGCCGAAGTCTGAAGGTTGAACCTACCGATAATGTTTTTGGCCTGCCGAACGAAGTTGAGATTTTAAGCCAGTTTGTAAAGCCTTTGCTGGCTTGCCGGTTGAGGGAACTCCGGCCTGCCGATCATGTTCGGCCTGCCGAAGTCCCAAGTTCGGCCTGCCGAACTGTGGGAGTAAGTAAGCTTTAAATGTTATGATGATTGATGAGATATGTTGTGATGTTTTTATAACTCCTGATTTTACAACTTGGTATATCTATTTTATTAAAATAAATTATGATATGGAATGTGTTAAGCAATGTGATTTAACAATGTTAAGTTATAAAAAAAATGTATATGTATGAATAGATCTTGGACAAGTATGTTTTGTTATATTTACAACTTAAAGTATTGTATAAGTTTTGGGCTTATGTTTATGATTAAAGTTTAAGTAAGTATGAATTTAAGTATGTAACGACATCTGTGACGTCTGAATTAGGGGCGTTTCAGTAAGTACCTAAGTACTCTAACAATCACTTTTCAATGGTCATCTCCTAGATTACTTGTAAATCTGCTCAGACTACTCACAACATAGGCAATATCTAGTCTTGTACAACTCATTAAGTACATTAAACTGCCTATCACCCTAGCATATTCCACCTAGGATACACTTTCTTCTCTATTTTTGGACAAATGTTGACTAATATCAATTGGTATTATGGCCATGCCAGAGTCATTTTTACTAAATTTATCAAGTATCTTGTCCACATAATGCGACCGACCCAAGATAAGTCCATTAGGTGACCTTTTGATTTTGATTCCTAAAATCACATCAGCAGGTCCCTTGTCTTTTATGTCAAACCTAGAATTCAATATGTCATTAGTAGATTTGATCATCGAATCATTACTACCCATGATTAGCATGCCATCTACATATAGGCAAAGAATGACAAACCCATCATCTATTCTTTTGACATAAACACACTTGTCACACTCATTAATTTTGAAACCGTTTGACATCATAACACTATCAAATTTCTCATGCCATTGCTTTGGTGCTTGTTTAAGTCCATACACAGACGTAACTAATTTGTAGACTTTCTTTTATTGTCATAGAGCAATACAAGCTTGAAGTTGTTCCATATATACTTCCACTTCAAGATCTCCATTAAGAAAAATAGTCTTTACATCCATCTGATGTACTTCAAGATTCCACAATGCGGCAATCGTCAAAATCATTCTAATAGAGGTTATTCTCATCACAGGAGAATAAGTATAAAAGTAATCAAGGCCTTCTTTTTGTCTATAACCTTTTATAACAAGTCTAGTCTTATACTTGTCAATTGTTCCATTTGCTTTCATTTTCTGTTTAAAAATCCACTTAGAACCTAGTGGTTTACTTCCTGGAGGAAGGTCCACTAATTCCCAAGTATGATTCTGCATGATGGAATCAATTTCACTCTTTATGGCATTGTAGCTTTTTTGAAAGTTTGAGGTTCAGCCTCTAGCATATAGGTCAAAAAATAAAGTCCAAATGACTTGTCTGTCCTTGCCCTTTTGCTTCATCTAGGTTCTTCCTCTTTTTTTTCATTTATAACTTCTTGGTCTTGATCCTGATTATTCTCTTCAATAGTCCTAAACATTCATTTAGATGAACTTCGACCATCCTCTTTGGGTTTACAAGGAAATACATGTTCAAAAAACAATGCATTCCTAGATTCCATTATCGTGTTCTTATGAATCTCAGGGTTTTTAGATTCATACACAAGGAACTGATATGCACTACTATTGTGGGCATAACTAATGAAGATGCAATCAATTGTCTTAGGACCTATTCTCATCTTCTTTGGTGTAGGTACCATGACCTTTGCAAGACACCCCCACCCTCTCAAGTATTTGTAGAAGGCTTTTTACCTTTCCACAATTGATAAGGGGTCTTGTCTTCTTTCTTCCGGGGTTCCTTATTTGAAAGGTAACTAGCCGACAAAATGGCTTCCCTCTACATGTTATGTGACAATCTAGAACTTATCAACATCTTAGTCATCATATCTTTTAAGGTACGATTTTTGCGTTCAGCCACACCATTTGAATGAGGTAAATAGGGTGGCGTGACCTTGTCAATAATACCATATTGTGCACAAAATTTACTAAATGGTCCTACATATTCACCACTACAGTCACTTCTTTCCATCTTAATTCTCTTGTTAAGTTGCTTTTCAACTTCTTGCTTATAGCGAGCAAACTTCTCTATACCTTCATCTTTGCTCTTAAACAAATATACATAGCAATATTTTGTGTTATCATCTATGAAAGTAACAAAATATTTGTTCCCACCTCTAGTTTCAACAAATTTTAAATCATAAACATCGCTATGTATCAAATCAAGTGGCTCAGTATTCCTCTCAATCATTTGGAAAGAAGATCTTGTTGGTTTTGCCTCTACACATATTTCACACTTATGTTTGGGATCAATATTAAATGTGGGTATATGATCCAAGTTAATTTGTCTACGCAAAATATCATAATCAACATGACCTAGTCTACCATGCCATAAATTAGAAGACTCAAGCATATAAACAGAAGACTTTTATTTTTATTGATGGAATTGGCCTTAACAACCATTACATTTATTTTCCATATCATATCTTTCACATATCCCTATCCCACATACATCTCATGTTTAGATAAAAACTATTTTATCAACCTAAAAACCATCTTGAAACCATGTGAACTCAGCAAAGTTCCATAAATGAGATTCTTTTGGATATCAAGCACATACAACACATTTTGTAGCTTAACTTCTTTGCCTAAAGTCATCTTCAAGAATACCATTCCTTGGCCCTTGATCTCAGATGTAGCAAAGTTGCCCATATATAATTTCTCTCCCGAGTTTGACAATATGAGTTCAGTAAAGGCAGCTCTATCATAGCAAACATGGTGTGTGGCCCTAGTGTCTAGCCACCACTCCTTTAGATTAGAGTCCACCATGTTGACTTTAAAGACTACAGCAAAAATACTGATGTCTGACACTTCTTGTGTGATGGTGTCTACCACATTGGCCTCTTTCTTCTTGTTCCTTTTTCAACAGCCTACAATTTGCCAATTTTTGACCCACCTTGTCACAGTTAAAACACTTCCCTTTGAATTTCTGCTTCTTTGAAATTCCTCCCTTAGGTTCCAACTTGAACCCCAACTTGTTTTTCTTATACTTGGAGCATTTACCATGCTCTACTACATTTGCCTGGGCAACAAACTTGTTAGAGAGCTTTTTCTCAGATCCTCTGTTGTCTTCCTCAATGTGAAGCCGAATAATAAGATCTTCAATTTCATCTCATTATGCTTGTGCTTCATATGGTTCTTGAAGTCATTCCACGCAGGGTGCAGCATCTTTATAATTGCAGCTACTTAGAAGGACTCACTAATTACCATTCCTTCTGCGTGAATTTCATGAATGAGTAATTGTAGTTCTTCAACTTAACTGATTATAGTCTTGGAATCCACCATTCTATAGTTCATGAAATCCAACTATGAACTTTTTAGCACCAATATCTTCTATTTTGTGCTTATGGTTCAAAGACTCCCACACTTCCTTGGCCCTTTTATTTTTTCAGACTATACATATTTTGAAGTGCGTCGGTCAAGCCATTTAGAACATAGTTCTTGCACAATAAGTCAGAGTGCTTCCACATTTCAATAGTAAGCAAAGTCTAAGCATCTGTTTCATTCTCTCTAACAGTAAGAAGATCCTCTTTCAAGAATCTTGCAAGATTCAGTGTTGTCAAATAGAATAACATCTTTTGCTACCAAGTTTTGAAATTCAGTCAACTAAATTTCTTAGGTTTCTTGTTGTGGTTCATAGGAACCGAAACCGACAAAAGTTGCATCAAGGTCGAGGCATGAACCTGAGGAGATAGCATTGGTGTTTCAGAAGTGCTTTCAGTTAGAATATTTTTAGTTGGAACAACATTCATGTTATCACCATTTCTTAAAATACCAAAATCCAATCCAAGTCTTAGAATTTATACCAAAGATGAATTCACTTTTTTTTTTTTAAGTAAAGGACCAAACGATATATATTAGAACAATTTAATATAACATATTACTGAAAACGTAAAACAAAACGTTAACAATAAAAAGAAAAACTATTATATTATAATTTAACAACAAAAAAGTAAACAAAAACTAATTGATATAACAAAACGTTTATATACAGATTATGTTTATAACTTTATGTATAACAAAAACCAAAAAAACATTAAAAACCAATAAATAAAATTGTAAAATCCATTTATAATGTAAACAAAACTTGAACATAAACATCCAAAACATTTATGTATTAAAAAAATGACCAAAACTGTAACATCCATTTTTAATGAAAACAAAACTTAAACATAAATAACCAAAATGTTTATATATTAATCAAACCTTTATATATTAAAAGATGAAGCTAAAAAAAATGTAACTTATAAATAAAAGAGAGTGAACTTAGAAACTTTAATAACTTATAACTTATATAACTTAGAAATTCAATAATATATATAAATAAACTAAACCATTAACAATTAATATATATGACTGTATATTAAATGTTAACAGTTATAACATAAACTTATATATGTAACCAAAACAAACAAAAAAAAGTTTTTCTATTTATGTTATAAACGTTAACTAATAACATACATATATAACAAACAAGAAAAAAGTTAAAACAGTAAGATTGAAGGACTCAAAAATTTCCTTTTAAATCCAATGAACCTGTTAGCCATCAAATGGAAGATGTAATGTGTTCTAAGATTGTTAGAAATATAGGAGATAAACAACAAACAAGCTCAATATAAAGGAAATAATATTACGACAAAATTCTTTTGGAAAACAAGTACACAGCAGAATTTTAAAAATTTTTAAATTAGAGTATTTTTTAAAACACAAGTTTCACATGCTATATACATAAATTAATCATATCTTTCAAACCTTTATATGCGAAAGAGCTCCTGCAATATGTGTAAAGAAGAACGTTCCAGAAGAGCCTCAACCAACTGGTCTTCTTTGTTATTTTCTATCCACAATCAGAGTGTATATGGGTACACTTCATTCAGCTTTTCCCCGGTGACTCTCCTTCCAACCGATTAAGAAGACCCAAAGCAAAGGTTCGTGATTGTGAACAAAAGCTCTCAAGGTTTGTCATAGATGACTCTTAACTTCTTAATTGATCTAATTAACTAAGAAAACTCACTCCCTACTTATAGAGGTCAGACCCAAGGTTGGTCATTATCAGATAAGGCCTCAAAATTTGAATCTGGGTCAACTTCTAATAACATCGCACTAAAAACACATGATCAAATTATCATTAGATCGGCAGGCTGAACTAATTGATCGGCCTATCAAACTTGCTCCATCGACAGGCCGAACTAATTGATTGGTCTGCCAAACTTACAATAATATGAACCCTAAGAATCTTTTATTTTCTACCTAAGATTCTTTAAATAGAGCCTTAGTTTTAATTCAAATAACCCAATAGAAAAGTTATCTAATTAAAACAGTCATATCTTGATAATCTTTAGGAAAATAAATACTCTATATAATTCAACAAGTTTATCTTGAATTAATTTACAAAATTAATTCAATTGATAAACAGACATGAATTATCTGATCCTATTAAATTTCAGCCAATCTAATAATTTAACAAAAGTCACCAATTTATTAGAAAACCACGACGTATTGTTACAGGATTTATTATGAGATAATAAAGGGGACCTAATGGACCTATATAGTTCAAGCTCTGATAATTATAAAATATAATATCCCAATTACATATTTATAATTATTAACTCTAATGCTACTCTACTAAAAGCTTAGAGCTGCACTCTCGAACTATATAAAATTACGAAGCTCCAAATTAGCTAAGTGTCTATGACATATCATAATGCGTCATATCCCCATAGGATATTCAAAATCGGCTTAAGGATAAATTCCATTTTACCTTCCCGATTATTTTTATCTTACGTTTTGTTATCTCACCATTGGAAAACTTACCATCCAAGGACAGTATACCATTTGGTCACACCTATGTATCCAAATGGTTAAGTGCTCCAACTTTCCAATTGCAGGAGATAGCATGTAAGAGAATATCATTGACTCCACCAATGGAGCTATGGATTCCATATCTATAAATAACATATCTACGCTATCAAGAGTCATGCAACATACCAATATGCGCAACATCACAAAGTCAGGATGTCACCCTTTGGTACATCAAAAGACATAAGAGAAGATAACAGGGCCACTAGTCATTTCAAGATTAAGATACAATATATATGATTGTCTAAAGTGAATTTATTTACATATATGGAATTAGTAATCCAAATCAATTCCACTGTATGTTTGGATCCAACACATCGTCAGTTATGACAATGTACTAATGTTTCTACTCGCAGAGTCCAACTCTGATGGCCAAGACAAGCCATCGCCTATCAGGGATGTAGACAACATAACAATCTTACCATAAATAAAGCATCCAACTTTATTCCCTTGATTACAGATCTTATGATTTAGACCATCACCTTTAGAATCATGTCTTCTGCATAATCTGTCCATCATATGCCTGATTACTAAAGGTTTAGACCAATAGTCTTAAACTTTTATTTACTTAACATACGTCAATAGATATGAACGTAAAGAGGACAACATTTGGTATATGAATAATAAATAAATTCTTTATTGATAAAATCTCTCTAAAAACATATTACAACATTTTACTCGTTAGGACATACATGTCTAACAATCTCCCACTTGCACTAAGTGAGTAAATATGACATATCACTCATCCCCATAGCTTCCACATACCTCTCGACAACCCTTGCAATTAGTGTCTTCTTGAAGGATTAGTTAAATTGTCCTCAGATGTGATTTTGTATATAGCAACATGCCCGCGCTTAACGAAGTCCTTTATCACATGATACTTTTGATGAATATGCTTACACTTCTTGTGAAATCTTGGTTCCTTAGCATTAGCTATCGCTACAGTGTTATCATAATACAGCAATATCGCTTTATCCATGCAAGGAACCACCTCAAGATCCCTAAAGAACTTACGGAGCTACATTGTTTATTTCAAAGCATCACTAGCTCCCACGCACTCAGCTTCTATTGTTGAATCCAAAGTGCAATCTTGCTTGACACTTCTCCAAACAATGGCACCATTGCCCAAAGTATATCCTAGAGGTACTAAATCCTCACCTGAATAAACAAGCATATACCCTCGAGTCCTTCTTAGGTACTTGACAATATGCCTGACCACAAGCCAGTGGCTCAGTCCTAGATCTGATTGAAATCTACTTACTATCCCAATGCAAAACTAATATCTAGTCGTATGCAAAGCATGGCATACATGAGACTACCCACTGTCGAAGTAGAAGGCACCTTCTTCATGTATTCTCTTTCCTTGTAAGATTTTGGCGAGTCTTTCTTAGAAACAGTAATTGTAGACCTAGATAGTTGCCCACTTTTCTTAGAATCCTACATTGCAAACCTCTTGAGATTTTATCTATGTAAACCACTTAGGACAAAGCTATCATTCTATTTTTCCTATCTCAAAAAATCTAGATACTGAGAATGTAATTAGCTTTACCCAAGTCTTTTATGTCAAACTGCTTAATCAACCATAATTTGACCGATACAATGCCCCGACGTCATTGTCAATTAACAAAATGTCATTTATAGAGGGCAATAGAAAAACCACCTTCCCATCCTTAATGTATTTGCAAACACATGGTTCGTCCAGATTTTGTTAGAACCCATAAGTCTTGATCACCTAATCAAATCTTATGTTCCAAGAACAGGAAGCCTACTTAAGTCCATAAATTGACTTCAACAGCTTACAAACTTTACCCTCCTTAGACTTGAACCCGTCTTGGCTATACCATATATATGGACTCATCAAGATGGTCGTTCAAAAAGGCCGTTTTGACATCCAACTGTCAAATCTCGTAGTAAGAGCAGCAGCTATGGACAAGAGAATATGGATGGACTTGAGCATGCCTACAGCTGAAAAGGTTTCCTTATAATCGATTCTTTTCTTTTGTGTATAACCCTTAGCTACCAGTCTAGCCTTATATGTTTTGACTTTTCTATCTGCTCCTCTCTTTCTCTTATAGATCCACTTACACCCTATGGGTTTTACCCCTTTGGAAACATCAACAAGTTTCCAGATCCGATTAGTCTGCATAGACTTTATCTCAGTGTTCATGGCTTCTGTCTAGAGTTTTGAATCAACATCCTCCATAGCCTCTTCATAAGTGTAACGATCCATGTTATGTTCATCCAATTCAGCCAAAAAGGCCTCACCATTAAACTTATACCCCTCGGGTTGACGCCCGATCCTCTCACTACACCAAAGCCCCTTAGGTTATTATCTAGTTGGTTTTTCTACATTGATTGGATAGGTTTCTTTCAAAACCCTCGGAGTAATAGAATCACTTGCCAACTCCTTGAATACCACTTTACTTCAAGGCTCAAAGTTGTTCATGTAACTTTCTTCATGGAAAGTTGCATTTGTAGAAACTACAACTTCATTTTCCTTTCGATTATAGAAATAACCCCCTTTAATCCCTTTTGAATATCCTACAAATATACAAACTTTCAAACATGCTTCCAACTTATTTGCTTCCTTATATAGGACATGATCCGAACATCCTTATATGCGAATATCATTTAAGGATGTCTTCTTACCTATCGACAACTCGTGAGGAGTTTTATGAATCGATTTTGAAGGCATATTGTTCAAAAGATAACATGTGGTCTATAGTCATATCCCCAAAAGGATAAAGGCAATGATGAAAACTTATCATGGACCTAACCATGTCCAACAAATTCCTATTCCTTCTCTCAACTATGCCATTCTGCTTCAGAGTGTCCGGTACAGTCAAATTGGATAAAATCTCATTCTCTAAGAAGTGTTCTAAGAACTCATCAGAGAGGTATTCACCACCTCAATCGGATCGAAGTGCTTTTATGAGTTTACCTAACTACTTTTTCGCTTCAGTCTGAAACTCCCTAAACTTGTCAAAACTTTCGCTTTTATGATGCATTAGGTAGACATACCCATGCCTTGAGTAATCATTAATAAAAGTGACAAAGTACTTATACCTTCCTCGCGCCTAGATGTTCATGGCACCATAAACATCACTATGTACAAGTTCTAGAACCCCTTTAACCCCATTGCCCTTAGACCGAAATAGTCTTTTGGTCATTTTACCCTCCAAAAAAGATTTACATTATGGTATAGATTTTACCTTTAAGTGACTTAAAGGTCTATCACTTACCAACCTTTGAATCCTATTCAAGCTAATATGACCTAATCACAAATGCCAAAGATACGTCTTATTAGAGTAAGAAGTCTTATGTCTTTTAGAGTTATTATTATTAACCTCAGTATTAATCAGTAAGTCTATCTTCGGTTTGATAAAATATAGATTGTTTTGCATTCATCTATCACAGATAAAAGATTTATTTTTAAAAATCATCACTCTATTATTAAAAGAAACTAAACATGACTCTTTAAATAAAGAAGCTACAGATATTAAATTCCTTTTAAGTCTAGGAACATAAAAACAATCTCACAAAACTAAAATCCTATAATTATCAAAACAAAGACAGACGTCTCCCACTGCTTCAGCTAATACCAAGGATCCATCGCCCATTTAAAGTGTAAAGTCTTCATGCAGTAAACTTCTCGTTTCTTTGAACCCCTGCAGAGAAACACAAACATGATTAGTTGCTTCAGAATCTATAACCTAAGTGTCACTTGATTCCTCAACCAAACAAGTTTCAATAACCAAAAGATCACACCTACCTCCTCAAGTAAGGAAGTCTTTACAATTCTTCTTAATGTGCCCAATCTTTTCACAGAAAAAGCACTTCAGCTTCTTTGAGTTCTTCTTTTTCTTCTTCTTATTCTTGCCATTGTAGGAATAGAAGACTTCCCACTCTTAGCCTTCTGCTTCCTTCGATTCCCAGGGTTAGGATTGGAACTAGATGCAGCCGCCAAGTTGGCCTCACCACTTGTAGGAATTTCTCTTATCAAATTTTTGAACTCCTGTAACTGGTTCATTAAGTTCATTAAGGTCACATCCTGTAGATTGCTTAAATTGTATGAAGCTCTAAACGAAATGAACTCCTATGACAGAGTCTGAAAAACCATAGTCATTTGTGACTCAGCATCGATATCAGCTCCATGGGCTTGAGCCTCAGCAAGATAACCCATTACCAATATCATATGCTCCTTTACAGACATCCTTGGTCTTTGTTTGCAGTTCAAAAGTTTCCGACGCACCGCTTGCCATTTTGCGATGGCTTGTCCTCCAAACATGTCTTCAAGATTATCTGAGATATGCTTCATAGTCTCATAATCTTCATGTTGAGCCTGCAGTATGTTATTAATACTGGCCATAACATAACACCGGGCCTAATCATTAGCATCTTTCTAGCGATTATATGCTTGGATTTGCTCATTAGTGGATTCCCTAGTAGGTTTGGGAGGACACGGTGTCGTTAGCACAAATTTTCATTTCTCAAAGGCTAGGACGATATTTAGGTTCCTTTTCCAATCATTGTAATTCTCACCAGTTAATTGGTTTTTATCAAGTATTGAAGATAAAGTGTTTTTAGACATTTTAATCTACAATAAAGATCATATATTGAATATAAGCAAACATTCAATAATAGTTTAGTAAGCTAACATAATCAAGTAAACAAACAATTTTATTTATGTGTCAAAATCTTAAAAATATCACAACCTTACAACGATAATTCCTAACTCAAAATTCAACAAGCTACCTAGGGGAGACTTGCCAAATTCAATTAGGGACACAGATCCCCTTCTGATTAATATATGTCATCTAGGACCCGTCTGATACAGCATATATTAATAATCATTTTCTTTGGCCATTAATTTTATTAACAGAGCTCCTAAGGGAGGTTAATAATAAAATTAACTTGAGTGTGCAACCATCATTTTAACTATTTTATCCATGATCTATAATCACCACGTAGGGGTGTGCAACGATAAATTGCTAAAATATCTTATCCTTTGGAGATCTAACCTGATACATGATGAAGTCCCGTCCTAGGGGTTGAACCACCAAGTGCTATGTATAGACCAATAATGGATGTCGTAGGTCCTCTCTTCGAAAACCTTCTCCCACTCAATTTTTTGAAAACAAGGTTTTATTTTAAAAATATGCATGAACAATTTTTTAATGAGTGGCACTCCTATTCTATATGACATATTATCAATATACATGAAAAATAATATTTTAATACAGACAAGCAAAGCAATCATGCAAAGCCATAAGCAAAATAATAATAAACGACTATAATATTATGATTCCATTCTAGAGAAAAGAAATTAAAGATTACAAAAGATCAATCGAAACATATTATCAATTATTCATCCTTGAATCTTCATGTTATATCCATCTTCATGTGGCATCCATCTTCAAGTCTTCAGTCTCGCATAGATCAAATACTTCACTTTTTCAATCATCACAAAATTTCATGTTTCCTAGAATTGTCTCAAAAATAAAATCAAAACTACACCTAAAAACATACCTTTTCTAAAAAAACACAGCTCTCTACCGGCATGCCAATTTATATGATCGAACTGCTGGTCATTAGCCATCAGCCTACTACTAGAGCTGGCTGAATCTTGCCCTGCGGACGGCTTGCCAAACTTAAAGGTTATGCCTGCCAACGAGAAGAATTCACATTTTTTCAGAAAACAGTTTTTACATAGTTTTCAATCTTATTTTCAACAATTCAAAAACATAAAAATTTAGAGACTCAAGAAATACCTTTGGAATTTTATCATCCATCTTCTCGATCCGTCTTCACTCCGAATGATTATTTAATTACAAAATTTTTACAAATTTAAAATTAAATAACAATTCTTAGACGGTGATGGTAGACCACCATCTAATTGCATGAAAAACCTAAATATACATTTTAGCCTCTAAGGAACCATAATCAACACAAATTAATTAATTAATTAATAATTTAATCAACCATAATTAATTAATAAACATTTACCATATAAATATATAGAAACCCCTAGAGTGTTAACTCTCTAAAAAAAATTAAATTCAAGCATAGGAGAGATCAAGATCATGTGGTTTATATATATATATATATACATAGCATAGTCAAAAACTCGTAAATTTAAGGGAAAAACATGGTTCTGATACTAATTGTTGGAAAATGAGTATGCAGTAGAATTTTAAAAATTTTTAAATTAGAGTATTTTCTAAAACACAAGTTTGAGATGCTATATATATAAATTAATTAGATCTTACAAACTTTTATATGCCAAAGAGCTCCTACAATCTGTGTAGAGAAGAATAATCCAAAAGAGCCTTAACCAACTAGTCATCTTTGCTACTCTCTATCCACGATTGGAGTGTGTATGGGCACACATTGTTCAGCTCTTCCCCGTTGACTCTCATTCCAACCAATTAAGAAGACCCATAGCAATGGTTCGTGATTGTGAACAAAAGCTCTTAGCGAGTTTTAGAATATCTAAAACAATAGTACTTACTCTTAACTTCTCAACTGATTTAATTAACTAAGAAAACTCACTTACTATGTATAGAGGTCGGACCTAAGGTTGGTCATTATCAGATAAAGCCCCAAAATTTTGAATCTAGATCAACTTCTAATACAATCGCGTCAAAAACTAGTGATCAAATTATCGTTAGATTGGCCCGTCAAACTTGCTCCATCGGTAGGCCGAACTAACCGATCGGCCTACCAAACTTACGATAATATGATCCCTAAGAATCTTTTATTTTCCACCTGAGTCTTTGGATAGATCTTTAGTTTTAATTATAATCCAATAGAGAAGTTATCTGATTAAAATAATATATCTAGATAATCTCTATGAAAATAAATGTTCCTGATAATTCAACAAGTTTATCTTGAATTAATTTATAAAATTAATTCACCGATAAACATACATGAATTATTTAATCCTATCAAATTTCAGTCAATCTAATAATTTAACATAAGCTACCAATTTATTGAAAAAACATGTCTTATCGTTACAGGATTTATTATAAGCTAGCAAAGGGAACCTGATGGACTTATATAGTTTAAGCTTCGATAATTATAAAATATAATATCCCATATATATATTTTATAATTATCAACTCTAATGCTACTCCACTAAAAGCTCAGAGCTGTACTCTCAAACTATATAAAATTACAAAGCTCTAAATTAGTTAAGTGTCCATGACATATCATAATGTGTCGTATCCCCATAGAAAATTCATAATCGGCTTAAGGATAAATTCCATCTTACCTTTTCAATTATTTTTTATCTTACGTTTCATTATCTCACCATTAGAAAACTTACCATCCAAAGACAGTATACCATTCGGTCACACCTATGTATCCAAATGGTTAAGCACTTTAGCTTTTCAATTATAGAATAACACATATAAAAGAATATAACTGGCACCACCAATGGACCTATGAATTCTATATCATGAGTAACAGGTCTATACTATTAAGTGTCATGTCTCAAATATACTAGTATGCATACCATCACAAAGATAGGATGTCACCCTTTGGTACATCAAAAGACATAAGATAGGATAATGGGTCTATTAGTCATTTTATGATTAAGATACAACACATACGATTGTCTAAAATAAATTGATTTACATAGACGGAATTATTAATCTAAATCAATTCCACTTTATGTCCCGATCCAACACATCATCACCTATGACAATTTACTAATGTTTCTCCTCATGAAGTCCAACTCTGGTGGCTAAGACAAGCCATCTCCCATTAGGAATATATATAATATAACAATCTTAGCATGAATAAAATGGTCAACTTTATTCCCTCAATTGCAGATCTTATGATTTAGACCATCACCTTTGAAATCATGTCTTCTGTATAATCTGTCCATCATATGCCTAATTACTAAAGGTTTAGACTGATAGTCTTAGACTTTTGTTTGCTTAACATACATTCTAACAAATATGAACATAAAGAGGATAACATTTGGTATATGAATAATAAATAAATTCTTTATTGATAAAATGTCTCCAAAAACATATTACAACATTTTACTCCTTAGGGCATGTCTAACAAATTCAACCTTCAAAACAAAACTCAATTGGAATAAAAATGGTAGTCAAGGCATGTGAGCATCACATTTTTCTTAAAACAGATTCGCCCCATCGGTTGTGCATGAGGATTTGACGGACGTCTGTCTCCTAAGATACAACGACAAACAGTGATGGACTTAGCATGATCGAGTGCCGCCTCCGATGAACTTGAAACCACATCTTCCTCTATCATCAAAGCTCTCTACAACATTACTAGCTAAAACTTAAAAATAAAAGAAAAAAACTTTGAGATTTGTGTGTGTTTACAAATTTATGAAGCCTCCCTTATATAGGCAAGTCATAGGGGTGTTACAAATCAAAATTGATGAGGCTTAATTTTCGGTTTCATGAGCATTATGAGCATACACTTGGGTGATGCAACATGAGATTTATGGCCTTCATTAACCTCCATTAATGAGCATTATGGCCTCCATTAACCTCCACTTACAAGTAGGTTTATAAGCATGCCATTAACCTCCACTAATGAGCATTATGAGCAAATTAATTTTGAGCCATTAACAGCTAAATTTGGATTTATTATTGGAAGCCAAAAAAAAATTGCAAAATGTAGCCCGTGCAAAGCAAGCTCAACAAACCAGGCATTTGCGTTGCCTACATCGTGCATACATACAATGGGCCCTAACCCACCAAGGTTGTGATTTGCACCCTCTCCCCCTGCACTAAGAGAGCTCTAAAGTACAACATCTTAACTAAGCACAAAAGTGCAACCACATCAAGCCTTAATACCTAACCAAATGGGACTCCACATTTAGGCTTCTTTCCAACAAAATCCAAATGTCAATGAGTATATAAATCCGTCAAGACATTTGGAAATTTTGAGCATATAAATATATGATTTTGATCTCCTTGCAATGGAAAACGTAAATCCGTCAAGACCCGTCACTTTTACAAAGTAGGTCTCATTTAAAATTATGCCTCAAAATGGCTCCTCAAAATAGTTATTAATCATTTTTCTAACAAATAGTAGGCCTCCGTCGAGATTGGCATGTCGTCGTTTTGGCTAGAGGTAGGGTTCAAAAACATAGCGAGCTTCTTATGATGGTGCTTTCTGACAAGGAGAACGCCAACAATGGCGATGATTTTGCTGCCGCTAGAAATGGTGTGGTTTGATTCTAAGCTTGGGTGGTGTATTTCCAAGAGGCAGAAATGTCTTCTTGGCTGAAATAAGTTGGGGGTTTTTGGGGAAGGGATTTTCTCTATGATAACTCCATTATTGTCGTTGTCGTCGTCGTCGTCGTCGTTGTTGTTGTTGTTATCATTATTATTATTGTTGTTGTTAAAAAGAATTATCATTTATCCTTCATAGATTCTAATAAAATAAGGCAAGGGTTTGGATATCAAAGTTTTTGGTAAAAATGTACACCAGAGCAACTCCTATGATTAACAACCTAAAAAGAACTTTATTTCTCATAGTCTAAATGAAGAAGCATTATATTTACAAAGGAAAATCATTATATGACGAATGAGGAAAAGTTTTTCCCCTAAAAAAGAGTGGAAAAGTATGTGCTTCTAAAAACAAATTGGTTTTTTGGTCTTGCTCTTAAAGTTTAAGCTTTTTAGTAAAAAAAAAATCATAAAGAATGATCTAAAACCTTTTTTTTTGTGTGTGATGAAAGATTTAAAACTTCAAAAAAAAAAAGAATAGATAAACAACTTTTTTTTATTTTCGACAGGGTCCTATTCGAATCAGTAGTATTATTTGTTTTTCTTTGTTTTAGTTAATTATTGTCTTGTGAAATATTGAGTGTATTTGGCAACGAAGTTAGAATTAAAAGTTGGAACAATTTTACTATACCATGTGAGAGGTTACACTATACCCTATTTTTACTTTACATTTAGCATGTAAGTGCTTTACATTGTAGCATGTGAGAGTTTTACGTTGTAGCATTTATAATTTTGTAGTTGAAACAAGATTGCCAAAAGCACCCATTATTGTTTTATCACAATAATTGTTTATTTTGGACCGGACAAGTTTTGCGCAACCAAATACATGCTCATCCCAATACATCCTAACCTTTGAGCTGCACATGTCAACAAAACTTAACCACACACCCTTGTTGAAGAAGAGGAAAGATTACTTCGATGAGTTTGGGGTTTTTTTTTTTATAGTGGGTTGGTTTTATCGCCATCAATGGTGTTTGTAGATAGAGAGAAAGAGAGGATAAAGAGAGAAAGGGGAGGGGAGAGAGAAAGAGAGTACTAGAATTTTTTTTAGGTATTTTAATTTCTCTCTTTTTTTTCTCTCTTTATGTTTTAATTTTAATTTCTTTAACATATATTAGGTATTTTACTATAATATTTTACTAAAGTGGTTATATGCCATGTGGGACTAAATTTAACATCTATCAGTTAAAATCGTCCCTCAGCAACTAAAATCAAAGGTTATAGTCAATTAAATAAATAGAAAAAATTAGGGGCCAAATGTTCATTTTCATGAAAGGTTGACGACTATTAGAGCAATTTTCCCATTAAAAAAAAAGGTGAACCCTTTCCCTTTGATTCTTTTACTAAAAAAATTAAAAAAATTTCATCCCCTTCTTAAATTTTGAACATTCTCCTCCATTCCGCTCTGTCAAATTTACAAAATCTAAGGTTTTCTCTTAAATCTCCTATTCTCTCTTTAAGTTCACTCTGTCTTCCTCTTCCTCACCTTTTAACTCTTTCTTCCTCATCTTTTAACTCTTTTTCTAAATTCCTTCTATCCTTTCACTCTCTCTTTTTATCTCTTCTATGTCTCATTTCCTTAATCCTCATCTCTGGCATCATGACTCGCCATCAATTTAGTATTTTTGCCACTGTCACCTCTACCCTAAGCACCAAAATGTGGGTATGAATACATTCTTTTGAAATTTCCTTCCTTTGAATTTAAGTTCTTTGTTTTCAAATTTTAAGTTTTTCTTTATGTTTGGTTAAGTTTTTTTTTTTTTTTTTTGATGTTGTATTTTGTGAATAAATTTTGGCCATGGTTTTTAAAATATTTTTATTATACGCATAATATTCTATTTATCTTTGAAAATTGTCATGTATTTTTTTCTATGTTGGATTCAAATCAAGTTTATTAAAGAAGAGAGCGCAAATTTGTAAATAATATTTTAAATTATTCTTTAAAAAGAAATTGTTTAGCGAAAATATTTTTTTTAATTTTTTAAGACTTTTAACAATGGTTTTTGAAAAAACCATCCTTAAAAGTGGCATATTAGACGACATTTTTTTGTAAAAACTATCATCTAATATGTCCTTTATGTACGCTTCTTGTATTTCATGTGAGTATTAGATGACGATTCAATGTGTAACGATGATAGATTAGACAACAGTTTGGTTAACTATTGTCTTATTTATAGACGATGATTTTAAACTGTTATCTAGCAATCCATTATAGTAGGGCCTCCAATCCATTAGGAACTTTTGTAAAATGTATATGTATATCCATGTAAATAAAAGGTTTTTCTATGACTAAAATACAATACAAATAGGTGGATGACAATGTATATCCCATTAAGAGGTAGGTTTTCTAGGATGAACTTTTATTTATATGGTGTTTGGCATGCAGTAATCTTGAGGGTAGGAATGAGAGTCCGCAAGATTCTTATGTTTAGTACAAGAATTTTGATTTTTGGATTCTTGAGAAACTTAATCCTATGGGATTCACTTTACCTCATTTTGGGGTAATCTAAATCCCACCCAATAATATGATATTCATATTCTCAAGAATCTCAAGACCATGAGAATCTCACATTTTCTTCCATGACGATGATGATAAATAAATAATATAAAATAATATAAAAACTATTAAATATTTATAATATTATCAGAACGCAATATTATTATTTAATGTTAATATTAATATAAAATAAAAATATATTACAAAGAATTATATTTTTATTATTATTTATATTCATATTCATATTCATATTCATATATTATATATTATTTACCATAAAAAAATATATTATATATTATATATATAATATTTTGGCATAATTATATTATTATTAAATAATAATTTGATAACAAAGATAATAATAACATTAACAATAATAATAAAATATATACAATATATTACATATACTATTATTATTAATTAATGCTAGTATATAATATATATAAATACTATAATACAAAATAAAATAAAAATAAATTAGTACTATTTATTATATAATATAAATGTAAATATTATATTAATATAAAATAATAATAAGGATAATAATAATATTAACAATAATAATAATAATATAATAGTATAATATCAATAATATGAATAATATAATAGTAATATGTATGACAACGAGTTAGAAAATAGTATAAAAAGGATAGGAAAAGTTGAAGTTACAAAATATGGCAACTTGTTGCAGAATAAAATAAGAACCCTTTTAATCATTTTTTTTTTTATGGATTGCTGAGTGGATTCCCAAAGATACGTCATAAATGACAACAATACAAGATGAAGACCTTCAAATTCAGGGAAGTAATAAATTATTGGAAAAGAAAAGATTGAGACTTTCTATATAGCTTTATCAGAAATCATAAAATTCAGACTAACTGTTGATTGCAGAAATCTTTTTTTCCCCTTGAGGGATGTTCATGAAGGACTTTTAGTAACAATCACCAAAGAATTATAGTAAAATACAACCCAAGATTCGGGTAGATATACGAATCTTGCACTACTCATCAGGAATAGTTAAGAATGATATATTCGTGTATGATGCATATATATATAAATGAACGCATGCTCAAGGGATTAGTTTATCATTAGCAGCTACTTGCAACTAATATATATATATATATATCCGAGCAAACTAAAGGTGACTTCTTCTTTTGAAAGGCAAAAAACTATTGAGAACAAAAACAGAAAATCATACCAACAGAAATGAGTTAAAAGTGAATAAAATATGAAACGGTTTAAAACACGAGAGAAGCGCTTATGTTAGTTTACACAACGTGAATAATGCACTTGTTTTTTTTTTTTTATAATGGATTGACTGATAATAATTGGTATATAAAGTTTGCATCCACTACCAATCTCATCCTTTATCAAATTTCAAGTCGATAATATTAACAAATAAAAGAAAAAAGGATTATTAACACTAACGGCCCCTAAACTTTAAGGTCTCTCTCACTTTGCCTCATGAATTTTAAAAATCATTACTTTACCCTCTAAATTTTTAAAACTCTTCACTTTGCCCTTGAAATTCTAAAGCTCCTCTCTCCTATTTTTCAATTTTTTTTTTCCAAATATGCATGATTAAACCTATGTGATCCGCACATGGGTTACCTGCAAAGCAAAAATGAGATTTTTATCACTCTCAGGTTTTGTTTTATATTTACACTCTCAATTAATGTTTTTTTAGCTCTCATTTGAAAAAGTCTGTATGCACATTTTTTTTCGTTATTATTTACTGACATCTCCTTTTCTTTAATCCGTAGCTCATCTTCTTTAGTATTCAAGTTCAGATATTGACGAACAATATCAACTTATTAAATAAATTACACATTAAAAATGAAAAGAAATGTGCAGGTAAACCCTTTCTAAATGAGAGTTCAAATAAAAAAATGTGTCAATTAGTAAGAGTGTAAACGTGAAACAAAACTTAAGAGTGATAAAGTCTCATTCTTGCTATTACAAGTGACCCATATGCAAATCATATGAGCTTAAAATCCATCTTTTAAAATGAAAAAAAATCAAAAGTTTAGGAGTTAACGTGAGGATCTTTGAAAGTTTAAAGTCAAAATAGTGATTTTTAAAATTCAAAGGGTAAAAGTGAGGAGTTTTGATAGTTCAAAGAGTAAAGTGATGATTTTTAAAGTTTAGAACATAAAGTGAGAGAGATTCTAAAGTTTAGGGGGGCATTAATGTTAATTACTCAAAGAAAAATTACAAAAATATCAAAGAAAGAGGTAAAAAGGAAACAACCCGATAGGAAAGTCTATGTATGTAACAAACAGGTTTTTTTTTTTTTTTTTTCTAATTGTAAGTACAACTAACCGTTTTTTCTAGTTGTAATTCATGTTTCTAAACACAATCTTCTTATGAATTTTCTAAAAATTATGTTCAATGAATAATGTTTTGACGATTAATTTTATTTTATTTAAGAATATGTTCAATGAATAAATACAAAAGTAAAGGTTTTCTTTTTGTTTCTCAAAACCCATGATTATCTTTTGAAATAAGAACAGTGTTTGAGAAAATATTTCTTTTAATTATGTAAATTTGTACCACGCTTACTCTATCATTTTACGTGGTTTATTGTTAGAGGCGAATTTGACGTACATTGAAATGGTATTGGTTTAGCTTGAAATCATTATTAAAGGAGGAGTGATTTTATTTGCACCCACCAAATTTATAAATGTTTTCACTAACTTATAACTAGATGTTTATTGAAATTTTACCTAGTAATAAAATTTTATTGAAATCCATTAAAAATACACCTTCAATATACCCCACATTAATGGCTACACTTATTAATATTTATATTATGATTTGCTTCTCTCTCATTCGGCCTCATCTCCCACTAGGGCTGGAATCCAGTGCCGGTTTTGGACTAGTTGCTTTGTCCTAGCTTGAGAGTGGGAGCAGCATATTGTTTTTTTGAACTATTTGAGGAGGCATGTCGGAGAGATGTTGTATCATGCTGGTGCGTCGGGGTTTGTGATCGGCGAATGGATTTCGAGGTTTCTTATACGCGGTTGGTTTTGTCTCGGCTAGGGTTTGGCGTGTTTGGGACGGGAGTTCTTCTGCTACATTTTTTATAGGTCATGGCCATCCCTAGGCTGTTGCATCTCAGAGGTGGGTTGGCTGTGGTTAAATGTCGTGGTAGGTGTTTAGGGGATTGGCAAAGGAGATGGGCTATAGGGAGTCTTGCTGAGGTTTTTGTGGCTGAAGGAGCTTAGTTTCATCAAACTTGAGTGCAGGGAACGGGAGGGCTTTGAATGCCTGGTGGTGCCGGGATTTTGGTCACGATAGTGCAGCGTTTATTCTCTGATGTTTTGCAATTGGTGGTAGTGCTCTCCCTTCGATGGTTCTGCTGAGATCTACAGGCACTGGCCTTTGTGTCACGATGGTGTTTTGTTGTTTAATTGTATCTTTGATTTTGTAATAATGAAGATGGGAAGCCCACGCTTCGAGTTTAGTTACGGTCTATTCTTTCTAGTCAATGTTTTGTTACCATTGGACTTTCATTTATGTGGAATTGTTGCAGCCTCAATGCTACAGGTTACGTACTCCCAATCAATCATAGAACTCCATTGATTATATGGATCTTGTCAAGACAGCCTTATGTATGCTCTATTATTGGTGTGCCGAGAAATTTTTCCGTTGCTAAGTCTCGGTGTATGTTTTTCTCCATGGATCGATTGAAGTTGATGATATTGTCTTGAGTACTATGAGATCATTTGTATTAATATTAGTATGTTTTGCTTAATGAAATTTAATTTTTATTCTAAAAAAAACTCACGCTAACTAAAAATAAAAATATAGTATCTGTATAAGAAATAAAAAAGTATACCTCACATTAACTATAATCTGAAAAGTTTAAAAAAAAAAAAAAAACACAAAAAAAATATCCCACAACTTTAGTGAACACGAATTTCATTCTTACAAACCCTAAATATTCCTCCATCAAATTCTATGAAAATTTCAATTGAGGTTCCGTGGAACGTAAACAATTATTTGGAAATTCTATATCAACAATATCGATGCCCAATCTTCACAATTACATATGGATTCTCGCATATGCATTAAGGCCGAACATGTGCATGATAAAAGACGTAATTTCAATTGGAAATGCTGCAGAATATAATGAAACATTATCTGACTGGAAGACAAAGTATTTGGTAATCGAATCACTAGACAATCTTTAAGTATAAAAAACCAAACATATGTATAACCAGAGTTACATTTTCTTAAAAATAGGATAATTTGACTACATTATGCATAATATAAGGCAAGAGACAAACTATATTTGCTATTGCTTTATTTGAAACGTTAAGGGATGAAAAGAATTATACTATTTTTATATATCAAATCAGGATTAAAATTAGAGTGGGGGCATAAAAGAGTTAAATTAGATATTATGAAAGTAACATCAATAAAATTCTAGAGTTTTCAAATCTTTATTGGACGAGTGTATAATTGTTTAGAGGGGGATTTTTATGGTGAAAAGGTAATTTTATTCCACCAATAGAGTTTGACATTTTAACCGTTGGATTAAGATTTTAACAGTCTGATTTGCAATTATTCATGCTATAAATTTGCAACGCGTGATGTAAAACTATTGGAAAAATCGATTTGGAGATGTAGCAGAATTTAAAAATTTTATAAAACACCTAGAAAGCTAACTCATGATGCTAAAAACAAAAAATTAAATCTAATTTAATGTACTAGTTAGAGACTAGAAATGACATTTTTGACTGAACAATGCTTCAAGAATAAATTTCTACCGTCAGATTTTCAATGTTATTCTCTTCCTTTAGATCATTATGTGTGTGAGCACAACTCATTAAATCTCTACTATAACTAAACTACTTCCAACTACTAAAGTGCTCAAGAACTAGGATTACTAAAGATGAGTAATCCAAGCTCTCCTCTCCAATTTGCACTTAGGCAGTCTTAGAATAAATGAAGACCTCGGATCTTTATTTATAGAAATAGTATGAAGAATCAGAAGTCTATCAGGATTAGAAGATAAATTTTCTCTCCCTTATCCCCATAGGTGGTGCCAACTTCAAGAGGATTATCTTCAAAATTTCAACTAATCACAATATAGGGATTTGTGATTATCTGCATCATTCAAGATAACTCCAATTCAAACAATTCCTATTTAAATAAAAATTCAATTATTCAAGATAACTATGTAATATAAATGATCATGAATAATTATCTTTTATCCATAATTTAAATTCTAGGGTTTAAATTATTTATTCAAATACAAATTAAAAAATTAATTATCCAAAGTCCTAATTACCAATTTAAAAAATTATTTTTCCAAATAATTAAATAATTAATTCTTCCAAAAAATCCAAATATGGGCGCCATTCCGTAGTGAGACTACGCCCACCAATAGTCCAACCAGATTAAGGCCCACGCGTCTAATTAGGCCAGACAGCCTGACTTGCGTATGCTTTTGTCTTACCTGTAGTAATCTATATTTGCTTGATCTGTCATAAAGGATTAACTTCAGTGTCACTCCACTATAAACCTGAAGCTGTACTCTTGATAAAATACCACATTACTAGACTCCTTAAATACAAGTCTTGTCTCTGACCTCTCATATTATGTGTATCCCTAGAAGCTATCCATAATTGAATGAAGGACTTAATTGTATTTTACCTTCTGATTATTTTATCTCAAAGTTCCATTATTTCACTATCAGAAAATTCATTCCTTTTACAACACATACAAAAAGGATATATCTGGTTACCATATATATCCAGATGATCAAGGCCTTGTTATATTTTTCCATACCTAAATAACGCCTTTGAAAAGATAACGTTGACTCTTTATTAGAAAGCTATGGATTTATGGTTTTCTTAAATATATATATAATAAAATATATTATCTTATCAGACACGTCACATAAGGTATAGTAACATGTTTGAATTTTGAAAACTTATCCAGATATTTCAAGATTTGTGTCTCAAATTTTAAAAGTTCTACAGTATTTGTCGTTTACATTGAATTTCTAGACTTGGTGTATATTTGTCAAAAAGGTCTGCAGTTGTGTCAAGAGGGTCTTCTGTCAAACTGTTCTCAATTGTCAAAAGTTATACAATTAGAGTCTAATATTTTTCAAAAAGTGAATCAGATTTTCTGTAAACTATCAATGACCTTATCTTACTTTCTTATCCACACAAGATTTTGTTTAAATCTTTATATTACCTTTTCATTACCTACTCGTCTATCTCTTTAGCTCTTTTTGTGTATTCCTCATCCTTAAAATCTCATGTAGAACCCGAAATCTAAGTGAAGCAAACATTAAGCAATCATTTATATAAACCAAATATGTCTACCTTCCAGTCCACCAAGAAAATAAAGAATGTCTGTGTCTTTTATGGTTCCAGCCTTGGAAAAGATAAAGCCTATTTAGAGGCTGCAAAACACTTAGGGCAAGTCCTAGCATGTAGGAAGATTAACATAATCTATGGGGGTGGTAGTATAAAAATGATGAAAAATATGATGCTAGCAGCTACGTCTAGTGATGCTACGGTTGTAGGAATTTGGCCTCATATTCTAGTTGGAGGAAACCATTATAATGTGGCGGCTGGCCCCACTCAAGCCCCCATGAGGTCGTAGTTCACCCCCGGCATAATTGGCTCTTATTGTGGTCCCATAGTGGCGTTATATGTCGCCGTCCCACTGTGTTGCCCCACTCATCCGTACTGTCCCCTCTAGGACCCACTGGTCCCTCAAGGTTTTATTTCGCATCCCTCATGGTTCGAACCTCAAACCTCCCTTAAGAGGTTCTTATTTCCTTCATGAGTACCAATTGAGCTACTCATCAACTTATTTTTAATAAAATAGACATACCAAGTTGTAAAATCATAACTTATAAAAACATCACATCACCTACTAGATACATGCTCCCACAGTTCGGCAGGCCAAACATGGGACTTTGGCAGGCCGAATATAATCGAATATATTATTATATGGAATAAGATAAGCAATGTTATTTTAAACAATGTTTAAAAAAAAAACAAAACAAAAATTGTATGAATGGATCCTGGTTATGTATGTTTAACTACGTTTACAATTGAAAATATCGTATAAGCTATGTAATTACGTTTATGTTTAAAGTTAAATAAGTATGAATGTATGAATGTAACGACATCTGTGACGTCCAATAAGGGGCGTTACATATAAGGAAACCATAGGTAAGGGAAAAGGAGTCAGGAGCATCCCTAGAAATTTTAAAGCCATAATCAATAATTCTGATGCTTTTATAGTATTACCTGGTGGTCTAGGTACTCTTGAGGAAATATTCATAGTTGCTTGTGAGCAATTATTGGGCTTTCATTCCAAACCCTTGGGACTACTAAATGTAAATGGTTTTTATGATAGTCTTTTGAAATTTCTAGATTACGTTGTGGAAGAAAACATCATTGCAGAATCGGAGAGACAAAGCTTTATTACTTCTTCAACAGTTGAGGAATTGATAGATAAGATGCAAATTATACATCCGAAATCTGACACTGCAACATCCAAGCTTGAATGGGAAAGGGAAAGCCGGGAGCAGCCAATTGATTTGAATCTCCATCTGTAATCTTTTGGTTTTATTTATGGGATGTAGGCATGTGTATGTAGGCATGTGTGTCCGTAATTTGTGTGTCACAAATAACCATTTATCTTGCATTTTGTATTTCTTGTGGTATGTCGTTGTTCAATCTTTTAGATTCATTGAGCCTAATGCCAGGATGCGCTCGAAACGCATCTTACTTAAGGTCTGATCTTTTGTTTATCGATGTTTTTGTATTCTCTAAGCATGCATGATATGGATAGCTGGTATACGGAGTGCCTTGTACTCTCGAAACGTATCTGTATCATATTTGTAATGTGTAATATTCTATTAATATTATGTCGAAGTACCAAAGTCAGTTATGGGGATATTCCATAGGAAATATGAGTATATAATTTGGGTTGAATGTTTGTGTCATGAGGATAGCTGTTTATTGAAAAATATGTCGGGTTTGTCTGCAACTACGAGATTCTGTCTAATATCTCTATGAATAAGTTTAATGTATGGTTTTGAGTAGAAGTGTTTGTATTATATGTTTCATGATTATGTTTTAGTTTATTAGTTGAAATATAAAAATCAACTATCCCTGACTTTCCCTTACTCAAAAAGAAACGGAAACAAAAAATAAAGTGTGTAGAAATTCTCGAATAATATCCTGAATGTAATTGTAAATCACAGTCCAAGGATAGTGAAGGACTGGAAAATGGTATGATTAGCATATATATTCTCTGATCAAAATGTTAAACCATAATACGGTGTTGTGAATTTGGAACAAGTCAGAAATACTCTTGTTGAAGTATTTACTATTGGAGTAAGGTTAATACTCCAAGCAAATAAAAGGAGATACAATAACTCACACTTAGGGACAAACAACATTGACGGTTTAGAGTCAGAAGTGGATATCATTACAGAATTATGATTCTTACTAGTATTGTTAGATTTGAAATTTCGAGGACAAAATTTCTTTGAGAGAGGTAGAGTTGTGATACCCATTATTTTCTTAACAGGTAATATGGTAATTAAATTAATTATTAGTATGCTAACTAAAATTTATTTCATCTAAAATCTATTTCATCCTATTTATTTATACCTATTTCAAAATTTTCTAAAATTTTTTTATATCTATTTAGTAAATTTATCAAAACGCTCTTGGAACATCAAATTAATTACTAAAATGCTATTTGGCATTATATGAACTAAAGTCTCCAAAGGAGACATAATGCACTTAATGCTTCACCTACTTGTCTCCCACTTCCTATTATTTTCCTTCAATCGGGCCCTCTAACAAAGAAAACCATACATTTATTTTCTTTTCTCTGTGCAACACTTATCTTTCCCTTTCTCCTTGAAGTGTCTTCCTCTCATTCTCTTCTTCTTCTTCTTCTTCCTTCTTCTGCTCTCTAAGCCTGAGAAACCCAGCTCCATGTCATTCAAAAGTCCCCATACTAAAGTTGAACTTGAGTTTTAATCTCTTGAATTGATGACTTAAAGTTTTCAATAAGATTTTAAGGTAAGATTTTAGAAAATTAATCTAGTCTTATCTGCCATCTTTACTTTGAAATTGCTCATTTATTTTGCTGTATAATTTAGATTTTATGGCTTGGAATGAGAAAGTTTGACATAAGCATGTTTTCACCCTTATTTGGAAAAAAAAAAGATAGAGATATGGTTTGATGATGATTTTGATATAAAACTCATGAAAATATGTTTATTGTGATTATATAATGCAAGCTGCATATTTGGAATGGTTTTAAGATTTTGAACAAGGATAATATGTTTTGAGTTAAGGAAAAATTTGACATTCCATAAACTTTGTAATACCTCTATGGGTAGTGGCTATTTCTTGAAATTCTAGAATTAAATTAAAATGAATTTTATAAATTGGTTTACATATTTAAAAAGTAGACATCCTAAGCTTTGAATGAGCTATCATACACCTAAATCGGAGTTGTATTTTATTTTCTATGAATTTTTTAATTTTTGGATTGGAAACTAGTAAACCTGCCAGTTTGTCATGCTATACCAGCTACTAACCTGAACCAAGAACCTATCCTTGCTCACCACCTAATTCATTAAGGTCTTGCAACCTTTCTAATATTATCCTAAGTGATTGATGAATCTTATTAGGGACTAAAACATATAGATTACTTGTTTAATTTTATATTGTGTTAAGACAAAAATTGTTTACTGTGGTATTAAAAAAAAGATTTGCATAAAGGCTTTAATGGCACACTAATAAGATGGATTTACACATGATTTATTTATGAATGTGGTTGTATGTTGTGCCTTAGTTTTAATTGTCCTTATGCAGGCCTTAGGATTAAGGGAGTGTGGAGCTAACTTTAATTGATTCCAGGATTTAAAGATTGTTGATAAGCTTGGAAGGTAGGGATTCTATTACTCATCTTTTGTGAGGTTTTTATGGAATTAAAAATTGACTGTTTTACCACAAGACATATATATATTTATGTTGAACTGGTATTATATGAGTATCACATATGAAACTATGACATGGATTCGTCTTGTATTGTACAGCGAGGAACATAATGAATTGACACATGTAATAAATTGAGAAGCATGGTTAGAAAAACTAACTCTATTAATAATGATTGAATATAGAGAAATTGTGAGACATAAAGAGGGCAGTGGTTACGTCCTTAGGCATGAATACCCAAAAGGTAAAATAGGAGGAAGGTAATGACGCTTCCTTGGGTTGAAAGTCCCAGAACACACTGTATAGAAATTGACTTGGTGAAGACTCGGGGCTTGATGTCCCCTCACCGGAACACCTTAGAATGTTTAGAGGGTGATCAAGCATGTCTATTTGGGTTTCGATGAGTTGAGTGATACTCTATTGAACGTGGGTACCTAGGAATAATGATGAACTGTAACATTTGTATATATGTATATGTATGAAACTCGGTAATGATTAACTATGGTATCCACAGAATATGATTATAATAAATCTCATAATATGGATAATGATGAGTAATAAATAACCATGCAGGTTTTAATATGGCAATGATAAAAACCTAAAGGTGAGTAATGGTTTTCTCTACTGAGCATATTGTTGCTCATTCCCTTATATTTTTATCTTTTCAGGACTCACTAAGTGTGAGGTGGCTACGAGAAAAATAGTTGAGGAAGCTATGTAGCTATATTACATTGGGACTGCTTTAATTGTTAAGAATATTCTTCATGATAATGTAAGCATCAATTGTTACTTTCTGTGACTGTATTAAAATGCGTTGAGGGTTAAAATGATGATGACGACAGTTTATATTATTAAATTTAAGGTGCTACATTAAACTGTGGTTTAATTATCGTTTGTATTTTTATTTTTGATTTGAGAGTTTTTATTTAAGCCCCGGGCAATTTTATTTTTAAGGTTTTACTTTTATTTTTTATTTTTATTTTAATTCATTAAAAACTGTTAACCCCCATATAGGGGTGTTACAGCTAAGGAATAAGTGTGTCTGGCTTGCCCGAGAATGGGAACCTGACAAGTCAGTAACCACCAAGAAAATGAAGTCCCTTACAAGGTAGAATTACATAAAGACATGAACAACCATAACATTAGGAACCTCCATAGGAAGATCGACTAGCTTGTGAACCAATGGTTTACTGTCGATGATACTGGGATGATTCTGCCCTTTACTGACATGATTATAAGGGCTCCCATGCCAGGAAAGTTCAAGGTTCCCTAAGTTCTTGCATGCAATGGCATGATCGATGCCATTAGGCACCAAGAAACCTATTGTGGGCATATAGTCCTCTAGAATGCGAATGACATAGTGATGTGTAAAGCTTTTTCATTGACCCTGGCTGGCATTGCATGGCAATGGTGTAGAAGAATAGAGCCAGGCACCATGAATTTCTTTTAACAACTCCCTAAAGCATTCTCAACTAATTTCATCACCTCAAGGTTGAGGAAGAAGGAGATCATCTATCTATACTCCATAAAGCAAACCAAGCCAGAGTTTGTTTAGGATTACCTTAATTGGTTCTTTCAAGCAGCCTTTAAAGTTAAAAAATTATGAGGATGGGACACTGAAGTTCTCATTCTTGGAAGGTCTCTAGGATAATAAGTTGCTCTGGTCGCTCACCATAGACTAGCCAAGCACTTTTCCCTAGATGCTCATCTTCACCCAATGTCACACAAACGTCAAAGAGCACATGAAGAGTCATCGTGGTGGGGAAAGTAATGGTAAAGGGAATAAGAACAAGAAAGCACTCGTTGACCAAGAAGGATCCAACCAAAAGAAGCCTAAATCTGACAAGCCAAAGACGCATGTTGGGAGATTTCAAAATTACACACCACTAGTCACGACCATCGATAAGGTGCTAAACCAAGTAAGTATTCAAAACTAGCTAACTGACCCACCTTCATGAAGGGGAACCAGGTAAAGCAAAACCAAAGCAAGTATTGTAATTTTCACAAGGATATTGGTCATAACACCCAAAAATGCATCTAGCTCAAGGACCAGATTGAGGCCTTTGTTCGAAGTAGCCATTTACAAGAGTTCATTGATAGGTATTGGATTCTAGTGATGGAGGATGGAGAACCAACCAAGATGGCTGGGACATCCAGCCTAGAAGGCAGAATAAGAATGGTGGGAATGCCCTGGATTCCCCAAACATTGTGCATATGATCTTTGGTGGACCAATTACCATGAACATTGCTAGTAGCCTGCAAACATATGCTCGAGAAGTCAGGTTGGTTCAATATAGAAACTACATGAACATGTCCAAATACATCAACAAGATATGTCAACAGCAGTACAGAATAGTCCGAGTACATTAGCATCAGAAATTTGACTCTATTATCTTGTCTCATGGTTTTAAACATAACAAAGTCGATAAATGTATTTATTCTAGATTTATAAATGATTTTGGTGTAATTTTTTGTTTGTATTTTGATTACTTGTTTGTCTTTAGAACAAACATGCAAGGGGTAAATGTTACTAAGAGCTATCTAACTTCATAATTTAATATGAAGGCTCTTGGTGAGGTAGGTACTATCTAAGGTGTGAAAGTGAAGAAGTATAGTGGGGGATTACTCGTTGTGTCAATCTCATTACATTGGAAAAGTTCTTCTAAAATTCAATCATTTGAAGTTTAAAGAAGCGAATACCCCCACTCAATTCTAGTCTCAAGTTACTAGATAATTCTAGCAGAGCAATAGCATAGCTAGAGTATGCTAGTGCAATTGATAGCTTAATGTATGCAATGCATTACATAAAGCCAAATATTGCTTTTGCTATGTGCAAAGTGTTAAGGTTCACAAGTAACCTAAGTATGGAACATGGAATGTAATTGGAAGGATTTTATTTAGTTATCTTAAAAGGACCAATAATTTCAGGTTATTTTATAATGATTATCTTGTAGTACTAGAACCAATGCAAGTGATAATAAACCCACATCTAGTTGGATTTTTACAATTACAAGAGGAGCTATATCTTGGGCTTCCAAGAAACAGATTTGTACAACTTACTCAACAATAAAGTCTTGAGCTTATAGCACTTACAGGTGCAGCCAAAGAAGAAAAATAACTAAGAAATTTATTATTTGATATTGAGTTGTGACCATAAACTGATGCCAATGATTTCTTCATACTGCGATAGTAAAGTTACTATATTCAGAGCTTATAACAAAGTGTATAATGGAAAATCTAGACATATTAGCTTGAGATTAGAGTATGTGAAACAAATTATAATAAATGCCGTTATTAATGTTGTTTATGTTAGGACGAATAAAAACTTAGCAGATCCTTTGATAAAGGGTCCATCAAGAGACTTAGTTAAGGACACATCTAACGCAATGGGATTTAAACCTTTCTTTGACAGAATTACTGGGGATGGTAACCTAAGTTGTTCCGTTATTCCATAAGTATGTGGGTAAGAACAAGTCATTGACTAGCGATAGATTTGGCCCAAATTTTATTTGTCCTTTCCAAGATGTTCAGTGCAAATAGCTATATGTTGAGATTGAGTATATACTCTAAATGAAGTTCAAGTCTCAAGTAGCTAGAGACATGAATTGAAACTTCACCTAAATAAACATAAGAAATGGTGTCGTTTTGCATAAGACTGTGATTTAGTCCTGTAAATATTCATGAATCTAAGATAGAGCAAAATGTTAGAATAGCATTAGATAATTAGAACATAATTTGAAACTAGAAAAAGCTCATATGTTACACATTTCTTGTATTTATTTAGAGACAAGGTCTAACGCGTAGCATATCTTTGTCTTGTAAGTACATTGAAGTATGTATATTGTAAGAGAGATTTTAATAAGTCTCTCAATTGTTTAAAGTCAAAGTCACAAATGAAATAGGCAAAGACACATATTTTCTAAGTTTTGGAATCAATGTCTCTTGTCGAAGTGTTGAAAAATTGAAGTCGTGGTGCTGGAATTTGAAGAAAAACACTAGAGGCACAAAGGACCCATAGCGCCGACGTTGGGTGCATAGTGCCTCGATGCTAAAGTTCGCTGGCGTTGGCACTGCAACACCTAAAGTGCAGTGCCATATACATGGCGCCAAAACACCAGCACAGAAATGCTAATAATTTTAGTTATGTGATTTGAATCGTTTTAAACTGTTGTATTATTTGATTGTATGCTTTTATATAAATATGTGTACCTATTACAAATAGATATATTTTTTGTAATAGTTGTGTTGGTTTATGAAAGGATACTTTTACATAAAAGGTTGTGTAAGTTGTAATGGCTAGACCTGTTCAAGAAAAGGCACCCCTATGTCTTTATTAATTCTCTAGAATTTATAAATTTTATGTCTTGTTAAAGAAACCATATTATTGCTAGATTTTTGTTTAGGGTTTGTTGTATCTTAGGGGTAATTTGCCGTTATAACCCGTTAGAAAACTTTGTAATAGAGGCAAATAATTATCTTAAGGAAAGTATTTCTATACACCTCAAACCTAACCTTTTTTCTAGATTTTCTCACGTATCTTAATTTTACCCACAAATTCTCCAACATTCTTTAAAGTGATCAATCTTATATTGGATGGATTAAGTCACTTGTTTGAACTTGTTAGGTGTTAATATCATGTAGAATTTGGACTTTCTAAAGACAAATTTTGATTTAAAAAGGTCAACCCATTTCTTTATAAGTTGGTGTTTACTGATATATTTCAACAATGTGGGATGTGACCAAGTTTATCTTACCTTTACAATTTATGCATAAATTTTATATTCAATGGATAAAAAGAGTTGTGTTTAATAAAATATTGGGAATTGCTAGTAAGACCCTCTATGAAAGTCTCATCCATGAGAGACAATCTCATGGTGGGTACTAAGGGGAAATTGTACCAAATAATACAATCTTAATTTTTAATGTTAGTAAATAGCACACTTTTTAAAATATTTAAGTACATAGGTCAAAATTGTTGTAAAATTTTAAAATTACCTACATTTTTTTCATCTCCCTCAAAAAACCCTAACACACTTTCTCTATCCTCTTTGCCCCTCTTTCCTCCTCTTCTCTTTCCTAACTTCGGTGATGACTCTGGCGAAGACTTTAGTGACCTCATGCGACTCCAGAAACGATGTCGTGTGACTTCAGTGATGACCTTGCACGACTTCGGCAACCTTGAATGACTCTGGCGCCTCCCTTTATGACTCCAATGCTCCTCCTTGTGCGACTTTGGTAGCTGCTTCCAGTGCAAGTCCTACACAGATGATAGTGTATAACAGCGAGGACATTCGCAATTTTGGTCTTTCTTTCCCCCATATCACTACTGTTTTCTCTTACAATCGAATCCTACCAATGTTGAAGATGATGATTTTGGCTATCGCGAGGCTATGATGGAGCAGATTTAGCCAGTGGCGGAGATCCAACAACAGCTTGGACGATCTGGAAATTAAGGGAGAGAGAGGGAAATAGGTACACAAAGGAGAGAAGGAAAGAGAGAAATGGGGAGTTAATAGAGAGAAAAGGGAAGAGGAAAGGAAGGAAGAAAAAAAAACGAAAAAAATAAACATTGATTATTAATTATTAATAGTTAAATTAGTATTATTTTTATAATTTAACTAGTTCATAAATGTACATTTATGTTTTTTGGTCTATTTATTAACTTGGTTTTAAATTTGAGCTATTAATTTTTATTCCAATATAAGTGTGGTCTATTTCCCTCATTTTTTCCCGTATTAATTGGATTTATAGTGGGCCCCATATTTTAAATTTTAAGAAATTGTGTGGTGTAGTAAATCCCAATCTTAGCATGCTTTTTTCTTCCCTGTTTTTTAAGTTGTAGATTTTATTTATTTATTTTTTTTTTTTTGCTGCCAGTTGTCGCTTTTGATAAAGTGTCATTTTATAGCTATACTCTGGGAAAGACTTATCAAAACTTCCTTCTTCTTCTTCTTCTTCTTCTTCTTCTTCTTCTTCTTCTTCTTTTCTTTTTTTTTTTTCTTGTTGAGCTTTTCTTAGGGCTGATAAAATCGTGTTACGTGTCGTGTTCGTGTCAACACGATTACACTAAATACGAACGCGACACGATTAATAAACATACCTAAAATGCAAACATAAACATGACACGATTATTAAATGAACCGTGATAGGTTGACATGATTATAACACGTTTATAACCCAAAAATTAAAAAAAAAAATTGACATTATGTTTAATTAAATTTCAAACATAACAAACATTTCCAATTCAAAATTCAAAAAATAACCAACATCAAAATATTCCTATCTTTAAATTAAAATGTTCCTATCTTTCCTATCATTAAATTATTAAATGTTTTAAATTGTATTTTTTCTTCAATCCAATCTTTAAAATCAAATTTAAGAAAATTATTTAAAAGCCATAAATGGCTTCATTAGCATATGGCAATGTAGGCTAAAGGCGAGAAATGAGTCCTTATATAGAGGACTTGGGACAAAAATTTTGGTTTCTTTTCCATGTGGGACTTTTGAATGTTTGGAAGTTACAAAAACGTAACAGAACCATAATAAATAAAATAGAAGCTCTTATTTCACACCAGAAGATCATCAAGTGTGGTAGAGGCAAGTGTCATAACACTACTCTCAGGTGCAAGATTTGAGTCTTCATACCTACAAAATCATACAATTTTTATTTTATTTTAAGTTTCAAAAGTGTTAAAATCATAATAAATATATTAAAAAATCTCATTTTACACCACATGATCTTTCAGTATGGTGGAGGCAAGCTCAATAAAACACCCTTAGGTGCAAGGTTTGAATCCTTAAACTTGTAAATTCATAATTTTTTTTTATTTTGAGTTTAAATGTACTATAAATAGATAGGTCATGTCCTGTTGTGTTAACACGTTTACTGTACGTTTAATTAAATATGTTAAAACGTGTTAAACGTGCTAATACGAATCCAATACATTTATTTTCGTATTATTCATGCCAACCCATTTATGGCCCAATTAATAATCGTGCGGTTTAAACCCATTTATATCGTGTTGTTTTCGTATTGTGTCATCGTGATATGTTCGAAATTGCTGGCTCTAGCTTTCCTCCTTTGTTGGTTCATCTTCTTGGACACATTAGTTATGGTGCTTTATTTTGGAGAAATCATGACTTTTTAAAGAGAAAAAATTGCTAACAAGAATATCATTTACATAATTATGTTGAATCATTACAAAAAATGAAAACAACTTAAAAAAGTAGACAAAAAAAGGGTCACACCAAACAAACAGACCTCTGTTGATGGCCATGGCATCAGGAATTGTGACTTTATCTCAAGCCTAGGGGCTGTTATCACGATGGACATTGCAATGATTCGTCGAGATGGAGATCACGACAACATTTGCGACCCCATGGGCCACTGTCATCGCGAAGGAGGTCTAGTCGCGCGCTGTCTACTATCACGATGATCCGTCAGAGATGGGGCCCCCTCGACCCCCATCTCCGACGACCCATCTCACATACCCATTTTTGGATTGCGATCTATGCTTGGCAACCCCATCTTCACTGGTCATGGTGGCTCTCTGGTCATTGGGCTGCTTGAAGTTTGAAATTGGTTTTCTTGTTTGCGTCTGATTCTCTAAAAGGATACCTAGCATTTCTCTTGGTGGATTTTACTTTCTCAGCCGTTGGATTAAATTCAACACTCAAAATACTCTACCTAAAAAGGGTTTTATTGATGGGAACAAATTAGAGTTCTTATTGTTGTCATCCCCTAAAATATTTTGGTGTGACTACAGATTTATTTGTGACAACGCAATCATAACAAGTTATGAGTAATTTTTTAGTCACAACAATCTACACTTTTTGCCACTACTACTTTTGTTATCACTCAGATCCATTATTTTTGTAGTGCATCCGTGGCGATGGACTTATGGCAGCCCGACTTCCAAATGTCATGGCTAGGCAAATGCAGTACGATAAAATTGATGCCAATCAAAGCTCAACAACAAACGACCAAGAGGGTGCTTTATTTACCATGTCCATAAACTTACGGCCACATGGACGCCTGTTTACTTGTAACTGTTAGAATTAATCTAGGTTAATATATTAAATAAATGTGTATTAAATGCTATCAGATAAGGTTGTCTAATTAAAAGTAATCAATTTGGGTTTTAGGCTTTTAATGTATTATTAAGTGTGGGCCTCTTATATGTAGAGACCAAAATATAATTACTAATTTTATGATGGGCTAAATTAGTAATTAAGGATAATCGCTAAGGTCTAGCAATATGTATGTTATTTTTCTTCTCCCCATTTATAGAGAAATTATAGAAGCAAACTTTGAAGCACGACTTACATACCAGACTTAGAAGATCCTCAACTTACAAACTCAGCAATCACATCACATCTATGGATTCAGGTTAATTTCTACATCTTATCAATATTCTTGGTGTTTTGACATAAATGATCTTGGGTGATGACGGTTTTCATCATAATATTGTGTTCTAAAAAGTGGTATCAGAGTTTCTTTATGTTAAATCATTGGGAATCAATAATTTTCAAGATGTAATTCTTATATGAAAATTCTCAAATTTAATAATCTACAGTTCTTTAAAATTGTTGAAATTGAGAACAATTGCATGAAGAATATTTTTGTTTTGATTGGTTATATATGGCAGGCATGTGCCGAAAAGATATTTTTTTTTTTCTATTTGTGTATACATATGTAGGATTCAGGCCGAATTCATTATTCAGTTTTATATAATTATCATATATATAAAACTTTTGTTGTTTCTTTTTTTAAGGATTTCGTTATATAAATTGGGGTATTTACGTTTTATGTAAAAATGGCTGGCCGGCGGCATCCTTACTGCCATCAGCAAAGGACTCCAGTTGCGGCCATAAGGCTGCGCTAGAAAGACAGAGCCGCGGCCTCTGGCCACGGCAGAGAAGGGAGGGCGGCGGCTAGGAGAAGTGCGATGCCAGATGATTACATTGTATTTCTCCAAGAATATGAGTTTGACATTAGTGTGGTGGAAGATGATTCAATCAACTTTCGTCAAGCATGGAAAGTTCTAGATCTAAAGAGTGGATTGATGCCATAAACGAGGAGATAAAGTCTATGAAGGACAATGATGTTTAGGATCTTGTCCCATTGCCTGAAGGAGCAAAACTCATTGGTTGCAAATGGATATTTAAGACCAAAAGAGATTCGAAAGACAATGTGGATAGGTACAAAACTTGTCTTGTCGCTAAAGGCTTTACACTAAAAGAAGGCATCGATTATAAAGAGACTTTCTCTCTGGCTTCTTCGAAAGACTCTTTTAGAAATATAATGGCATTAGTGGCGTATTTTGATCTTGAACTTCATTAGATGGATGTTAAGACTGCATTTTTCAATGGCGACATTGATGAAACAATCTATATGGTGCAACCGAAAAACTTTGTATCGAAAGATGTAAAGAAGATGGTTTGCAAATTAAAGAAATCCATCTATAGGCTTAAGCAAGCTTCTCGTCAGTGGTATTATAAATTTTATCAGATTATCATCTAATTTGGTTTTGAAATGAATGTGGTTTGATAATTATATATACCACAAGTTTAATGAAAGTAAGTATATTTTCTTGGTTTTATATGTCGATGACATTTTGCTTGTCAAAGCGTATATTTCGCTAGTCTATGTGTTCGTATGAACCTTTTTCTTTCGATCTTCCGTTTCAAGTTATGTATAAAGCAGAAATTACGATGTCCCACTAAACAAATCTGTTTCCTCCTTCCTCTTCCATTGTTGTCGTCGTTGCTTTTTTTTTTTCGAATGAACCACCAATTTCTCTTTAGCCAAAGATAAAAGTAATTTATAGATAGTATATTATTTTTCTATTCACTCATTAAATTTTTTAATCTAAAAATATTGTTTCTTATACGACCTTATTAGGTCAAAAAGATCCATGGAATCTTTTCTTTCGTCCTCCCTGCCCCCCTTTTTACCATCCTCCAACCCCATTTCTATATTTTTTTTTCAAGTTGTGGAAGCCTGAAGCCAGGGACAAAGCTAGAGAAGAGCAAGAACATGACAAAATTAATGAGGTTACTGAAAGAAAAGATTTAAAATCTTAAATAGAAAGAAATATAATTTTAAAAGAACAATATGCAAGTTTTATAAAATTTCTTATATCAAACCAACAAGGAAAATTACTTCAAGATGCGGCCGTCACCCCTTGTAGCATCCTTTTGACGCTGGAAACTTGAAAAGACAACAAATTACTACGCACCCAAGGCCCAAAAAGAAATGGCTTCAGGCACTCACACCCCGCGAGTACATCACGGGGAATGTTATCCCAAGGGAAGTTACCAAAAGCTACTGATTGACACCAATGCTCGTTTGGCCAGATTATTTGACAGCGAATTCAATCAAAACAAAACAAAGTATTATTTTTCAGTGGGTTTTAATTTTCTTTTAATAAACAACCAAAAATGAGAGACCCTAAACAAATGAATATGCATTTTATTAAAGAGGGTCTATTTTCAAAAATAATAATAATAAGTCAAGGGTTGTATGTGTTATTAATAGGTATTTTATTAGTAATAAATTTATAAAAAAAAGATTATTTATCTTTTTATATCATGTATTTTAAGTTTATTCAAACACTATACCTTCAGTTTTGTATCTCGTCAAATTAATACCTTCATATTAGATTTGATATATAAATTTATACATTTTCCTAGTCAACCATTAATTTTGATCTAAGAAATTGTCCGAAAGACCCTCAATTAAAAAATAAGAGAAATTTAAAAAATTAGAAAAAAAAAACTTTTACACTAAATTTTTTGACTTTAAATATGCATACAATACCCTCAAAATGAGTTTTTGTTGTATTTTTGTTTTTGTTTTCTTTTTATTTTTTGAAAGCTTTATTTTTTTAATTTTACTTAAGAATAATTTGGCTATTTTAAATGTCAAAGTTAACTATTAACTGAAATTAGATATCAATTTGTGTATTAAAACTAATATGAAAATATATATTTGATGAGATTAAAAATCAAAAATATAGATTTTCAATTAACTCAAAATAAATGGTATAAAAAGATAAATATGCTAAAAAAAAAGTAGTGTGCAGGTGGTAGACCAGAAATCTTAAACTGAAGCATATTCTTCAGAATGAATAAAAGGATGTAATTAAATTGAATTTTTGCTTATAATATTTACAGCCGATGATACAAAAAGTGATGAGGCAGCTTTTTTGTGCTAGGTTTCTTTTTTTAAGGTAAATTGTTAGTCTCTAATATTTTTCGAAGTGTGATATAAATCTCAAACCTTTTATTTTAAATAATCATTCCCTAATCTTTTATTGTAATTACTAAGAGAACAATTTAACGGTTGAACCGTTAACTTGGAACTAGTTTGTCCCTTTTTTATAAATTTAGAGACCGGTTTGTCACTTTTTGAAAATTTGGGGATCAATTTGTTATATTTTTCCATTCAAAATTAACTATTTGACTATTAAATTAATCCTTCAATAATTAAATTTAAAGGTTGAGGATTGATAAATTAAAAATAAAATATTATGATCAAATATTCACTTTTTGTCGAAGGTTGGAGACTCTTGGAGTAACTTACCCTTCTTTTTAACTTCTTTTCTTCTTTTGCAATTCTTTTTTTTTTTTTCACAACCTATTGAACAAGTTTTCCCCAGGTACTGTATATAATCCATGACGCCACATATACTTCATTGGAAAATAAAGAATCATGAAAATGAACCAAAAAAAAAAAAGAGAAAAAGTTCATATGGGAACCGAAGGTCGCCAACAAAAGTATGGCGAGGAAAAGTCCAAGTCATGCGAGTTGTGTCAATCGGAGAAGGCAATTGTATTCTGCCAAATTTGCGTTCCTCTGTAGGAGCTGCGTTGACAGTGATCTTTGAGGGAAGGCAGCTGCAGCCTTCTTCGATTCAAACGACATTAATGACGATGATGATGTCGCCACGGCCCTCTGCATAACATGCGACTACGGCGACGACGTTCATCCGCTCATGCGCAGGCACAAGCGCATTGTTGCCAATTTGACAAGCCCCTCAATTATTGATACTTGAATAATGCTATGCCATGGTCATATTTTATCTTCTATGTATGTATGTATGTTTGTCAATTCTCCCAACAGTTTTTCATCTAGGAAGCGTATGAATTTTGTCATTTCTATTTTCTTTTTCTTTTTTTTGCTTTTTTTTAATATTTTAATTGTTTCGTGATACACATATCATATAATGTTGGAATAACATTTGATGCAGGTTGTTTAAACACTGAAAGTTTGGTTTAAGATTTCGGTTGCTGCGAATCCAATCTCAAACGGATTTCATTCGCAATGCGTAGAATGTGTTTGATATTGTTCTCAGTTTACCTCTTTTTTTTTTTTTTTAATTATCTTATATAATATGTTTTTTATTGTTTTAAAAAAGTATTTGATATTGTTTTTTTTTTTTTTTTTTTTTTTAACATAGGGACAAATACAGCTAGAGGACTAAAAATGAGTCCCTATGGAATAGGAGAGAGCTACAACCCCGTCCAGTCAGCATAAACATGTTATTGGTGTTTTGTTTTATTTAATCTGTGTTTTTGGCTAGGGACTAACCATGAATTTAATCAGCCTAAATTAAAAGCATACTGATTATTTCAATCAAGTATAAAGAAATTCGAGCAACTTGGAGTTGATTTCAGAAGCACAAAAAAGCAATGCTTTTGCAGCAGCTAGTTGAGAAGCAATTAAACGCCATGCCAACAGGTAGCATATCTGATCACGAAAGTATAACCGTTTGATTCATAGGTTTGAATAGAGTTTGAACAAAATTCAAATTCAAATTTTTATGAGAGAACACTGGCGCAAAATAGTTTGAGATTGTAGTTCAAGCCATGAACCAACAGCCACAAAAGATAATCACAAATGCAATGAACTCAAGAGGACAACTTGATATGTCCATGACATAATACCAAACTATTCCGCTTTGCTTTTGAACTGAAAGTCAGCGTAACAGAACTCAGTCAGTACATGGGATAAGCCATAGAAGTCCACCTTCCAACCCCAAGGTCAGAGATTAGACCGCCGAAGTTAAAAGTGCATCCCATAAACCCTAATAATACAAGCAACAAGAAACATAGATTTTTCTTCTCTTTTTTCTTTTTTCTTTTTTCGTTTTTTTTTTTTTTTTTCTATTTTTCCCAAGCATAAAGTGTCAATGGACGTGTCTATGACGAAAATTTTACACGTATATCAGTTATCCAAATCAAAATGGGAGAAAATGAAAATCGGGGGTCAATTGATGCAACCACACTCATGACAAGAATTTTCCACCCGAAAGTTGTGCCATAGTAAACACCATCAGCCTTTCGAAGTTACAGCATGGCCGCACGGCACAAATCTTGTAACTCTTCTCCAAGCCTGAGAGTTAGCCACCTCCAGACTTCAATGTGTTACTCAACCTTCATTAAAAAGATACTACGTACATTAGATTTTACTTTTTTAGAGTTACAAAGTAAATAGATTGCAACAGAATAATAGACAGAACATACAAGGAAAGCATCATTTGTGTCATCTCTTTTGAAACTGCAAATCTTAAGCAACAATGTTACTTTTGTTACATCACAATTTACATACCGACAAGCAAAAGGATAAAATAGCAGTTCATTCTTGTGATGTTTACACATTACATCACTAACGCATTATCAGTCACTTTTCCTCAAAATTCTCTTTACTATACCCTGGGTACCCTTATCGTCAAATTTTCAAGCATTGCTTCTGGTTTTTCAACATATAGATGCCTAGCAATCCTTCAATTAAACAATTAGAATGAATGCTATATCCTTATCCAAAGGGAAAAGAACAATCAACTATTTCTTCAGCTGATACATAACGTTTCGAAAATGTCAACTAACTAGAAAACATCAGAGGGGTGGTATCTGGAGAGCTATGATGTTCAACCCACTAGGTCTGTATCATATCCATAATTTATAGTTATAGAAACTATTAAACACCTAAAAAGTTCTCCGACTTTGCTCAACTTTAGCACGCATAAATGGCTCTTGTTTAGCTTGCAGAATTCTCAAATCAGATGGTATATCAGCTAGGAAGAGTCCAACTAAGGAGAAATTTATCTCACCTTGCACTCCACAAGTTAACTAGTTTCGAACTTTTATCTACCCAAAACATGCCACTAATTGAAAGCACATCACTCAAGCCATTGTTACCACGGAACATGCCACCAATTATTGTTACCAAGCTTACCAGTCTAAACCCTCAAAAAGACCTTCTCCTTTAATGGCAGAAGTTTTAAAAATAGCCCACTGGCGGTTCTTAATCTTGTGCAACTCTAAAGACTCGGTGATTGCAGCATCATCAAGTGCACCAGGAAGATCCTGTAAAAGCAAGGAAATAAAACTCTATAAATGCAAGTGCTCTAAAATCTTCTTTCACTTAAGTTTATTGCCACAGACAATCACAAATCAATCCTTAAACATAAATATATAGGGTAATGGCAGTAACCTGCTTGTTTGCAAAAATGAGAACAACGGCGCCTCTCAATTCTTCCTCCTGCAGAATTATTCAAAGATGTAAGATGTAAAATGCAAGTACCGATAAAAGGTAATAATTTTATACAAAAAAGGGTACAAAAAAGACGTGAATAATTATCCTGCAACAAATGAATGAAAAGAAAAAAGAACTAAAAAAAATACTTAACCCAAAGGAATAAGATGCATTCTAGAGAAAAGGGATGCAATTTGTAACCGAAATTTGCCAAAATCCGCAACTATCAATCCCGGAAGCATTTGAAAAGATATACTTGTCACTTAAATAGTATTACATAATTCTCTTTGATCATAACTGACATAAACAGCCTATGAATGATAAGTACCACTTAAAATAAGTACCTGCAATAGAACCTGAATTATTTTCCAATAATCTACTTTTAATAAACACAAGCCCAAGCCCAACGTAAGCTTACCTCCAAAATTGCATGAAACTCCTCTTTAGCTATCACTAGTCTATCAGTGTCACTGGAATCAACGACATAGATTATGGCTTGAGTGTTTGGAAAATAGCATCTCCAATATGGCCTGTATAAATTTATAATAATCTTTTAATAACCAATCAGAGAAGCACTGCACAAGTGAAGCAATCGTTTCCTTATGACTCAGGGGTTACTAAACATGCTCCATGTGATTTTATCATCCTTTTTTTTTTTTTTTTAATTGTGAACATTCACCAGAAATAGTTACTTCTTCAATTATATTTCACTGCCAACGCCAAAGATTTCAATGTTTTCCATCTAACAACAATAGGTTATATCAAATAACTTTCATTAATAAAGTTCTGCTAAAACATCAAGAGGAGAAACCAGACATTTTCCTTAGAGAGAGAGAGGTAGAGAGAGAGAAAGCTTATAGCATTTAAACTATAATTCCTAACAAAGAATGAATATTCTGCTTCCAATCAACCAAGTGGCAGCCATGCCATGTATGTAAAGGCTATACTTCAGGCTGGCTAGTCTGGTCCAGCCACTTGAATGACAAAGATAAATAAAAAATACTTCTTTTACTGAAAGTTAAAAGAGAATAAATAAAACTACTAGCAACTTGATTTAATAAATGGTTTTAAAGCTGACAAAGAATAAGAAAACAATTATAAGTTTCAACAACAGAGATAACATATCACATCAAGCCGTGTTCAAAGTACACCTTGAATTCAATTTAAAGGAGTAGAACAAAATGTTATACAATAGAAGCTATCTATCATGTGTCATCCAACATTGACATCAACGACAGTCTGCAAGCGCTCCTTTTATACATGAAACAATGAATACATAAAGTATTTAAGCAAACACTCTACCAATGACTACTTTTAAAGAAAACCCAAATTTTCAAATGACATGAAAACTGACCTGATACTTGTTTGTCCACCTGTATCAACAAACAAGTAATATCATTAGAAAAAGAATCCATGACTTACCTTTTGACAACAAGAACTGAAATTAATAAAGCATAGAAGTTTCAAACAAAAATGGCAGTGTGAAATTCTAACATAACCAGCCAACTATCATAAGAACTCTTTTAAGAGATCCCAATTATTTGTAAACAAAACTAGCCCCCCTTCTTACCAGACTGCAAGCAACGATTGTTTCTCAAAGTTAATCTAAATTCACCTCCATGAGCATTTAAGGCATGGGTGAATAATAAAAGTAAGAAGTAAAAAAAAAAAAAAAAAAGACAGAACTAGTAACCATTTTAGTTCGTATTAAAAGAGATTCAGCTTAGATCATATGAGACATGTTAGGTAATTGAACTTCACTTACTAGTCAAACGATTTCGCCATCAAACCAAACATCTTTATCTAGCTTTCTCTCTTTTTCCCCCCGATATTCAAGCGAGTGAATTGAAAAGAGTGGTTGCAACATAAAAATATTTTTGTCCCAGAAATCCAAATAAAACTAAAAAGAAACCTCGAAAAACCCTTAAAACAAGCTGAAAGATAAAGTTGCAACATAAGAAGCATTTTAATGGATTTGTTTTGGTGTTACCATGAGTATCCATCACAAATATTGGCTTCTGGTACTATAGATCATTTATACTAGCTCAACCCCAAATCATGAGCCAGACAGAAGCCACAATTCACTAACAAAGCTTTACAAATTACAAGAGTGGAGACCCAAAAACAGGAACATTGAGACAGTCTAACTACTTTTTATGTACGTAGAAGGTTTTTATTTTAATAATAATTCTGCAGCAGAGTAAAAGTAAACTGTAATTAGCTATAAACCTAATTTTAACGCCGTTTAAAGTTGCACATTGCAGGGAATATATTGGCATACCCAGATCCCAGACTTGGAATTTGATGTTGTTATACTGCACCGTCTCAACATTGAATCCAATTGCTGCATCCAAGAAAAATCAAGCTCATATTGAGGTCCCTAAGAAAACACACACACTCACACACCAAAAAACAACAATCTCTTTTATTCTATTACTCAGTCCAGTTTGCTCTTGAATATACAAGAAACTTAATCATTCCTTATTCTAATTTCTCACCAGCCAAACAATTTAAAAAAAAAAAGATTGAAGTTCCGCGGTGATTAAGATCCAAGTAAAGAGGAATAAGGGAAAGAACACGAACTTGGAATCGTGGAGACAACTTCGCCCATCTGGAGCCGATCTGCACAAAATCCAATACAAAACCATGTAAATCACGGAAAATCAACAAACAAGTTAAACGGGGAGCGTAGAAAGAGAAAATCGTACAGAGAATCGTGGTTTTTCCGGCATTGTCGAGGCCAAGGACGAGGATCCGAGCTTCTTTATTGCCGAACAGGGAAGAGAACATCCGGCTGAACAACAAACCCATTGTGGCGTGATTTCTTCAAAGCATTAATGAAAAACGAGGTCGAATTGGGAATTGGGAATGGTTTGAGATCGGATCTCGAGCGCCGAACCCTGTTCCTCCCTGCAAGAACCAGCACGGACTTGTGAGAGCGATTTGCGCAGCCCGTTAGAGAGAGAAACAAGAGAGACAGGGGGGATTTGCTTGCCTGAGTGAAAAGGAGAGGGCCTGCGAGTGAAGAATGTTGAGTTTGGGTTTTGATTTGAGAAATTTGCGAAAATGGACTGTGAATTAACGAGAAGATACACTTTTGCGTAGCAGTGTTGCTCCTGTGAGTCTCTTTCTTCGTTGTCTCCTAGACGAATTTAGAGAACCCTTTCGCAAATAGATTAAAATGAATGATTTGATTTTAGTTATATGTTTCGAATTAAGATTTAAGTGGTGATTTAAATTATCATCTGAATCGATGTTTGTATATGTATTTGAGTCTTAATATAAGTATAGAATAAAATTAAAATTTGTATTTAAAGAGGTAGTAAAAATAATTTTGATTTATTAACAAATTTATTAAAATCATAAAGTTAATGATCTAAAAAAATATATAATATGAATCTTAATTTATTCTTCTCCTCACTAAGAACATAATAAAAAAAGAACCACCTTAATTAGATATTAAATAAAAAAAGTTATGATTTTTTTTACTCAAATATAAAAGATAAAATTTCAGCTTTTAGTATAGCAAAGATATCCGAGTATCAAAAGTTTAAGATGGCTTAAAACTCTGAAATTTTAGATTCTTGATCCTCATTTGGTTCAGATTTTGGGGAAACAAATACGAATCTAAAGAGTTCTTGATACTCAATTCAAATTTGAGTCTATTGAATACAAAAAATACACAAAATAAACAAGCTCAATTTAGTTGGAACTAGAAAGCACATATAATTGTTTATTTTTATTTTTTCAATGAAACAGAAGCAAATTTGAAGTGTAACTCACAGAGGTATTCACCACAACAAATGAATTGGGATTTTCAAAATCTTTTTTTTTTTTTTTTTTAATGGAAACTTGGAACTTTTTATTAGGCTATATTAGCCAAAACTAGAGAAGATGGCAACCATGTTTCCTTCGCAAGAAACATGACTGCAAATATCACCTTCAACTTGACAAAGCATTTGCTTGACGTCGTTAATGATCGGACATTCAATAAAACGAGCTATTGGAGAGTTGACAACCCAACATATATTGGTTGTATATCGACACCTCCATCCCAGCTTGGATCAAGAGTTATAGACCCTCCCGCAATGCAACGCATTCAGCCAACTAAGGGGAGAAAAAACCATCCACCTTCTTCGCCATGCCTGCCACCATTACTCCTTTTGAGTCTCGAATAACCACCCCATTTTTTATATAAGACATGTCATCCCTAATGGCCGCATCAACATTTAATTTCAACTTACTAACCGGTGGTAGAGTCCAAACCAAAAATGAGGGAGAGGCACTAGTAGAAGGAGCCAAGCTTACTTTCTGGCATGTAATGTACTCCCTATGAGCTCTCCCAGTAGCTTCTAGGATCTCCATCTATTCCAGCGTTTGGCCCTTCCCAAGCACAAGACAGTTTCTATCATCCTATAGTTTCCAAACAACATAGCCAAGAACCTCTATATCTTTTGACCTCAACTTCTCAGTAGCTTTTGTACATAATTCACTAAAAGATACAAATTTGTAGGATTTAAGCTAAGACCATAAAATGCTATGTTCCCATACACATCGAGCTATATCACACTCCCAATTTGCATGAAGTGTAGATTCAACATCTAACTTGAAATAGGGACAGCAAGAAAAACAATCAATACTGCTCCTCTTTAAATTGCCAAAGGTGTAACGCGCGCCATTTTTCTTTAACATTTAGACAAGGAAATTAACGAGTTACTATGACAATAATTTTATTTAAGTTAAGAAGCTAACATTTTTGTCTAGTTATAATGTAGGTGATGGACTTGTAGGATCGATGTGCTCGAAGTGTTCACATTAATATGGACATGGGGAATTAAAGTTTGATTTATATTTAAGCACTTTATGATATGTGATGTTATTTCAATTTCAATATTTCAATGATTTCCTTATGTAGTTAAGTGTTTAAATATATTTAGAATAGTAATATTTGAGTTAAACATCATAAATTGAAAGTTTTGCATGTTCCATGATGTCCATGGGCGCCACAACGCTAAAACAAACATTGTTGTATGGTTATAAGCATTTGTGTTTATATGATATGATGAAATTTTATGAAAATAATGTTTTGTTATTGGAATATGTTGAGATTCTTTTAGGGTTTCAATTATTTGATAAATTCCTAATAATGTTTCGAGTATGTATGATTTTATTTCTTTATGATTTTTGGATATGATGTGTATTTATATGTTAGAAATACTTAAGAATTCTTATAAATTTTCATTAAATATATTTTAAATGTTATAAACCTTCAAAGGAGCATTGGTTACAAATTTCTTTATGCTAGCATATTTGTATATGCATTTTATAAGGTCCATTTTATTAGTCAAACGCCACCTAATGATTTTGTAAAAAAATTGTGAGTCTTTTGGCATGTTAACTATTACTGTATAAATTTTTAGCTTTATATCATGTCTACATTTTAAGAAACAATTCATTAATCACCAAGGGCTCAGTGTATATAAATGTCTCTCTGATATGCTCTATAAATTTTATAAGATAAGAAATCATATTTTTGAATGTGTTTTTCACAATTTCTTATTTTTGTGACATGTGTTTATATATTAACCATGATGCATAAAAATTTCAAAACCATATCATGCATAGTTAATCTTATAAAAAATGTTTGATTGAATGGCGTTACTGTTTAGTATGTCTAAAGTCAATATTGCCTCTGAGTTCAAATTTGTGTTTCAAATTGTTTCAATTTTATTTGATACTAAATTTTAGATATATTATTCCATTATATGCGTCCTAACTTTTATAAATTATTTTATGATTTATTTTATTTAATCTAAAATTTTATGTGATGATTGCTCATTGCTTAGCGTTTCCTGGCAGATTTTGTGGTACTATTCATGAGATTTATTTAAATTATCAAATGGCATATATTTATTAGAAATGTACGTTGTATCGTTATAAGATTTATTATGAGCTAGTAAAGGAGACCTGATGGACCTATATAGTTCAAGCTCCAATAATTATGAAATATAATATCTCTAATACACATTTTATAATTATCAACTCTAACGCTACTCAACGAAAATCTTATAGCTGCACTCTCAAACTATGTAAAATTACAAAGCTTCAAATTAGCTAAGTGTTCATGACATATCATAATGTATCGTATCCCCATAGGATATTCATAATCGGCTTAAGGATAAATTCCATCTTACCTTCCTAATTATTTTTATTTTATGTTCTGTTATCTCACCATTAGAAAACTTACCATCCAAGGGTAGTATACCATTCGGTTACACATATGCATCCCAATGGTTGATCGCTTCAGTTTTTCAATTATAGAATAACGCATATAAGAGAATACATTGACTCCACCAATTGAGCTGTAGGTTTCATATCTATGAATAATAGGTCTATGCTATCAAGAGTTATGTCACCAACATACTGGTATACGTACCATCACAAGTCAAGATATCATCCTTTGGTACATCAAAAGACATAAGACAAGGTAACGAGTCTCATTTCAGGATTAAGATACAGCACACATGATTATCTAAAGTGAATTGATTTGCATAGATGGAATTATTAATCTAAATTAATTCCACCTTATGTCCCAATCTAACACATCATCACCTATGACAATGTAATAATGTTTCTACTTGCGGAGTCCAACTCTGATGGCCAAGACAAGCCATCTCCCGTTAGGGATGTAGACAACATAATAATTTTAATAAACAGCCCAACTTTATTCCTTCGAATGCGGATCTTACGATTTAGACCATCACCTTTGGAATCATGTCTTCTGCATAATCTGTTCATCATATGCCTGATTCTTAAAGGTTTAGACTGACAGTCTCAGACTTTTGTTTGCTTAATATACATTCAAAAAATATAAATGTAAAAAGGACAACATTCGATATATTAACAATAAATAAACTGTTTAGTATAAAATGTCTCCAAAAATGTATTACAACGTTTTACTCCTTAAAGCATATATGTCTAACAATAAAAACTTACGGTCATTTAGTTTTTCCTTTTTTTCCCCCTTTTTTACGAATTTCAATATTCTTTAATAACAATGTTTTTTTTTTGTTATTTTTTTTAGGAAAATGATTGATACTGTCATATATTATCACTAAGATGGGGAATGGTTGGAGAACAATGAAGAGCCGATAAAAGTGATTCAAGAAACCACCTTTTATGAGAACTCAAAAATGACATCCTCCTTTTAACACATTTTGACCCAATTAGATTTCTATTATATTGTTAGTTTGGAAAACTTTGAATTGGTAAACTATTTGGATGTTTAGAGTAGATTTACTATTTTAAAATTTATTACGTAAAATATTATCTTGTATTTATTTTTGACTTCATTCATTGTTAATATCTATATTTCTTTTATTAATATGTAATTAAAATTCATTAATTAAATAAGAAGGACCAGGTTTGAAGGATTGAATGTACCAGTCCTCTTGGTCGTCTAAAAATTGGCCAAATATTTTTTATCGATCAATAATTGGTCGGACTAGTCTTATAGGTTTGGAATAGTCTACTAGCCATGAACTTTAAACTACATATCTCGACTATGTAAACTAGTAAGATCAGTTGTTGGTCTTGCTAGTAGGACTGGGCATAAAGTATACTGGTCCTACTAGTTAAATTACTGATTTTATGATGAGTTAAATTGGTAATTAAAAATAACTATTAAGGTTAGCATTGTATAAAGCAGTTGTGGTCTTCAAGTCAGTATGTACGTTCTTTTTCTATCATCCATCTACAAAGAGATTACGGAGGCATACTTTGAAGGAGGACTTTCGTATTAGATTTAAAAGATCCTCAACCTACAGATTTAGGAATCACATTACAATTAATTGATTCAGGTTAGCTTCCGCATCTTATGAATTATATTAGTGATTTGACATGAATGATCCTACTTGATGATAGTTTTCATTATAATATTTTGTTCTAACAAGTTAAATCTAGAGCCTATTCATGTTAAATCATTGGAAATCAATATTTTTATAGAGGTAATTCTCCTAGGAAAATTCTCAATTTAACAACCTATGGTTTCTTTGAAATTGTTGAATTGGAGAACAATTACTTATAGATTTTGGGATTATTGTTTTGAATATCAATTATATATACGAATATAATTATATATATGGAACGGAAATATATATTCATATAATATATATATATATGTATTGGTTGTTTACTATTGGCTGCAAGAAAATTTTTTTCTTTTGATGTTATGTTTGGCACATCTGCCGAAAAGAGAAGAAAAAAATTCGTCATATATATATATATATATGTGTGTATATATATATATATCATGGGTTGAATTTATTTTACACATATATACATGTATAAAGTTTTTGGTTGATTTGGTTTTATAAATAAGTTTGATACACAATTCCATTTTAGTTTCGTACACCATATGACATATGCTGCCGAGAGGGGGAAAAAAAAAGAGAGGGACTTTTGGGTTTTTTGGTCGGCGGCTGGCCTTGACACTACCAGCGTTGGTCGTTTCTAGGTGCGGCCATCAGGCCACGTCAACGGGAGGAGAACGCCGTGGCCATGGCCGTGGCATTAGCAGGTAATGGCCATCAGGTTGCCTTTTAGTTTCTTAGGGGGTCAAAAGAACCCTAGGGTTTCTTCATAGGTTTTGGGCCTCGGCCCAAAACTAAACATGCAATACACGAGCCAAACTTCGGTCTATGACCATATTGAACCTAGGGGTTAAAACCTTGGGCAACCTATAGCAAAAAAAAAGAAAAAAAAAAGAATGTCATGAGCCTGGGCTTATGACACAAAGAAGAAAAGAGAGAGGGGGCTAGTTTAGGATCCAAGTTGGGTCCACCCGACTCAGTCCAGCCCTGACCCAGTCAAGTTTGACAAGTCAAGTTGACCGATTGACTTGACTGGTTAACTGTGACTGTTGACTTTAACCAAGTTGACTTTTGACCAAATTTTTTTATTTTTTATTTTAATTTTAGTCATTTTTGGTGTAATTTTAAATTCAAATATTAGTATTTTATATATATTTTGAGATGAATTAATTGAAACAACATGTCACCAAAGTGCCTCTTTTGTGGAAATTAATTTGTTTTGGGATATAAACGATTGTATTTATGTAACTTACATGAATATTGACTGGCTCAAAAGAAGGACAATATTTGACAGAATTGCATGTACACATGTGGTAATAAACATATGATGATTATTTAGGTTTACATGTAAACAAAAAATTGGCTCAAAGGAAGCTTTATTGTTTGATATGTTCTTATTATCAATGTTTAATTACTACATCAAGATATCACTTATAAGTTAATATTTCTATCCAAAGACTAAATATTAATGGAGTGCCTGGTATCTTGAGTTGGAGTTACCTTTGTTTGGATTTATTATTGTTATTTTAGATTCTTATATGAGCTTTTTTTTGTTTATGATATTATTCTTTGCTTCAGCTACGAGTTCTACCTCAAACATTACTATTAACATCAATTTTATTCATATGCTGAATAGTAGCAATTTCAAATCATGGAAAAAGAACCTCCTGATAATTCTCGGAGTCATGGATCTTGACCTTACGTTAAGGGTTCCTGCTCCTACACATCTTATAGATAAGAGTTCCTTTGATGAAAAAAGGGACGTTGAAAGGTGAGAGAAGTCAAATAGCATGGTTATGATGATCATAAAGAAGGCCATTCCAGAAGCATTCAGGGACACTATATTGGAAACGATAAAGACAGCCAAAGAGTTCCTTAAGGACATTGAGAAGAGATCTGCTAAAAATATAAAGGTTGAAACAAGTACACTTTTGATAAGCCCCATCTCAATGAGATACAAAGGTAAAGGGAACATTAGGGAGTACGTCATAGAGATGTCTCATCTTGCTTCAAAATTGAGAGCACTTAAGCTTGACCTCTCTTAGGAATTGCTAGTGCATTTGGCTCTCAATTCAGTCAATTCAAGGTAAGCTACAACTGTCAAAAGGAGACTTGGTCTCTTAATGAACTCATCTTACATTGTGCGTAAGAAGAGGAAAGTTTGAAGCAAGAAAAAACAGAAAGTGCTTGCTTAGCTAATACTTCCAAGGACCAAAGGAAGAAAAGAAAGAAGGATTAGAAAACTGCAATTACGACACCTTAAAAGAAACAACTAAAGAGACCGGATGATCCAAAAAGTATGGGTTGTTTTTTCTATGGAGTTGTAGGACATATGAAGAAGCATTGCACCAACTACCACGCTTGGCATGCTAAGAAATATATGCTTCTTAATTTGGTTTGTTATGAGAATAATTTAATTTTGGTACCTAAACACACTTGGTGGATAGATTCTAGTGCAACCACTCACATCAATGTGTCTGTGCAAGGTTGCTTGAGATGCTAAAAGCCCAATGATGGTAAAAGATACATCTATGTAGGCAATGGTAAGAAGGTTGAAGTTAAAGCAATAGAAAAGTTTAGATTATTGTTAAAGATACATCTATGTAGGCAATGGTAACAAGATTGATGAGACATTTATTGTATCGTTTTTCAGATGAAGTTTGTTTTCTATATCTGTTTTGGATAAATTATGTTATTCTTATTCATTTGGAAATGGAAAATTTATTTTGTTTCATGATTCAAAAGTGGTTGGTTCCAGTTCTTTGTCAGGTTACGATAATCTTTATTTAATTGATACAATTGCTTTATTTAATGAATCCTTGCAATTAAGTACGTGAGGCATAAAGAGAAAACGTAATAAGAATTCAACTGCATTATGGCACTAGAGATTAGGTCATACCTCTAGAAAGAGAATAGAGAGACTTGTGTTAGACGAAATTCTACACCTCTTAGATTTTACAGATTTTGACGTTTGTGTTAACTGTATTAAGGGGAAAAGAACTAATAAAGGAGATTTGAAACCAACAAGACTTTGGATGTCTTAGAACTTATACATACACATATTTGAGGGCCATTACTTAGGTTCTTAGAATGGTCAATAATATTTTAAAATATTCATAAACGATTTTTCTAGATATGGCTACATATATGTCATTCATGAATAGTCACAATCACTGGATGTGTTCAAAAACTATAAGGCTAAAGTTGAAACCAAATCAATAAAAAGGATTAAAAACGTTAGATTTGACTGTAGTAGTGAGTACTGTTAGACATGTATGCTCTAAGGAGTAAAAATGTAATACGTTTTTGGAGACATTTTTATCAATAAAGAATTTATTCATTTATATATATATACCAAATATTGTCCTCTTTACGTTCATATTTGTTGAATGTATGATAAGCAAACAGTAGTCTGAGACTGTCAATCTAAACCTTAAGAGTTGGGCATATGATGGGATGATTATGCGGTAGACACGACTCTTAAGGTGATGGTCTAAAATATATGATCCGCAATCGAGGGAATAAAGTTGGGCGCTTTATTCATGTAAAGATTGTTATGTTGTCTATATCCCTTTTGGGAGATGGTTTGTCTTGGCCATCGGAGTTGGACTCCGTGAATAGAAACATTAGCGCATTGTCATAGGTGACGATGTGTTGGATCGGGACATAAAGTGAATTGATTTGGATTAATAATTCTGTCTTGTCAAATCGATTCACTTTAGACAATCATTTGTATTGTATCTTAATCCTGAGATGAATAATGGGCCCGTTGTCTCGACTTGTGTCTTTTGATGTACCAATGGGTGACTCCCACATCTCTATAGTGGCATGCATGCCGGTACGTTGGAGGCATGACTCTTGGTAGCGTAGACTTGTTATTCATAGATATGGAATCCATAGCTCCTCTTTAGGAGTAATGATATCCTCTTATATGCGTTGTCCTGTAATTGGAAAACTGGAGCGCTCAACCATTTGGATACATAGGTGTAACCGAATGGTATACTATCTTTGGATGGTAAGTTTTCTAATGGTGAGACAATGGAACGTAAGATAAAAATAATCGGGAAGGTAAGACAGAACTTGTCCTTAAGCCGATTATGGATGATCATATGGGGATGTGATACACTATGATATGTCATGGAGACTTAGCTACACGAGCTTCGTAATTCTATAAAGTTCGAGAGTGCAGCTCCAAGCTTTTAGTGGAGTAGCGTTGGAGTTGATAATTGTGAAATGTATATCTGGGATATTGGGTTTCATAATTATCATGAGCTTGAACTTTATAGGTCCATTTTGGTCCCCTTTGCTAGCTCACAAAATCCTGTAACGACACGGCGTGCTTTTCCAATAATTGGTGACTTATGTCGGATTTATCAGATTGGTTTAAAATTTATAAGAATCAAATAATTCATGTCTGTTTATCGGTTGAATTAATTATGTAAGAAATTAGTTCAAGATGAACTTGTTGAATTATGGCGTTCGGATAATTCTTGTCTGTTTATCGGTTGTTTTAATTTTGGACAATTAGAACAAGATAAACTTGTAGAATTATTGTGAATTGATTTATTTTCTTAGAGATTATCTTGATAAAGTTTGTTTTGATCAGATATCTTTTCTATTGGGCTATTTGAATCAAAACTGAGACTTTATCCTTTAGAATCTCGGGTGGAAAATAAAAGATTCGCGGAGATTTTTTCTCGGCAGTTCGGCATGCCGGATGACGTGTTCGGCCTGCCGAACTGGCCAGTTCGGCCTGCCTATCTCACAGTTCGGCATGCCGACCGCGACAGCTAAGATTACGCGTTTTTCACGCGTATCTTATCAGATATTGATCCGAACTTGATTCTATTTCGATTTTTGAGACCTAATCTGATATGGACTGACCCCAAGGACCAATAGGTATAAAAAGGGAGTGAGTCTAATGATTTACTCAGATCAATTTGAGAGATTAAGAGTGATACTCTTCTAGTGAGCATCTAAAAACTCCCTGAGAGCTTTTGTTCACAAATCACGAACACTAGCTTTGGGTTCTCTCTATTGGTTGGAAGGAGAGTCACCGGTGGAAGAGCTGTACGTGTGAGCCCACACTCACTCCGGTTGTGGATAGAGAATAGCAAAGAAGACCAGTTGGTTGAGGCTCTTCTGGAACGTTACTTCTCTACACAGGTCGCGGAGGTTCTTCGGCATACTGAGGTTAGTAAGATCTGTTTAATTTATACATATAACATGTCAAACTTGTGTTTTGGAAAATACTCTGATGAAAAATTTTTAAAATTCCGCTGCGCACTTTGTTTCCAACAATTGGTATCAGAGCCGAGGTTTTTACATAAATTTGCAAGTTTGTGATCATGTTATATGCATAAATTTTGTGATCTTAATCTCTCCTATGCTTGAATTGAATTTTATAGAGAGATGGCACTCTAGGTTTCTATATAATATATATGTTGTCATGGATTATGTGGTGAATGTTTATTAATTAATTATGGTTGATTAAATTGTTGTTTAATTATTTATTAATTAATTAATACCGGTTATGGTTCCTTAGAGGTTAGAATGTGTATCTAGGTTTTTCATGTAATTAGATGGCGGACTATCATCTCCGTCTAGGAATTATTATTTAATTTGTAAGAATTTTGTAATTAAATAATTATTCGGAGAAGACGGAACGAGAAATCGGATCTTGAAGATAGATGATGGCGCCTCCAGGTATTTCCTGAGTCTCTAATTTTATGTTTTTGAATTGTTGAAAATAAAATTGATGAATTGCATTAAAATTGTATTTTCTGGATTGAGGGTTTTCTGCTCGGTCGGCATGCCGGACCTCACAGTTCGGCAGGCCGAAGGTCACAGATCGGCAGGCCGGACGTACGGTCCGGCAGGCCGACAGTGGGGCAGAAATTTTGGTGCTCTGCCGGCAGGCCGAACCTTCATGTTCGGCAGGCCGAACCACCATGATCGGCAGACCGATCACCTAGATCGGCCTACCGACAGAGAGCATCCAGGTGTCCAGAAAAGGTGCAATTTTTGGTGCAGTTTTAATTTTATTTTTGGGACGATTCTGAGAAACATTAAATTTGGATATGACCGGAAATATGAAGTGTTCGATTCATACGGGATTGAGGACTTGAAGATGGATATTACATGAAGAAGGATACAGCTTGAGGATTCAAGGATGAAGAATCGATAAATGTCTCGATTATTCTCTTGTAATCTTAGTTTTTCTATTCTCTAGGGTGGAACCATAATATTACGGTTATTATTATTATGCTTGTAGCTTTGCTTGATTGCTTTGCTTGTCTGCATTATAATATGATTTACCATGTATATTGATAACATGTCATATAGAATAGGGAGTGCCGCTCATATTAAAATTGTTCATGCATAATTTTAAAATAAAACCTTGACTTCAAAAGATTGAGTGGGAGAAGGTTTTCGAAGAGAGAACCTAAGGCCTCCATCGTTGGTCCATAGGAAGAACATGATGGTCCCAACCCCTAGGAAGGGATTTCTATTATGTACCAGATTGGATCTCTAAAAGGATAAGGTATTTTAGTATGATTTATGGTTGCACACCCCTAGGTGGTGATTATAAATCATGGATAAAATATTGAAACGGTGGTTATACACTCACGTTAATTTTATTATTAACCTCCCCTAGGAGCTCTGTTAATAAAATTAATGGCCAAAGAAACGATTATTAGTATATGCTGGATCATACGGGTCCTGGATGGCATATATTAATCAGGAGGGGATCCGTGTTCCTGATTGAATTTGGCATGACTCCCCTAGGAGCTTGTTGAATTCTGAGTTGGGAATTATCGTTGTAAGGTTGTGATATTTTCAAGGTTTTGACACATAAACACATTTGTATGATTTTACATGATTGTGTTATCTTACTAAATTATTAAATATGTTTGCTTATGTTTGGTATATGATTCTTTATTGTAGATTGAAAATGTCTAAAAAACGCTTTATCATCGATACTTGACAAAAACCAATTAACCGGTGAGAACTATAATGATTGGAAACGGAACCTGGACATCGTCCTATCCTTTGAGAAACTGAAGTATGTACTGACAACTCCTTGTCCTCCCGAGCCTACGGGAGACTCAACTAATGAGCAATTCCAAGCGTACGAACGCTGGAAAGATGCTAATGATCAGGCCCGCTGCTATGTTATGGCTAGCATGAATAACGTGCTGCAGGCTCAACATCAGGATTATGAGACTGCGAAGCAGATCTTGGATAATCTTGAGGATATGTTTGGAGGCCAGGCCATAACAAAGCGGCAAGGGGCGCTTCGGAAACTCTTAAACTGTAGACAGAGACCGGGGACATCTGTAAAGGAGCACATGATGTTGGTCATGGGTTACCTCGCTGAGGCTCAAACCAATGGAGCCGACATCGATGCTGAAACTCAGATGACTATGGTCTTTGAGACTCTGTCTAAGGAATTTATTCCGTTTAGAGCTACTTTTAATCTAAGCAATAGACGGGATATGACCTTGACAGAACTGATGAAACAGTTACAGGAGTTTGAACTGCTGATCAGGGAGTCTCCTGCTGGTGGAGAGGCCAATTTGGTAGCTGCTTCTGGTTCCAATCCTAACTCTGGGAATGGAAAGAAGCAACGGGCCAAGAGTGGTAAGTCTTCTATTCCTATTGCTACCAAGAGCAAGAAGAAAAAGAAGAAGAACCCAAAGAAGCTTAAGTGCTTCTTCTGAGGTAAGGTCGGGCATATAAAGAAGCATTGCAAGGACTTCCTTTCCAAGGGAGGTAGGTGTGATCTTCTATATTTAGAAACTTGTTTGGTTGAGGAATCCAGTGACATTTGGGTCATAGATTCTGGTGCAACTAATCATGTTTGTGTTTCTCTGCAGGGATTCAAAGAAACGAGAAGTCTACTTCGTGAAGACTTAACGCTTCGGATGGGCGATGGATCCTTGGTCTCAGCGGAAGCAGTGGGAGATGTCCATCTTTATTTTGATAATTATAGGAGTTTAATTTTGCGAGATTGTTTTTATGTTCCTAAATTTAAAAGGAATTTAATTTCTGTATCTTCTTTATTTAAAGACTCCTACGTGGTATCTTTTAATGAAAAAGTGGTGATTCGTAAAAACAAATCTTTTATCTGTTCTGGATGGATGCAAAATAATCTATATTTTATCAAACCTAAGATGGACTTGTTGCTTAATGCTGAGATAAATGATAATAACTCAAAAAGACTTAAAACTTCTCACTCTAATAAGACTTATCTTTGGCATTTGCGCCTTGGCCATATTAACCTGAATAGGATTCAAAGGTTGGTAAGGGATGGACCTTTAAGTCACTTAAAGGTGGAATCTATACCTCAATGTGAGTCTTGTTTGGAGGGTAAAATGACCAAAAGACCATACGGGTCTAAGGGCAATAGGGCCGAAGGGGTTCTAGAACTTGTGCATAGTGATGTTTGCGGACCGATGAACATCCGGGCACGAGGAGGGTATGAGTACTTCGTCACTTTTATTGACGATTACTCAAGATATGGGTATGTGTACCTAATGCACCACAAAAGCGAAACTTATGATAAGTTCAGGGAGTTTCGGGCTGAAGTGGAAAAGCAATTGGGTAGACCCATAAAGGCACTTCGATCAGATCGAGGTGGAGAATACCTTTCTGATGAGTTCTTGGGACACTTGTTAGAGAATGGGATTTTATCCCATTTGACTGCGCCGGGCACTCCGCAGCAGAATGGCGTAGCAGAGAGAAGGAATAGGACTTTGTTGGACATGATTCGGTCCATGATGAGTTATTCATCATTGCCTTTATCCTTTTGGGGATATGCACTACAAACCGCATGTTATCTTTTGAACAATGTGCCTTCAAAATCGGTCCCTAAAACTCCTCACGAGTTGTGGGCAAGACGGAAGACATCCTTAAACCATATTCGCATATGGGGACGTCCAGCTCATGTCCTGTTTAAGGATCCGAATAAGTGGAAGCACGTTCAGAAGTTTGCGTGTTTGTAGGATATCCAAAAGGGACTAAAGGGGGTTATTTTTATAACCCAAAGGAAAATAAAGTCGTGGTTTCAACTAATGCAACTTTCCTTGAGGAGAGTTACATGAACGACTTTAAACCTCAAAGCAAGTGG